>JBBMOE010000031.1:3134838-3492790 GCA_037975065.1 Chaetodon trifasciatus | reverse complement strand
TATAGATTAGACATTTAACACTAAGTACAGGAATATTTAATAGAGATGATGAGGGGATCTGCTTTATTTCTTAATATTTGAACAAATAAAAGCTCTCTCTGCTCATTTCCTGCTGTAAAACTGCAGGATGTTCAGTGGGTTGCAGTCATAGAAAGCAAAGCTTTCCATAGCACTTCAGTACATCTCCAGAGTCCCGCCTGCACTCTCTGCCACTCTAAAAGGCCAACGGACAACTAATGGTATCACTAACCATCCTGCAAATAAAATCCCATGAGCTGCTCCACTGCTTTAAACTGCCTTCATGTGATGTGAACCATGAGACAAAAGGAAATATGCATAAAATGAATCATGAATAACTCATGTTTTTTTCAGGGCTTAGCCAAAGTTGAGCAAAATCGCCTTTTTTCCGACTGGTCTGATATTCACCTGCAATGGCCGAACGTGCAGAATTGATCCTTGAATGCAATATTTGATATTTGAAATAGAATTAACAAAGACAATTTTGAGGCATTGACTCTTCAAATTTGATAGTATGACATCTTATATTTGACATAAACGAATGCTGTGAAAAGCATGCAGTGTGGTTTGAAAAGTTTGTACCTCTTGTTCAGTGACTTAACTCATAGACAGTTTTTGCAATTCATACTTTGCTTAAATGAACAATATGATATGCTATGGAATATATCACTTTCTTTTTAGGAAACCTGGAGTAAGACCTTTCTCTGACCTGCAAAATTGGCTATTTATCATATTTTATTTGAGTGAAAACCGGTGAAGCTAACTAACCTGCTGCCAGGGTTTTATGTTACACATCTCACAGACGACTGAGCATCTTATTGATAGCATCAAGCAGGATTTTTATCCAGATACAGGGTGACATGAGCATCAAGGAATAAGTAAAGCATCAAATCAGAGGTTCAAGGAGCAAGGCTGCAAGAATACTTCTTCAGATGAAAGAAGGCAGAATTGGATATTGATCCTTTGAGGGGTTACAACGAGAAATAGAAATGAAATACAAAAGATGATTCCTCTCTTTAGAAGAGCGATTCAAGGGTCAACAGACAGAGAAAGATGAGAAGAATTGATGAGAGTGAGGGAGAGACATGAGAGTTTAACAGAGAGACACAACATCTACTCATTGAATGCAGATAATGACTCTATCAAACCTCCTAATTCCCTCCAGAGACGTTCTGATAATACTATACGCATACTGAATATGTTTTATTATGCTTCTCACTGCAGGGATGATTACAACATATTGATGTAATTTTGTCCATCTTGTAATTTAAATGAATTCAGCTGCAACATCTGTAAATAGAGATTACTGAAGTTTTTAATGCATTGCTTTTCCACACAAGAAATGAATCCAGGCGTTACAGAGCGAGGGCTTTGAAATGAAGTTCCTCATTTCCAATCCTGTAGTCATACAACTCAAGACCATCAGCATGAACGAGAGGAATGATTGTGAGAGTTGTGTTAAGGCTGACTTGAAACCTCTCCTTCAAGGTGTGTTCACAACTTTGGACTTCCAGTCAGCATTTTTGCTTCTTTAAGCATGACTATGAAAATTGTTCCCATAATGCAGCGGGTCTCAGACTTCTTCTGTCAGGTTCACACCACCCACAGCATTATTTTATCAATCGTTATCAATGATAGATGAAGAAAAGTAGAATTTTAGTGAAATTAAAGTCGGCATGATAGCATCAGCAAACTCTTCTTTGTTTGTGTTCCCTCTATAAATCAGCTTAATGTTTTTCTCCTGGTCATCCATGCTCAGGTTAACATGGGGGATGTTAGTACAGTCAGTGCTACACTACACTCATGACTGTACTCCACTCCACAGACTATAGGCCACTCCATGCACACCCAGTTTCCATGTGTTAGAAGCTAGCTATACCTGATGTCTGTGCAGGCATTGGCTGTTTGTGGATGAATTTGCATGAATAAAACTGTGGGAAAATGTACTTACATATTCCATCTGAATGCACCTGAAACTACTCAAAACCATAGCTGCCTGTGAAGTAAGATATATGTCTCTCACACTGTGGCATGCTTAATATGAGAAACATTGTCAATAATATAAAATAAAGGATGAAGGACTTGTAGTGGGATAAAACATGCAAGAACATCAATAAGGTCCTTTAAGTGAAAAGAAGACTGAAATCAGCTGGTCAGGTTCAACCTGTAGTCAATATCCAGCCAGACAGAGAGCGGGAAAGTGAGGCAGTGCATGTCTCCAGGGTTTAGCTGTGTCAGACTGCACAGTGGAAAATACCAGCCTTCCCTTTATTGCTTTCTGTCTGCTGCTCTGAAAGCTTCTCCATCAGTGGCTCAGTGAGTATTCAAGAGCTCTAAACAACAGCAACCCAGTTCTCCTCACACAGAGTACCTGAATCCAGTCTCAGAAGAGAAGATGTTCAGGGGTTTAATCTCTAATATTTGAATACTAATCCTCCAGTCTATCTGCAATCTGCTTTCGCCTCTGACCGCCTCGCTCCTGTAACATTACACATTCATTGGATTACAATGTGCAGTGCAACGGAAATGATTGCACTGAAAATGGTGTTTTTCTTTTTAAAATATGATCGATTATATGTACATAAAGAAATATTGCATGGAGAGCAAATAAACAGCAAACGCCCGATTGACAAACGCTCAAATTGAAGTGCACGTCTCCTCTTCTTTCTGGTTTTGCTTAAGTACAGCATCTGCACTCCCACCCTCTCTACCTTCAGGCAGAGAATCACAAAATACAAACAAACCCAGATTTTAACCTCTCCCACAAACACTCGGCGTGTTTCTCTCAGTGTTGTCAGGCACAGGGTGAGAGTGGGGTTAATGCTATACAAATGAGGAGAGGCTGTTGAATATGTATGGGTGTAGGGCAGTGTGTGAGTGTGCGGCAGTGGTAGGGCCTGTCAGCAGGTCTTCCTCATTAGCCGTGAGTGAAACAGACACGCCAGCGCTGTGCTGTGCAGCACTCAGCCTCAGTCCGTCCACCTCCAGCATCGCTTAGTGCATAAAACTTCCATCCTGATCGCACCTTTTTGCTCCCTAAACTTTCAGCATCTGACTGTTGTTGACTCTTGTTAGCAAAATCCCACAATGAACTTTTCCTCTCCTGTGGGAAAGTTTGTGCAGAAGTTGACGCTGTCGTCTGTATTCCACATTTTAACAGACAGAGAAAACTCTGCAGTTCGGGTTGATGTGGGAGGAAGTGAGCCGAGCTTTTAGTCGTCCTCTGTCAGCAGTTTCTGCTTGAAACTGAGCAGCATGCGTGGGTTCAATGACTTATCTGCACGCGGGAGTGTGGAATCTCAATGACACAAATATCACAGCTTTCGACTGAAAGAAGCTCACTATGCAGAGAGGAAAGTTTCTAAACTTTCGACAGCTTTCCTGCACTGTTCTCTAACCACACGCTGCCAGTGCTGCAAATTGATTGGCGTGTTTGGAAGAAGTAAACAAAAGCTTGTTCCATTAGACTGAAGAAAAATAAGTTTGATCTGTGAATATATATGTGTAGCACTTTGAATTTCATTCAAAGTGTTTGAAATATGCATTTAACATTTATTCATCCGTCTAAAGAAAAGAGTCTTTCAGTTGACAGCTTCCTTCCCTCATATTTGCCTGTACATAAGGGGTTCCACATGGCTCTGCACCAGGACATCTATTATTTACCACTTTCTTTATAAATGTAGGGAGAAATTTCCATGATGTCAATGCTAATGATGCGTTTATTTACTGTTGCACTTTTAGTATGATTGCATCAGACTGAAAGAGACACAAGCTCCTTAGAAAGCCTCATTTGAGAAATTTAGAGATTATTTTTGGTACCTATGTGTAGTGTTAAATATTCCTTTTTCACCACAATGTTCTTGGATTTCATCTCGTAACCGACACTGTGTCACCTTATTAATACCTCACCACATTTTCTTAAATGATGCTAACACTGAGACAAGCAATGAGAGAGAAGAGAGAAAAAAAAACTAAAAGTATAATTCATTTTGTTACGGCCACCGACGTGTGCGGAGCAGGTGGAGCGGACCTCAACGCGGGATTGGCTCGTCCTGGAGGTGTGATCTCCCTCCGCCTCCCGCCTCCCACCTCCGGCTGTCCGCTAGCTGGATTGGTGCAGTGTCGGGGCCCGTTCACCAATCACCTGGCGCCAATTGAGGACGGGATGCTGAAAGGCTCGAGCGGCTGAAGAGCGGCGCGCCAGATGTGTCGTTTTGTGCTTATTGTGAGACTGAGAGGCATTCTGAATTTTGTGAAGGACTGGGCCAGAGCCAGCTTCAACCACTGATTGTTGATAGTGACACAGAGGTAGTGGAGTTTTGTTTAGTGCACATTAGGGAGAAGGGGTGCTGATCTGCTGTTTATGTTAAACTTTAGTTAAGCAGAGAGGGTTTTATTTTTGGATTGTTTCTCTTGGTTAATTAGTGTAGTTCCTGAGAGTCCTCTTTTGGTTTTGATTGTTTTTTGATTTATCAGCACTCGTAGGCCCATTTCCTTTAGAGTTGCCTCAGGTTTCTGTTTGTAAATATAATTTTCCTTACCTTTAAAATAAATAACTTTGCTCTAACCAATTACAACTGGTTTATGTTGCTTCCCTTTTCCCCAAAAAAAGCCTCTAGAACTGCATGTTTGTCATATTTTGCATATGTACTGTTTGCCCAAACAGGAGCTGCTGCTGTTCTTTGCCAAATGATTTGCGGCATCCTGCACTCGTACAATTAGCATATATGTTTGGCTAATTGTGTATTGCTCATTCTGTATAATTAACCTTCTTGTTAATTTAACACAAATGGATATTTTTGTTAACTTTACATCTTCATTACTTGTCATATCTACCTAATGAGGATGCTCATTATGTTATTTTATTTAATGTCCTTTAGCAGCTCTTAAAGAGGGAGAGCTTGCAGGTGTATTCGCTGCTGGAGCTGTCTGTCTGCCTGTATATCTCTCTCTCTGTATGATGAACACATCCGAATACTTTCAATATCCTGCCTTATATTTTAAAACCATTATTCCACACATATTAACAATTACGCAGTTTAGGAAGTGAGTAAAACTATCCTGCTGCGACTTCATTAAACGACTTGATTAAAATCTCATTTTGCAGGACTTTAATTTGCAGAGCACTTTGGTGTCCTCACCCGAAAAATGGAAACACAACATGTACACAAGATTAAAGCATCACATTTGTAGAGCAAAGATCTCTCAGCTGTACAATGGTGCATTCATACCCATGGTGTACAGCCTGCACTCTCATATTTAAGTGCAATGCAGTTTGTTGACCACGTTAAGTGTGTTTAGGATAAAGGAACCCTTGCAGATCTTTTGCTCTGCCAGGGGTGTTTTATAGCATCACGCTGAGGGGAACAAGTCAAACTCTGGAGGGGATGTGTTTTGTCATTGATGACTGACTGAGCTTTACTGTTTATAGCTGTGTTGTAAAGGTCATTTTGTGGCTTCTGTTAGCAACCTAATATCTTCCCTGATGTCTCAACAATCCTGGTCCAAGTTTTTTGCCGCATTAATTAACAACAAGCTGCACTTAAACCACTGTTCCAGCTTGGAAATCTGAACAAAATAATCAGAGACATCATTTTTATGGAGAGACCCACTAGCCATGTCATCAGCTCAAAATTGCTGTTGAGTGCAATTTCATTGGTGCACACAGAGACTAGAATATGCCTGCGGGGCCCATGTGTTTACAACCTCATCAGAACGCTTCTTTATTACGGACTCTTTGTGGGCAGTCTGTAAAAAACAAATCCTTGATCCAGTGTACAAGGCCCCCACTCACCTCCAAGTACAGAAGCCTTTGCATGAGTTTGCATGAATTTGCATTGTGTTAAAAGCCAAACTAAAATCTACAAATAAGCTTCCTCGCCTCCTTCTTAGCTGGTTCTGGATACCCCCACTGGAGCCTTGCTTCTTTGCAGTCAACAGTCAACTGTTGCTGCTTTCTTTTAACCATGATGTTGATATTTCTCTAACCATAACCAAGTGGTTTTGGCTGCCTAAACATCCCCAAAACTCAAGAGGGGCAGATCAGAAAACATTCATATGAGTCATTTGGACTAACCATATGTTTCCTTCTAGGACTTGATCAATTAAAGCTCAAGGTAAACTAAGCTCCCAGGTGGCCTCTCTTCTTACTTTTACTGCAGGTTTGTCTGAGCTCCGAGTGTTGGAATTCCTATTGCAGATGGCTCAAAGAGACGTCTTTGTGACTTAAAAAAAAACACATGAAGAACTCCTTTTGACAGAAAAACCTTTGTCAAACTTCAGATAAAGCTAATAAGAGGACCTCGAGTTTTCAGCTGCATCTCAAAGCAACATACTTAATGCAGGTGGGATGAAGAGATGCTCGCAGAGTTTTGGAAAAATCAAGTGGGACAAGATTTTCTTCTGAAAGTATTTTTTCCAACATCAAGAATGAACTTTTCACACTCAGTAATGTGCTTTCCCTTTCATGCAACTTTAATGATACTATGATTGCTGTGACGGCAGTTTCAATTCCCTGAGTGGACCTCTTTTTTTTTTTTTTTTTTACACTTGGTAAAAATTAATTAAATCCATTCATCCAACCATGTGTCCAGCACATGCTTGCATGCTTCATATTTTTATTGCAAGCATCTTGTTAAAAATAGCTTTAGAGAAACTTTGGAGAACTCCAACTTCCTTCATATGGTCTGTTTCTGTCGTCTGATTTTTGCCTCCTCAGGTGAAAATCACTGCAGAAAACATCTTTAAAAAAATGGCACCGGTAAGTTGCAGCAAGATCTCGTCAAGAAGAATGGGCCAAATCACAATATACATGTCAAAAGGAAACAGAACTAAAATAATGTTGAACTGAAATGTGAGTTTGAATATAATCTTGTAACTTGTAAGGAGTTCCTACTCATCAGTATAACATAGGGTGTGTATTTTATTTGATTTGTTTCTTTTTATTTTCTGTAAGGTTTCTGTCATGGCTTCCACACAATTATGGAAAAATTAAAGCCCAAATCAACAGTCATTTGTACAGTTGTCTTTCCTATCGCAGGGACTGCAGGTTTGCTGCAGGGGTCTCGCAGGGCTCGTTGGTGGGCACGTGGGCCGCTGCCGTCCTCTGGCTGTCTTCTCGAATGAGTTGAATGTGAAATGATTCCTTAAGCGATGCTGACTGTTACACCTCGCTCATATCTTATCCATGCAAACAGATGCTCGTTAGCCACAGGGGGATTTCGTTGCCTACAAAAACAACATGTGACGTGAGGTGTGAGCGGGGAGACTCACACCGCGTTACAAACCCAGTGGAAACCTTTGCAGGAATTGGACACAAAACCCATAACAAACATGTTTTGTCTGAGGTTCAGTATCCCTGCAGTGTTATTACACTGTATGCAGTTTTTAACATGGATGGAGCCAGTGGGCATGGAGGCTTTAACCTTCATATGAGATGAGGAGGCTTTTTAGAATTTGCACACAGCCCCCTGATGTGTAACACGAAGCATGTAGGACAGAGACAGAGTAGCACATTCAGAGCGCACAGAACATTTCTGTGATGCATGTTCTCTCTTTAGCTCTGTGTAATACACAGCTTTTCACATTTTCAGGCAGAGTGCATCTCAGCGGACAAGCGAACCGTTTGGGAATCCATGATGCATAATCCCTTTAACAGCACGCACAGGTAAAATTGGAACGATTCCCCTTGGCACATCCTCACTGGGAGTTTTTAGAAAATGAACAACATGATGTTTTTGTTTGTTTGTTTTTTCTCTTTTATTCTAAACTCTAAAATTAGAAACATGTAGAGACCTTCAATACGAGCATATTATTTGCTACATAGGGACACTGGGAAAGCACAAGAGAATAGATTATAACCCAGATGGTTGATTTTTTTAAATGAGTCAACATAGAAGCTTCTGCCATTAGCAAGCACCTGGTGTCAGTGATGAGGAAAAGCTTCCTTTTAACAGGCAGAAATCTCGAGCAGAACCAGGCTCTGGGTGAGCGCCCATCTGCCTTGGACGGTTCATGACTTCATCATGTTACGCTGCACCAAAGCCCTTATCTAACCTGAATAAAGTCTCTACTTTATGGATGGGAAAACAAGCAGCATGTTTATCCTGCTCTCTCCTCCTAAAAGTAGACTAATGGTGTGGATGAATGGAGGCAAGGTCTATGAGAAGAATGTTTTTTGAAAACTCAGATTTCTGTAAAAGGTGAGCAAAATATGAGCAGATGAGAGATCTACGATCTCAATTAAGCTGGTTCCCTTAACTTAGACCACTATGCAACAACAGTGAGACTACTACTTACCAAGCATCACAATAAGCAACCAAACAAAACACAAACCTTCTTAAATGTAAGGGCATAACCAAAAATGTTAAATTCTGGATAATTCAACGCCCAAGTAACAAACTTGGGTCAGAAGGCAGAAACATGGAGCCAGAAAATAAAGAATGTAAAATAAAATGATGCTTTGAAGAGACACTGTCTGTTTTATACCTTTGTCAGGTGCCACTGATTGGACTGTTAGAAAGAAGAACTTGAATGTTTACTCCATCCAACTGCATTTTCCATTTTGAACACAGTTTCTGTCTGATTGCAGACAGTAATGAACCCTTTGTGTGGACACCAGACAGGAGGACATGCAGAAATAAGAATTTTAACATGGGCAGTAATGGGAAATTGTGGCTTTCAATATTCTTCAATATTTTCCACCACTTGGATTTGTTAGGACTTTTGATTTGTTATAAATGAGATATTTGTGAGTGTTGAACAGTTGAAAGAGTTTCTGTTGCAGTGTGTGTGGGTTCATGTTGAATAATGCCGCTGCCTCAGTTACACTCCAGCCCGCGTTGGGAGTTAACCAGATAATTCATTATCTGCTTATTGATCAGTGATTCATAATGACAGGACAGCATGCTCCCAGGCCCTGGACAATCTGCACAGCACCTTGCTAAATCCAATTAAAATTTTAGCAACGCTGATAAAATGTGCTTCATTATTTTCCACTTTGATTCAACTCTTATTAAAAGCTGTAATCCTCAAGATTTCTATGCTTCTGCTTCAGAAATTAAATGTGCATGCATTTCTTCTTCTCTATATAGCAATCTGTATTGTCAGCTTTCTTTATGATATTCAGTAAATCCTAACAATCATAAATAAGCCCTCTTTCACTGCCCCCAAGTGGCCAAAAAAAATTATTAATGCAGCTTTAAGTTAATAGATAGTACATACATTTAAAATGTGGGGAAAAGAGAGCACTGGCATTGGATCAGTATCAGCTGAAACCCTGAGTTGAGGTATTTGAATCAGGTCAGAAAAGTTGCTTCAGTGCATCCCTACTTCACACTCACACTGTGAAACCCTGCTGGCTCAGATGGGGACGCTCATTGCTGAACAGGAGACTTTGGCTCAACTAAGCAGGTCCCAGGTGTAAGTGCAGCTATGTCACCTGGCTGTTGCTGGAAAATAGCATGCATAATATCCCTCTAATACCTGTGCTGGGTAGATAAAGGTTAAAAGAACTGTATAGCTGGCAGCTGCTGGCCGGTGGATCTTGAACATGTCCAACGTGCCCGGAGCTAATAGAACAAGCTCTCAGAAATCTCCAGACTGTGAAATTACCATCAGTGAATGTGGCTTAGCTATTTAATTCTGTCATCTCCACTCAGTCAAGAAAAAGCATCTGCTTTCTGTAATATTACTGACTCCCTTTACGCCCGGATTGGAAGCACGTGTTCCTCCAGATCCCAAAAAATAAGTAAAATATAGGCTGTAACTGCAACCTACATTATTCCTTGCAGTAAATTCAGGAATAGCAGAATATGACGCCTCAGAAGCAAGACGTCTTATGAAACATGCTGCATACCATGAAGCTAAATGTAAAACTGGACTGCAGTGAAAAGTAATCTGGCATTCACACTCTGAAAAACAACCCCAACCTCATTCTGGAGCCTAACCAAAATTACTTATTTAGGTTTAGGAAAAGATCATGGCTGAAAACATTACTGTTAAGTGACTGAAGTACATCACATTAGTTAAAATAAGTCAACAGTGATCTCCTGGAGATCTTGTGTCTTGTGTTTGTTTGACCCGTCCATCTAAAATGACCTCTTCCATATGTGGACTTTCTTGCTCTTTATACCGCTACATACTTGTTTTCCACAGTATGGTCTGTGTCAGCGGTCCCCTACCAATTATGACCCCTTCATACTATAGTTGTTTTAGAGCAAACATCCAGATAATCAGAAAATGTAAATTCATGCACATTTCCATCCACTATCAATAATGCAATTAAACCTGTGCAGAGAAAGAGGGAGCAGAAAGATGATATAATGAAACTACCTTAAACAATGTGGAAAACGTGACATAAATATGACATTTCTATTCGTTTCATGTGCCAGAGAAGAAAAAGTCATTAAAGATTACTTTCCATTAAACAATTCACAAAGACATTTTTTGGTCGGACTAATGAGCAGCAGCCTTGAGTTTGAGAGAATAAAATGAATTATTTCCAATCAGTGTTAAGCACTACAACTCTGAGCCAGCTGAAACAGATGGGAAAATTAACATCTGTGTTTGTTTGATGACTACATGCACGATGTCAAGAGGGGGTCAAGAGGATGCAGGTTGTCATTTCACTCAATCAAGCACTCGCAAAATACCGCTAATTAGATTCTCGCTCTCTGGGAGAAGTTACACTAATCAGTGACAGCAACTTGTTTGTGCTAGTTTGGGAGGAAAAGCTGCACATTAGAGATAGCACATTTTATCAAATTAGCCTTTAGTTTTATTCAACATGTAGTTTCTACTTTACATGCAAAACATATTTTGTGCAAATTACAGCACTCCTTTAGTTGAATACAGCTCGGCAGCAGGTGTGATTCACTTTCTTTCCCTCCTTTAATCACAGTTTTACGGGTAAAGACTCCCGGGCTACATCCACATGAATACATTTTTATTTTAAAATAACACTTAAAAATGAAAATAACATCAGATCAGAATATTATCTGCATCCAGACCTGAAAATGCATATCACATGACCACTCACGTACACTTGGTGTGTACGTGCCGGTGTCCGGTGTTGTTTCACGTGTAGGCAGTAGTAGCATGATAAGATGCAGACTTTAACTGCCCAACATCTGCTAGCATAGACGGCAAGGTCAGGAACACCTGTAATGAGATATCTATGTTGAATAAACCATTGGTAGTCAAAGGTCATAAGTATACACAGGCTGATGTTGGTGTATTTATTCTGGAAAAAGGTCACGTGATAAGAGGCGTGATGAATCAGGCAAGGACACTAGAAAAATGGACGTCTCTGGCATTGTTTCCAGGACCTATCCACAGTGCAACACAATCCCAGAGTTTCCAAACCAAAAAGGGGTCAGCAGCATTTCCAAAAGTCTCTGTTTTAGGGATTCAGAAGTGCCAGAGCAGTGTAGAAGCCAGGTGTAATCAAAGCAAAAGTTCTGCATTTTAGAAGGAAAAAGAATTAGCGTGGATGTAGCCTGGGGGGGGGGGGTCATGAAACACGGGGGCCCCTTTAGCTATAATGAGGTTTGTGAGTTATTCAAAGGTGCCTGTTTGGAGGCCTGACCTCTGGCACCCTGGGATGATACGTCAGTTTGCCACACTGCGCCCTGCCTGACATCTCCAAAATAGATATGTGTAGCTTCCAGCCTGAAATGAAATTAACTAAAACCAGAGACCTACAGGCAGTGTCACTTCAATTCACCCACAGCTTGGAAAGCGCTGAGAACGATGTGGGCTGCAGCTTATTGTATCTCTGACAACCTAAAGCTGTTTGGGAGGAAAAATACTCCAACAGTTCGACAGTCATTTTAAAGTTGTGGGGCTTAGAATGTGGGCCACAATTAACTGCTTTGGAGACATGAAGCTCATTCAGATGTACTTAGTTATTTCTGTACTGCTGTGCTGTGGAGCTGCTGAAACTCAGGTTAAATGGCAGTGGATATCGGGAAGTGGTTTCTATTGTTTTGCTTAATCTGCTGTTTTCTCTTGTCTTTTGTTTAAAGCAGCTGTGTGTTAAGCACTCCTGTACCTGCTTCAGACTGAGATTACTGTGGGCTTTATTTGCATTGTATTAAACCAAAAGTCTTAAAAGGTGTAAAACAAAATATGATATTATACGACTGAAGGTTTATAGACAATGCTGTTTTTTTATGATGCAGCCTTATGGAGAAGTACAGACATTTTGTTTGATCATAGTGTCAGATGAAAGCTCAGTTGAAGCATTAGGATTCATCCTCTGGGGACAACCAGTTCCAAATGTGACAGAAACGTGTCTGAGACTGAGATATTTTGCTCTGGACCACAGTGTTCGACTGAACTATCATAGTGGAGGCAACAAACAAAAGCTTTTCTTTACTGGACTGTCTCGGACACAATGGAAAACTTGTAGTTCTTCAGGAGAAAACATTTCCCGGTTGTAGAATAATCGGCTTCCTAAAATAGATTTCCCAGCATACATCACTGCCTGCACTGCAGTGGAACAAAAAGCATCTCCACCTTCATTTCTCGGGGAAATTAAACATTCTAGTCGGCAAGAAACATCTGTTTACTTCAGTGCACCGTTCATGTTCAGCACACAGAAACTCTGAAGAAGTTTTTCTTTTTTATTAGGTACCTTGTAATAATCTCAAAGGACACGAGTGAAACTCTTTTCAGAGGAGTCTAGGTGTTAAAACTGTTTTCTAGGGATTTCCTTTTTTCTGGAGGTTTGGAAATCTACAAAGCAGCAGACAATGCAGAAGGAATTTAATTTGATCAACCAAAGCCTGAAGCTGCAGCTATAGATGATGGATTTCCCTTCGGTACATCAGCCCTGTCCTATAGCGGGAATATGAAATTATATTCCTCAACACCAGTTCCACTGGGTCTTAATATACATATGTTCTGTGCATGTGTGAGATGTTGCAGACGAGCTGGTTCATTTGGAGCGAGCTCAGGTGGAGAATCTCTGGAGACGCTCTCAAGGTCTTTGAAGATGCTTGCGTTCATTCACTCTGTGTCACTTATGGGAATGTGTTTACACTCACTATGCATGAATCGATAGTGAAGCAAGTGTGTGATGAAGGGTAATACTGGCATGCATGTTGATACAGCCCACAGTGAAACCATTATAAATGCAGCTTTGAATCAGGTCTGTTCCTGAGGACTGCGCTGTGTTGACATTTTTATCCATTTATCCATACTCCATTTTATTCTCAAGTCCATCTCCATGCAGCATGAGCACACTGCTGATGCAGTTTAACATCCACACACTCTGAGAAATCATATTTCCTACCCCAAGAAACATGATCACCACAGTTTACAGTAAACAAGGTGTTCTGTGATGAAGAGTGGTTGTTGCTACCTGCTCAAATGTATCTTAGCAGAAAGTCTGATGGCATACCGCAGGCTCCCCGGAGGAACATTTGTGGCACTCTGAAGTTCCAGGTACGCTTTCAGATCTGCTTGTCTGTTGTTACTGTGTTTTTATAGCCTGACCATTCTGCTGTTGATAATCTGTGTACCTCACTGATACACAAGTGACTGGCGTCTGTGCTGCATTGCCTGGCAACAAGAAGATGCTGCTCATGGCAAAGGATAAAGCCGTGTGATTGGGATCATGGTGAGCTGCACTTTATGTACATCCTGTGTGACCACTGAAAAAAAGGATTAAATTACGGGGTTTCTGCTGCAAATAGTATTTCTTAAAAGCAATTTTTGCCCAGATTCTGTTTGTTTAATCAGTTTTCACCCAAATATTCCCAGATACTAAAATTACTGTTGAAATATATAGTATGTCTGTTCTCCTGGTGGTTTCAATTTAAACAGAACAACGTTGAGCTGAAGAAGCAGAACTCATCATCACCATCCATCCGATTTCAGGTTTCTGCTTTCTCCTGTCGGCTTTTAATTGAGTGGAAGCCTCATTCTAAAAGTTTATATGGAGCGCTGCAGCCCGTGGTGGGGTAATTACGTTACGAAGGGGATGTTTGAATCTGGACAAGTAGCGGGCTGTCCCCTGCTGTGGGCCAAACTGCCTGTCAAACGCAGAGAGCTGGAGTGTCTCCATCAAAACACCGCAGTATTTAGCTTTGCTTTTGGCAGTGAAGACCGTAAAAATGTACATCTTACAGATGAGTGAGAAAAAGCTCAAAGGGGAAGGAAATTGGCAGTTTCCTCACAATAGCATTTTTAAATATTTATAATGTTTCAGCAGGAAAGCAGAGGTAGACTGGAGAGAAAGCTCCAGGGAGCCATCGGGTTTCTCTCAATATTGTGCTTTTGAAATTTTGCTGAAATGTGCTTCCACTGCGTTACCATGAAGATTAACTCTGTCATACACCTTCACTCCTTCTTTAAATGTTAAATCGTAATGTTCAGCATCAACAGTTTGTCTTGCCAGATATGATAGTTGACAACATTTTGTCATTATGTAAAACCAGTTTTATGTTTTCTTATGCTCCCACTCCCTCAACAATATAAGAGTAATATTATATACTTTTTTTTTTCTTTTTTGAACTACTACTATTTTTGTTTAGCAGCTCATCTGAGACCTGAAATGTCCCATTATTGCCTGGAAAAATAACAGCACCGGTGCTTCTCGCAGCTCTGCAGTCTGTTCAAACCGCCATCAGCAAGGCTCCTGCGCTCTCCGCCTCAACTTCCTGCTGTGATGCTCTGAGTCACCATGAAATCCATCAGCGCGTTCTGCAGCTGGCTGGGGGAGAAGGACCCGTTCAGAGAAAGTTTGCTGAGCATGCTGTTCTCTCCGCAGTCTCCTCCTTCACATCGATCCTGTCACAACATGGAACAGCCCCGTGACAGTACGACTGCATTAGTGATGGGAAGTCCGGCTGTTTTTAGTGAGCCAGATCATTTGGCACAGCTCAGCTACAAGAGCTGGCTCTTTTGGTTCCCATCTGACTCGTAATTTAGGACCACTTCTGGCTTTTATAATTCAGACAAATTTTGCAGTGTTTTGGTTGGTGTTTGTGTGCTCGCATGTCACATAAAATATTGATTGTAATTAAATTAAACCACATAATTTCCAGAGCACCATTATTTTAAAGCTCTGGGCACAAAAAGACAGGAGTCAGGAGTCTCAGTGTTACTACAGAGATGAACAGACGATTTGATGAATGCTGGGTGAAAGGCCGACGTTTTTATACTCAGCAGATGGTCTTGATTGAATAATTGGTCACAGGTGTGCTCAGGAGAGGAGGAGGCTGGGTCAGCCCTGCCGGCCACGCCCTGCAGTAAGTGGAAAGGGAAACACTGAGGCTAACTTGTGGCTTGGTACATTTTACGTATCAGCCTGAAAAAATTGCAGATTAAAGAGTAACAGGCTCTCTGTTGTTCTGTGTTTGCCATGTGATCTATGAATTATCAGTGCTAACTTGATACCAACAATTCTTCCTCTTCTCCAAGCCGATGGACAGATGGACCCACAGATTCATATACTTAGAGCCAGACAGTGTGTGTGTGCCTGTGTGTGAGACGGGGAAAGACACTGACTGATACAGATGACAAACTGGGACTGAAGCAGTTATTGTCAGATCATAATCTTCCTGTCAGATCAGCCCACGTTCACTATCAAGAAATCCAAGGGAAGGAAAACTGTTCACTTGACTGTCTGTCCATCCGCTTGCTTACCTCATTGCACTGCAAATTCACCACCGTTTTACACTATAATACTGCAAGAGAGTCTTGTGTCATGTGTTGGTTCAGAAACCGAGAAAACTGGAAATCACACCCAATTCAACAATCCAAATATGTGTGTTTTAATTACCCCTACGGCCCTACACACACCTTGGAGCTACTTTCTTATTACCTTTTTGCTAATCAGGTAGGTTTAGTTAAGTTGCACTGTGGAGACAGGCCTTCCTGCTTGACAGAGGGACATAGAAAGCTAAGACCTCAGACAAAACTCCATGCTGCTTCTCCTCTGCAGTGAGAGGAAAGGTAAAATGTTGAAAAAACTGTATCTACTGTGGAAGTTAAGATGAATGAGAGCCTAATTTGGGTGAGACTGAATTAGGTTCAGGGCTGAAAATCAAAGTTTTATCCTTAGAGGGTATCAAGCTGACCGTGAGGAAACCCTGAAATAGATCCCAGCACAATGGAGAGTTTTCATTTCCCAGCAGACCTTGGAGTATCCAGAGATCTCCCAGGAGGGGCTACAGTAAAGGAAGGGACTGCAGGAGAAACCAACAAGTGAGCTCCTCTGGCCGCTCTGAAGCCATCAGAATTATGAGTGAAATCTAATAAATGGATGAAATGATAGCTGAAAAGTTCTGTCTATGCACTGTTGAACTGGTCAATTGGAATTTGAGGTTAATAAATGCCACATTCACACACTTATTCAGACTCATGCTGAAAGGGAGGCTGACTGAGGAGGACTTGTGTGGAGAGACGAGAGGGGCTGAGGGCGGAGGGCTTCGTACATCTCATTTGGGCTCCGCTGCTTGATTAATGTGGCCCTTCATTTCAGATTGGGTATTCACTAAGAATTCTGATGAGACAATCAGATTTCCACTGTAACATTATTCCTACAGCAGAATGAATGAATGCACTTCTTAGAGGGCCCATTGTTTTAATGATGGATTGCACGCTCTTCCTGAGGTAACTGAATACATTAAAGAGATCAAGTTTTAACAAGATCACAGAAGTTTTGCAAGCTCTGCTTTTCTACAAACATGACGAAAGTTGAAGAACACAGCGATATCCTATTTTCGTGTCACAATGTGGCTTTTCAAGGGACATTTCCACACACAGGTCGCTGAACACACTAAGAATAAACAGCTTGCTCCGACATTTGGAGTTGGGCTTGTCTGAGCTTGCACTGCAGAGTTGGACACTGAAGAAAGTGGAACATCTAGCTGCTAAAGAACACAACTTTTTTTGTCATTAATTGGTGGAAACTAAACTAGAACTAAAAGAAGAGCGAGTGATGAATCTCGTACTTGGTGAGGTGCAAGAAAAGACCAATTTAGAAAAAGTTGAAGTTGTGAACTGTCACAGTTTAGTTAGGTTAAGGTACCAAAACTATTTGGTTAGTTTTAGGATAAGATCGTTGACTTTTGCTTTCACCTTTTGCTTTCACATGGGACAGGAACCCTGGTCTATTTATATATATATACATACAAGAATTTGGACCACCAGCAGGATCCCAATGGGACTTCCTTACATGATTGACTTCTAGTCAGTGTTTAAGCTTATAAGGAGTCAACACTTACCAAAACCAAACACCTTAAGATCTCCACTCCACTGGTAGACCCTAAAAGAGGGAGGAAGGACTTAAGATGCTCTGAAAGGTGCTGAAACTCCATGTAAATGGGCCCTTTGTAGGCACTTTTTTGTCAAACAACAAGAAATTATGCATGATATCTTGATTATGTATGACTTCAGCAGTATGACCCGTTACTGTAGCCTCTGATAAACAGACTCAGCAGTGAAAATATCACTGCGCTCTGCACCATGGTGCTCTTGACCTGCTGACTCTGTTGTTTTCTATATCAGGATCACCACTGACCTTATTCATCATGCATACAAAATGTCACATGTCATTTATTCCTCCGTAGATCTTGACAGTGACACCAAATAACATCCAGCAGGAATCCTGGTCAGCAAGTAGGATCTCGGACTGAATCGTAGAAATAGAGGAACTGAAATTGAAATCTGCTGATCAATCCAGTTAGCATGGATTTGAACTTTAAACTTGAAAGCTGTCTTAAACCTGCAGAGGGAACAGGAGTAGCACTATATTTATTTATTTTTTATCAGCGTAGGCAGCTGTGTCCCTGCTGTGAAATGCTGCCAACCCAGGGAGCAGCAGCTGGCAGGGGGAAAGTCTTCAGCTAGTGATTTCACTGATAAGCACACCTTTAATCACTGAGGGACAACAAATCAGTGAAATCACCTGTGTGGTGATTGGTTTGTTCTCGACCTCGCAGACTCTCAGCTCTCCATGGGCTTTACAAAAAGAGATTGATGTTCACATCAAAATTGATACACACCAAACAGAATGACATTTACAAACCAGTGGTCAACAACTGTCAGGCGTTCATTTGCTGTCTGGGAAGAATTTCTGTGACACTTCTTTCGGTTTTCATTCAATATGAAGTGAAACACTTACACTTTGGTTAAAGTGCAAATATTTAACACCAAATGCTAAACTTCATGCACAATCATTACCAACATTTACCTTTATTTTCATTAACATTTTGGTCTCCTGCTTCCCCTTTGTTCTCTGCTGTCGCTACGCCACTTACCATTTTATAAATTTGCAAACTGAGAATCCATTTTACACACCACTCTCTGCTATTGACAGACTAAATGTTGTGAGATTTTTGCTGCTTTCATGTGTTTCATTTTCTGCAACTCTCTCAAATCTGGGCTCCTTAACCCCAGGAAGAACTGGAGTTTGCTCAAAGCTGACTCGCACATGTGTATTTTTGTCATGTTCAAAGTTCAGTGTGCCCCCTCATCCATTACTGTCACATAAAACAAAAACTGGAACCAGAACATGGCTTTATTAAAACTTCTGTATGGTAAGGGGTTGGCTTTGTGCCACTTTTGTAAACCTCAGCAGTTGTAAAAGCAAGTGAGAGGAAATCAATCAGCAGCCGAGTGTCTGACTTAATGTTGAGCTGACAATTTGATTAATTAAATGTCGATTCCAGCTGCTTTATGACTGATAAGACTAATTCAGGCCACTGCTGAATAGCACCTTTGATGCAGGATTTGGATTTTAAACTTGTCTGTTTCACATCATAATTTAGTCAGTGAGTGTGTGTGTGGATAGATTTGCATCAAATTAAAATTCTCCATCCCTTATTTTATTTCACTTTTTTCAATTAACCAAAGTTAATTGATCAAAGTTTAATAAAAAAAAAAAAAAAAAGTTCCCTGTACACCTGGGGAAAACGGTTGTAAATGGTTCCCAGTTTTTGAAACACAGCAAATAGATGCTGAGAGTGGAAGTAGTTTCAATTCCCCATCCACTCAATCATAGCTTGTGAAATGAGGCAGGTTGATTGAACGGCTGAAATACAATGACAGGCTGCCTCCCGCATTAGAACGGAAGAAGCATCTCATCGTGTCCTCAATTAAATTTCACCTCAGGGGAAAATATCTGTGTTATTTGTGGGCAACATTCAACTTCAAACTTGGTTATAAGCCCAGAGGGCATTTGTTTCGCAGGTCAAAAGCAACACGGCAGTAGACAGCAGGAAGGACCATACAAACTGGGCTGCAGTCTGTGGTAAAGTGCATTACAATAAAGCATTACTACAGCAAAGCCTGAGTGGCTATCTGTTCAACAAGCTAATAGCTGTTGGAACAAATGACTTCTTGTCTCTATTTGTTTTAATCTGCGGTACCTTAAAATGGTACCTGAGGGGAGAATCTGGAGCTCCGAGTGTGGTGGGTGATCACCATCAACAAAGACAGCATGGGCCTCCTGCAGGGCTTGGTTCTTGAATAATTTGTGCAAACCAGCCTGTCTGATTCCTAGAATCTTGTTGCAGAGCTAATAGCATTTTTGCTTTTTGTAAGAATGTGACTCAATCCTTTCTTTTTATTATTATTATTATTGAATTAAGCAAAACCACAAACTGTCATTGCAAATTTTCTAATTATATGATGACGTATGTAGCACCAAAGGGCCACATTTGGTGTCAGAAATGAAATTTCCTGGATCCTAGAAATTGCTTTTATATCTTATTGCAGTTCTATGGAGAAATGTAATGTCAGCAAAATGTTTTGTGTGACATATTGAACAGATTTGCAAATCAAAACTAGTGGGACAGGTTAACATTTTTTAACACAAAGAATAATGTGAAATGCTAGAATCATGCAACAGTTTCGCACATTGTGGTTTAAAGGGAACTGAAACCCTGACTTAAATTTTCCTAAAATAATATAAACAAATGTGACTGATAACTTGTACATTTTCACAGGATGTGGTGTAAAAAATGTGATTTTGTAGATACATTCAAAGTGACAAGATCATTATTATTGAGGCCATAAGAGATCAGGTCGTGCTTTGACCTTTGGGATTCTTAAAAGTGATCTTAAATCACATATACCATATTTCTGAGTTTGATTTCCTTGAGTCTTTAGTCTAGAAGGTGTCAGGCTGTCATTTTGTCTCACATACCTGTATAAACCCCGTTATTGTGCACAGCAGAAGGACACCACCTGCCCTCCCCTGCCGCTCTGTGACCTTACGTCAGGACTCTCCCAGTTGTCCAGCTCTAATGGAGTCAGCACGGCGGCCATCTGTCAGACAGCCTGTGAGCTGTGATGTTGTGTGGGTGCAGAGCTGGGTTGGTGTAATGAGCCAGAAAAGCAGTGACAGAGGAGAAGCCATGTGGACGAATCTTGCATCCATCTCTGTCTGCAACAGGTCACCTGGTGACCTTCATGGGCCAAAGCCTGAAATTTCATGCGTTAAAAGACTTTTCAGAACGGCAAGCTCAGGATTAGTTTATGTCTTCATATTTACCTGTAAACAAGACAGACAAGGTGCTGCCTGGAATAGATCACATTCAGTGTTTCCAAGTGTCCTTCAATCCTGCAGTGACAGCACAGCGACCGTGCTACATGTGCAGCAGATGAAGTGTGGGATGCACTCGTCATTATCCACTCTGAGACATCTGTTAGAGTGCATGCTGATAGAAAAGTGAGACATGGCATGTTTTGTACTGTTTAACTGCAAATGTGTAACGTTGCAAACGCTATGGAATAGAAAATTAACAAGTGCAAGACAAGTCAAACAAAATTACATAAAAAGTTGATTATTGACACTGGAAACAATAATGTGACAAAATAGCTTTAACTCCACTTAATAGCTTTTCCTGGAGCTTTCAAGTGCATCTCACAGTCTTAATCAGCACTTGGAGTTTGTTTAATTATGATGTGACCTGAGTAGGAGCTTTTTTTTATCACATAATAACACGAGTTTATTGCAGGAAACCTTGTCTTTATTAAGACAGTTTATTTATTTGACCTTTATGTAACCAGGAAGTCTCTTCAGATAAATGATCTATTTTACAAACAGCAGCTTACCAACAGGACAAAAACATCGGACCTGAGAGGCACAAAGGAAGGAGTGTGAACATTTGAAAGAGTTCTGTTCTTTATAAAACATGTAATAGAGGTGCTGGTCCACCGTGACACACGTCCTCCTTCCACGTTTAAGTCAGCCAGAGCAAATATTCAACGTCTGGTTAGACTTTCAGATTAAAGCTTGCTGAGAAACATTTCAGGTGATGGTTTAGGCTTCAACCACAACCTCCACCCCTCAGTGTATTTTGTCGTCGCTTATGCTACGTTTGTCTTCAGATCCCGTCATTATCGCCCCCTGACGGTGCTGCGCCTTCACACACGCGTGCACTCTTCATGCATTGGCGAGGCAAAAACGTGACGCTGAAGCATTATCTTCCAGTGGTGACTATGTGTTTGTTTTTCCCCAGTGTTCATATGTATGTACATATGCTACTCAGTCATACCATGACCTCAAAGAATACTTGATGCCAATTGCTTGCAGGGTGTTCATACAATTATTATAGTGCTCCATATTTGATGTGTGCACTTACATAAAATACACATTACCCCTGCGAGCTCCCACTCACGCTCACATGTGACTCCTGTGACCTATCTGACCCTTCCTTGCATGGCCTTGCCTGAAGGCAGACACACACACACACACACACACACACACACACACACACACACACACACACACACACACACACACACAGAACATCCATACTACTACAGTCTGCTGTATTCAGTGCAGAGCGGGGTAGTTACTTTCTTCCTTGCCCTCTTCTTTTTTGGGGAAACCTTCGGCTGTGTATTTAAATCTAATTAAATATGATATAGATGTGGACAGTCAGACAATTAATAGACCTCGCGTACTCTGCTGCATTTCCAAACAGAGCCACCTTTTAAGTCTGCAGGGGGTGTTTGATCCTCAGCCTTTGGCTTTGGGTGGAGTAGATCATTAAAAATGCATTTTCTCTAAAACGTGGGCCAACTGACAAAACCTTGACTTAGATCTTTAACGACAAAGTTGATATTTTGCTCTTTCAAAAGTAGTTAGAAATAGTTATTTGTCCATTTATATGGAGGGCTGGAACCGCGAGCCTGACTGACAGGTGTCTCAGCCTATCACATTGAGCCAAAGTGTTTGCTCGTCCTGCTTTTTTGCCCTTAATTTGTGTTTTTTCTGCCTCCAGTAACTGATAATAATACAAACTCTTGACTTGAAAATGTGGATGAAACACTATTTCTTTGTCTCTCTGTAGTCCTGATTCTGTACGGGTTAAAAATAAGTATTATTTAAGGTTTTCAAAGAAGTGAGTCCAGACTTCGCTGGGACTTGATGGTATTTAATAACAAAGGATGACTGACAGCAACGTTTGACTCTTAAATGTCACTGATGTGCGGCTGCCCTCTTGTCCTTCTCTAAACTGTGATTAAGATAAAGTCAAGGACATTTCATTACAAGAGGGGTTTGAAGGTGAAAAGTTTGTTGCATGGAAGGAAAAAAGCCCCTTCAACATGTGATATTTCCTTCCATGAGGTCCGCCTGTGTGATTCAGTACTGCATGTCCTCCCCAGATATAATATCATATTTCTGGGTCCAGATTCACTGGAATGTGAAGCATCCATAAAACTCGTGCTGAAAAACAAGAAGCTTTTCCTCATTCATTATTTAGTGACTTTCTCCTCGCTCGCTGCTTCCTTTCAAGTTTAGCTAAACTGGCAGGCTGTGTTTACGTTCAGCTCCAGTCTATTATTTATGCAAGATAATCTGTGTGAGCGAGTGTGAGTGAGTGGGTGGGCGCTCTCGCCATCATATAGTACGCAGGTACAGTATTTAAGTGTTCAAGAGACTGAATGTGTATGTTTCTGTTTGGTTGAGATCTCAAAATCTGTGTCAGTATGTCAGTATCAATGTGTGTGTGTGTGTGTGTGTGTGTGTGTTTACATGTATGACACTTGATGTAGGGACATAAATCTCTAACTGTAGGGTGAAGACAGAATAGTTCATGACACTAGAACTTGCCACTGTACTTGAATTCTTCATTTAACTGTCGCTGCTGGTCAATGTGTCCAAAGGGTCATTAGATCATTGATGGATGAAAAGAAGAAAAACCAAAGCTCTGATACACAAATTAATAAATCAATGCATTCATATATTTTGGATTTATTATGAAAATAAGTAGATAACTAGGTATTTAATCCTGTGTTTTTTGACCCATCCATCCACCTCACCTTCCTCCATGTGTGGACTTTCTTGCTCTTTATACTACACCTGACTTTCTCCTTTGCTTATAATGGGAGCAAAGGCCACTAATGGTTGGAGCCCAATCAATAAACATAAATATGGATTGTAATAACCTATTTGCACAGATGGCCTTACTGGCTGTTTTTTTCTGGTGAACGCAGGTTGTTTCTCTTAATGGTGTTGATAAAATGATTTGGAAAAATCACCAAGAGAGAAAAACTGGCAGCCAGCCCCATTTCCCCTTATTTCAGAGCAGGATGTGGATTTATTCGCAAGATTTGATGTTTTTATAGACTGAGTAAGAAACGACACTTTCACAACAGAGAAGCCCCTCTACTGAAACCACCACGTCACTTTTAAGGTATTCTTTTTTAAAGCAGATTGAAACTCAGGAGATGTCTCCTCCTTCTGTGAAGCTTGACAGAACAGAGAAAGTCGACAGACAGCTTGATATAACACTGATTCTTGTCAGTAGAGAGGAGAGAGAACAGTACCTTTGAGGTGTAAAATCAGTGTCTGTGTCGGTATGACTGCAGCTCTCCTCCTGAAACTGAACACGTATCGTCTGAACGAACATCAACCCTAATAAACCCGAAACTTTAAGTGATAGAAATTTGGTCCTACTTTTAGGCGCTCCTCTGTGAACTTTGGGCCCAGAGACAGTTTACCGCTGGTTAGACTAAGTAACCCCACGTGGGTTCAGGCTTGCTTTGCACCCTTGAGGTTCTCAGCTCATTGGAAACAGACCTGACTGTCATGTGTCTCCAGTCTTAACCTCTTCATGCATTGCCGACAATATGTGCTCCCTCTTCGATGCTCTCTTTAATCTTTAATCTTTATTCTTTTCCTACACCTGTATGTAACTTATGTAATCATAAGTGCTTTAATTACGGGGCTAAAACGTTTCATCAAATTCTTTACAATCTGTCCAAAGACAGAAAAGTGCTTCTAATTGCTTCTAATTTGTAAAGTGTTCTGTTTTCATTGTGCAATTAAGCCTACATGCACAAGCCTGATTTCCAGTCCCCAAATTACCCATAAGTGGATGTAAAGATGCACTTATTCAACTCTTTATATATAAGTATCCCTTCTGGTTCTACCAGTCTTTAGACATACATTCTATACATGCACAGCAGCTAATGAATTCATTGCCTTTGACACTGTGTGGCGTTAGTTTCATTCATAGATGGAGACATGGAATGCACAGATGGAACTTTTTTTTTTTCTTATAATAAACAGGTGCATATTCAAGTATGCAAATACAGTGTTCCACCAATACAGGTGGCTTAGAGGACCATGCTGCCTCTCCAAGGATACAGAAGAGCAAAAGTGAGGAGCCTGCTTCCAGTGTTCAGTCTGTTCCATCCTCCACCCCCAGTGGTAATCCACCAACGCATGTCCTTATAGCTGCAGCGCGGGAGTGAGAGGGATATTAATTAATGCAACTGAGTAAACTTCGATGTTACCGAAAGAGTTGCAAATAGTTTTGTGCGAGTTTAAAAGAATCCATGAAATAAGGACTTGGAACCTTTGTTTTCTGCAGATCAATACATCACCCCAAGATAGAATTTATTAGCTGGTGTGAAAACCCATTTTTCTGTTCAAGGGTGCACAGCAGAGAAGACACCATACATCAGCACAGGTTGATAGAATAATCTACCTCCACATTATTCCCAGCCCAACCCTTTCCCTTAAAAATCCTGGTGCAGTGCTCCAGAACTCGACTGTGCGAATACAAATAGTACTGCACGGTGGTGGCGTGGTCTGCAGATTCATAAAGGCAGTCAACGGTAATGAATAAGCTTATGTGTAATTAAGCTACTTAAAAATTATGGCACACCTATTTCACCATGAAGCCATTCATCAGGGATAGCTCCAGCTTGTAGTTTTCTCCTTACGCTGCTTTCACTCATGAGTTATGAGTTATGAGCTCGGCCATTTAGGAACCGAATTAATTTTGTCAACACCATTTAGACATTCACCAAATGAAGATGTTTCTGGTTACTGGCCCTTACTGCAGCATGTGTGCAGCCAGTTGTTCCAATCAGGTTTGAATTACCAAATATCGCTGTAAAATGGAGTCTGATGTAGCTCATATTTGGATTAGTATGACACATTTTAATGTAGTCTGGGACATCCCATCGTATTCATCAAGCTCACTATTTGGTTGATGTTGTCTGGCACTCTAAAAGTTCAACCTCTAGCTCCAGGAGAACACATGCTGTTGGCCACAAGAAACACACCGTTATGGTGTACTTGTTCATATCTAACGGCCCCGGTGCACTGTAGTCTGAGCTCCTCCTGACAAAAGTTAAACATGACAGAAATGTAGTGAAATCCATGATTGCCTGTTGTAAAGAGCGGTCCTAGATCACACTGTGAAACACGTCCACTGCAATCAATACACAATCAAGATCAACATGGTCAACATATTCTGTATATTTAGAAATATATAGAACTTGTGTGAGAGTGCCTGACAAGTATGCATTTTATTTTCCTTCTCCACTTGCTGAGCGTGGCCTTTAATTTTATTTTATGACTGAACGTCATCAAACAAACGTCATCTATGAGTATAGACCAGAGGTTTGAGAGTGTAGGTAAGAAACACCCTGGCACTTGCATTGCTACAGCGACGATGAATAATTTCACAGGGTTAGTGGCTCGCTCAAGTACACTTGAACAGGACACACACAGGCTGAATCTGGATACAGTAATGATCTCTCAGTGGGCCACCGAGTCCCTTCCTCACTAAACATGCCGACAGCTTTTGGAGAAGGAACACTGATGTGAGAATCCATCTTAAATTCATGAGGACTAGTGCTAATATTTAATATTTCAGAGTATAAAAAAAAAATAAGACAGCTTGTGCTGCGAGCTGTTTGTATATTTGTAAACACTTACAGTTTATGGAAAGAAAATCCTCGATGTGACGGATTATCAAAAAGCTGTCAGACTGTTAGGAGATACATCTACTTGCACCTATTTGAGCATCTACTCTTCATCCCTGAGAGGATCACCAAACACTCCAAAACACATTGTTTTTTCTACAGCAATACATCTGATGCATCCTGATACAGGTTCACGTGTTGTTGTGGTTACTCCAGGGAAATTTAACTTTCATCAGTCACAGTTTCTCTCCTTTCTGAAATAGATTTCAGGCCATTACTGGAGCAGCTGGAACAGAGGAAATTGCACCAAGTTTTCACAGGAACTCATTTGGTGTAAACGCATTTATTGAATTCACAGGACCCCCATGAGTATTGTCAAGTGGAGCGACCCCGTTGTCCTTCAGAACCCTCCTAAACTGTTGTCAGTGAGTGGAGACAAATGGTCAGATTCCATTTCTAGCTGTGGTTATGTCGCGCTAATGAACAGAACCAATTTCCACCAAATTAAAATTCATTTGCATGAGACTTAAGTGCATCTGGTGGGTACATTTCCATAATCCAGACAGGGCTTAGGGGCAGCACTCGAGGCGTTACTGTGCTTGTAATAACTGAATTAAAATTTTATTAGAAGCAGCTAATTTCAAGTGAAGAAAATTACTCTGACAAGTCAGATGGTTTTTGGGACACTGAATGGAGGCGAGGCAGGCACATTAGAGAGGCTCTTCACTCTTCACGCTTCTTTATGTGACAGATTCCTGCTGCCGAACATGGAGCAAGCCTCTGAAGGTTACCCTGTGTGTGTGTGTGTGTGTGTGTGTGTGTGTGTGTGTGTGTGTGTGTGTGTGTGTGTGTGTGTGTGGTTTTTAGTTTTTGATTTAATGTCTGCAATGAAAATTGCTCCATGAAGGATTAATGAAATTTATGGGCTGGGTGAAACTGAACTAAGTAGGTCATGTTTACAATATTAAGTCTGAAGATTAACACTCAGCCAACATTTCCAGTGGAGCTCCACATGCGCTGGTGACGGGGAAGAATTTGGCTCAATTTGTGAAATGTAAACCTGCACAAATCAGTATTTTTAATACTACCGCCATCATCGAATCCAATGATTCTATATGAAAAGCTCGTAGGGCTGAAATTATAGAGAGAACTATGATTCACTTCTCCCAGATTACTGAACTTTTTACCCTTATTTGACTCATAGTTTTATGGTTTGGTTCAGTTTTCATCAACCTCATTTCACAGCACCAAATGGCAACAACTCATGGAGACCAAAACAGAGCTAAAAAGAGAGTTCGAGCTGAATTTATTTAAAATTTGTCCATTAAGTAAACTCTATGAGAGAACATGGCTGGCTACAGGATTTGGAGAAACCACCAATTTAACACTGCGCTCCTATAATACTGACTCGTCCTGGACAGTCTGAAAAAGAAAAGACATCAAAATCGATTCAACAGAACTACAAATATCTCGTCTTTTTTATTCCAAGCATTCTTCCTCTTTGTCAAAGCCTGCAACATTCAGTGCTCACAATGCAACTCAATCACCGGCAGCTCAGTTGGAGATCTGAGTGTGTTGTGCTAGTAATTGCTAATGTAGCCTTGAGTCGCTGGCCTCATGTGGAGATGAAGAGCGGGCTACAGAGGTCTGGTAAGCTCACTAACTATCTCTAAATCTTAAGCTTTTTTTATTTTCAAACTTGTAGTCTTGCTATACTTATATCAGTATCCTTTTTTTCCCTTCAGTGAAAAAGATCAGACATTGCTTCATCATCCTTTGTGTGATGTGGTTGGTCTCGTCACATCCATGTGGGGTGCTCAGAGTGAATGGTGTGTGTTGGAGGGAAGCTTTTCTTGACAGACACTGTTTTCTCTTGTGAAGATCTCTCTTGGATCCGAGCCCAGGGGATGAGTTTTCTGAAAATGCTCTGCTCAGCATCGACTGTGAATTGGTTTCTGAATAAACCAATGTAGTAAATATGTTTGTTTTTTTTTTCCAGCAACTGCATTTAAGGAGAAAATACCATAACAAAGCCATTATAGCAGATGAAACAGTCAGTTCATCCTTGCCAACATCCATTTGAAATTGCAGGTTGTGATTGTTTTTCCCAGTCACTCTTGTTCAGCAGCAAATGGTCCTATGAGACATTCATACTGTATATTATATCTGCCATCCACTCTGCACAAGGATAATGTTTTTGTGTGTGTGCTTGGCTGGTTTTGCATCAGACGCTATGCCATCAGACTGTACCTGGATGTTTGCTTTGTGTTTTGTTTGTCTTCAGAGGGTGAATCTGAATGATTCTGGTCATCCCTTGACCTTCATCTAGTGCCACTGTCAGAACAAAATTCCCCATTGACCCAAACTTTGGTCCATGCAGCAGTAGCCACACAATTTTCTTTGAATATTCATGGCGACCAGCAGAGGAATGTCAATTTCTTTGACCTTCTCCATGAGTGTACAAAAGAATCGTAAAAAATTAATGGAAAGACCTGCCACACATTAACCGACTGCTTTCATGCTTCCCAGGCAATAAAGTCTTCCTACTTTGGACCCTCCTCCACTCAGGTCCACCCTCTTCTTCTTCCACTCTTCATATCTTTGCACTGTCTTCCTACTGTTGGTTTAAAAAGCACTAAATGATCCAGGGGTAAAAAAATCCATCCCTGATTTGCTGTTACATGATGAACAGTCCAGACTGAGCTCGCTGTCCACACATTGTCACACTGGATCTCTAAGTGCTACATATCTGCAACAGACTGCTCCGACTCTCCTTTTAATTTAGGCTTAAAACTTTTCTGTTTACCACTGCCTTTTATTTGATTAAAATTTGGGCTATTCTGCCTAATAGGAAGATTTGCAATTAAATTTACTGAGCAAATTAATGTCCCAAGAAAATGAACTCATTTGATTTTGATGGTTGTAATAATGTGTCTACACTGCTGGTATGGCTTTACAAATAACTTAATTTGTTTGCTCTGTTCAACATAGACGGTATTTTGAACTTTGCAGTATATAGCTGGACTTCAGTTTTCAGTTTACAGCTAGAACTTCTTTTCCAGATGGCTTGTGTTTAATGTTAACTACATTGTTCTGATGCCTTAACATTTAGCCTCCAGTGCCCTGTCCAATGTTAAAACTTGAGGAACTTCATTTGATTGGCAAACTTTCTGTCGTGTTTCAGTAAAACTTATTCATCATGAACCAAAAGTGACAGAAAATAAGGACAATATGCCTTTTCTTTTTTTTTTTTTTTTTTTGCTCTGTGGTCTGTAAGGGATTTTTCAAAGCTGTTCATTATAGATTGTCTGTGTTTTTTTAAAGAATGAATCACCATATATTACTATAGTCTGTCTTTCTTGCCACCTTTGATTGATTCCATTGCTGGGAAAATGAGCACCTCTGTGTTTTCAAGACCTGATATGAAATGAGTGGTTTGTAGAGAGGCAGAAAGGAGCTCGAGGGCGACTGTGGTTTGTGAAAATCAACACGTGGATTCAGAAAATCAACATGTGGATTGAGAGAATGAATGTGTGCATTGCTCAACATCTGCTTGAGGTTGACAAAAATGTCACCCAGGAGACTCAACATATCTATAAAATATATCAGTTATCGAGGGAGTGTAAGGAGGGATGAGTCCTTCTTTCCAGAGCTGCCATCTTGTCCCAGTGTCCAACCATCATTATAAACCCATTGCAGAAGAAGCACAGACAGCATTTTTTGCCATGTGCTGATAGACATCTATAGATAGCTCATTCCCATTCCCAATGCATCAAATGACGTAGTATAAGGAGGAAGAAATGGAGGAGGGTTGGGATGGTTACATGGGCCAAGCACAGCACCTTCATCCAGGATTTCTGAAAACCACGAACGTATGTAAGTGTAACCGTTTCCCGTCAATGAGCATGTTTATTATTGTTCTCAGTTAGCTTTATTTTGAAAGCCGTTGCTAACTGGATGATAAATATTTATGATTAAGTTATTTTAACCTTTCACATTACAAAAATGATGCTAAAGGAACAAAGGGGCCCTGACCGAGCATCCATAAGTGATGAGTTGGGATGTGTTGAACCAGAAGTCTCTACCCCTCGGCCATTCATTTCTGTGGCTGCATGTGTTGCTGAAAGCATTATCATACCAACTGTATGGAGACTGCTGAAAAGCACTCTGGGAAGTAGGGGAAAGAGGTAGCGGACGAATCGGGTTTGAATGTAAATGGGCGCACTGAGAGTAAATTACGCTACTTGATCACAAAAAAATAAAAATTACCTCCTGAAGTGCAGTGAAAATCACAAAGCGTTGAAATATACCAAGGTGAGATGGTGGATATTTCTTTAGTTGTCATCATCCTATCAGAGAAACCCTTAGAGCGTTCAGATAAATGCTTCAAATTTAGGATTGAGGACGCCACATGCCATGAGCTGTGACTTTAAACAAGATGAAGTGGAATTAAAATGATAGGCCATCTCAGGGGAGAAGGAAAGAAATGTTTCCTTTTCAGCTTTCTGGCTTTCAAGTGAGCACTTCTGTGTGATCTTAGAAACCCAGGCTTCATATCCATCTCAGCTCCACCCTCCCCGTACAAATCTGACAGTTAGGTAAGGAACGGTGCTGCTTTCATCTGCGGATTGGCCCGATTTTGCACGTCACTTCACAATGTACTGAGAGAATTCAGAGCTCCCAATCAAAACTGACAGTCAATCTTTCACAATTTATACTTTTTTTTTTTTAAGGTTTAACATCTCCTGCACTCTATCCAAAGGAATAACACAACATTAAACAAACTAAAATAATAGTGTTTGTAAGTATAAACCAGACTAAACATCTAAAATGTCATCAGCAGCCCGGAGAGGCTGAAAGAACCACATACTGACAATTGTGGAGATAAACCAGACAATTATGTCCTGAGGATGGTGCTTTAGAAAAGGCTATGTGGTCATTAAAATCAAGATACCTTTGAGTATCATGATTTTCTCAGAAATTTCCAGTATCCCCATCGACAGCTAATGGATTGGACAAGAGGCACAGAGGGGTCAGTGGACATTTCTATCCTGAACACACAGGTTTTTCCTCCTGTTTCATGATTGTGAAGATGTTCTCTCACATCTGCTTCCATGACTGTTTGCTCACACAGCTGGAATGTCATCCTTCGTCATTCAATGCGTGCTGCTCTGCAGAGGAACTGGGAATGGGAACAGACTTTGATTCTCCGGGATCTGGCACATGCTTTACCACTGGATTTTTTCTCCAAGGTCTCTGATTCTTCATGGCGGAGCAATAGTGGGAGCTGCTCTTTTCTCTGTGGCTTCATATGATTCTTTGTGGAGCAAGCAATGTCAAACCAGTGACGCTAACCACAACACAGCACAGCAAGAAAAGCTTCCTGCTGACAAAGATGTTAGGCCTCTGTCTGTTTTTATCACTGATGCGACCTTTGTCATCTTTGTCCTGGGAAAATCAGAGAAGAAGAAGAAATCTGGATGCAGAGCTCACTTCCTGATGTTGTTATATGCTACACATGGGAGCTGAGAGAGGCAACTGTACAGTGTGCTGAAGCAGAAAAGAAGATCACAGCTGCCCTCATATGTGGGGATAAAACCAATAGCGACTTACAGGACTATGCATATACTCATAAAGCTAGATATGAAACTAACAATCTCTGCGAATAAAACAACAGCAACAACAGCTTGAGAGACGGATACGCTTACAAGTTCCACTCACATAGAAATACATCAGCAGCATCTGTCTAAGCTTTGTGGTTCAAACCTTCCCATCCTGTAATCTGCTGCAAGGAATGACAAACAGAATGTAACACTTTCAGCCTTCATAAACACAAACACACACCACACACAGTGAGGCAAACGCCTGTTTTGCAGCGCTCTATTGTGTGTGTGCACCTAGACTCACTGTTAAAGGTTCACTTTCATTGGCATATAATACAGGACTGCACAATGACTCCATGTTTATACTGTAAGAGTAGCACAAAAGGAAAAAGTAAAATGTGAAACTAAATTGTCATTTAGTATAAACACACACACACACACACACACACACACACACATATATATGGAGGAATAGAAAGATTTTTATGTTTTCCTGTCGCTATGCGTGGAAAATTGTTTTGTTTTTTTCAGATTTAGCCATCTTGGTGGACACGGTGGGAAAGTCTGCCTGATCGACAGGTAATATATAACTTAAATTATATACTCAAGCAAGTTTCATGCCTTTGTGAGTTGATTTTCACACCGTATTAAAATAAAGAGAGAACAAAGGAAGTCTGGAGGCTGGAAAAAACAACTCAAAATTAAATTATGGCAGTTTGTTGTATTAAATAAACTGAAAATGCAAAAAAAAAAAAAAAAAAACCCACCAACATAGACCTTGTTATGTTATGTAAACTGTAATTTCCAGCTGACATTCTTTATGGCTTTCTGTCAGCTGAAGAGTCGGTGAAGAGCAGTTTGGCTCCTGTGCGCGAGCTGCTTTTGGATGTGTGCCTGGTGAAGGCAACCTGAACAGAATATATAGCATGCTGTATAAATCTGTTCAAAGACGGAGGTGACAGCAGCATGTGTGTGTCGCCAACAACCAGCGAGTAACTGACTGCAGTACAATGAGCTGCAGTCTCTGCTTGTTGCTGTCAAAACGCTGTTGTTATTCTGCAGCTCCAGCCTGCGACTTACTCGCCCAGGCTGAATGGGTTTATGTAAATATAACAACAGGTATTTAATGAAGTCACTGAGCCTCAGACAGACTGCGGAGTGGAAAAAATAATTCGCTTCACAGCCAGAAGGATGATGATAAAAAAAATATGCAGAGTGAGGGACAAGCTGTTATATTGAAGGAGTGAAAACAACAGGAAGGACGAGGTGAAAACTAAGCTTAGAAAACATATGATTTTGATATCACATCAAACTCCAAGAGGGTAGGAGAGATCAGTATGACTCAAACAATGTAACTTGGAAGGCTATCTCTTGCAACTTGCGTAACATGCATACTTTGATCATTTACCAGGTACACCAATGAGATGTGTAGCTGTGCACAAGCCACATAACTCACAACTTGCTCCAACTGTTAAAATCCAAAAATAGAACAAAAACATGTCCAATCAAGTACATGAGCATGTGTGAGCATCCATTTATGAAGTCACAGCATAACATGAAACAGGAAGAGAACAAGAAAGTTTTAGATTTAAATGACAGATAATGTTCAGTTCAGGGTCAGCGCTAATAAATAATTACTATCGTGAAAACTTTGAAAAGTTCAACAAGGGTCATCCCTTTTTGCAGGCAAAAAATCTGTATCATTGGTTTTTTGAAATTTCTATATTAATATTAATAATATATATTCATCTGAAAGTCATTGGAGAAAGCCTTCAAGCCAGTGCGTGGGTGGACTGGTGTCCGTTTGCAGTGAGTGAGAGGCAATGCAGAGACACTTTGAAGGACAGACCTTGTTTTGTAAGCAGTGGTGCAAAGGAATACAGGTCACACCATTTAGCATCGAAGCTGAGCGTTCATGACACCTGCAGATACATGTTTGGCTGCTAATTAGCTAAACTGATGTTAGCAGTGCACGATTGCCCCAATGAATGCTCATCAGGAGCTCGCTCAGCAAGCAAAGACGAGTGTCCATGTGTGTCCTGCAACAGACGAGGGAACCATAAGCTAAGAAGCTAACGTATGCGGCGGTTCAGCGTCTGATGCTTTTTTGTGTTGTGTCTCCGGCTGCTGGTTGGCTGTCACCTGTGGGGTGTCACCTGTTTTATGCAAAATGCTAATTTATTTGTTCTTTGTCAGTGTGGACAGAAAAACAATGGTGCAATGTCAAAAAAAGTAATAATAACGGTTGCCAGCGGATGTGTTACATCACCTAAAAACACCCTTGTAAAACAGCTCTAATGTGACTTTTTAAACGCAGAGGGATGTTAAAGGATTTGACCTGAATACGTCCACCCAGGTCCCCGGTGACCCGATCCTGCTGCTGCAACACTGCCACGGCAGCAATTTTCCATTAACATGTGACAGCGTGGCCTTTAATAGCAGCGAGGGCCTGTGGAGAAGCAGGTTAGCTGTAATTATTCAGCTGATGAGGTTATGAGCAGAACAGGCCTGTCAGACCTCTCCTGGCTCCGTGAACTGAAGGAATCACAAGCCAGGAGGAGCGTTAGGATATTAGTCAGACTGGCAGCCAGAGTCTCCCTGGGGAGAGAAACTGCATTTTCACCAAGAGTCATTTCATGTTTCATTTGAGGACTCCTTCACTCTTATCTCTAACATGCAACTAATACTTCTATTAGCCCAGTTAACACACATGCTAATCAGCTGCTTTTCATCCTGACCTATTTCAGGAAAACATATTTTCCAGATATTAAAGATAAAAGTTGATGCTGAAGAGGGCAAATGGTTTTATTTTTCAGTCAGGGCAGGATTTAATTAGCATTTTTTTGTTCCAGTTTTTGTCTCCAGCTCGCATCTTTTCCATTTCATGCCGCCTAATGTTCATATCGCACATCATGAAAAGGAGTGGGTGCAATTTGCTGGGTCATAATATTATGGAGGTCAGCGTGGAGCTGGATGTGTTAGAAATGGAATTTAAATGACGGTGGGCCTCTCTCCCTTTGTGAAACTGACTCAACACAGCACATTTCACATGCAGCTCCAGTCTCTCAGTAATTGTGAAGATTAGCTTCCATTCACTTCTGATTGTCTGTGCATCTGTTTAGAGCCTGAGATGTCAAAGTTTCAATCACACATCTTTTTAAAACAGCACTCACAATGAAGAGCAGACTGTGAATGGAAATATCCTTTTTACTTGAAATGTGTGCTTGCCTGTGACTTCAGGCTACTTTCTTTTAATTCCATGTCTTGGTGCTTGAACTGATTGCGAGAAAGCACCCTGTTGTAGATTTCAGTGATCATCAAAACACATGCAGCCAGTCAGATTTATAAAGCAAGAAAAAGAACAAGGGCAAACCTTCTTTTGATGTTATCTTAATTTTTTTCATAAAACTCAATCTCTGATATTCCTTTTGCTTTTATAGCTGCAAATGATGAAAGCAGAGGAGAATCCGATGCAAGGCCCAGGCAGAAAGGACTTTAATTAAAGGAGCAGTGAAACTTCAACATCTGGAATGGATCTGCACAACATCCAGATCCATTCCAGATCTTCAAGTATTGCTCTTCACCCCTTTACCAGCTCCACCAGCATCTAGACTACCTCAAGGGGATTTTCCTGCACAGCTCATGGCATCACTGCCCCCGTAAGATAATGAGTTCAACTTTCTAATTGTTGTCCAAGAGTTCATCACAGCTGCAGACGGTGGTTAAATTGCAGCTTCGTGAAGATTTTTAACAATAAAGAAATGAGTGCGTTTGTCAATACCTGCTAAAACAGGATACTATGAAAATAAGACCCCAGAAAAAATTGATTATATAGGTTACTGAAGATCTGATTCTGTCTCTGGTGAAACTGGCATTTGAGAAAACATTCTTTCAATAGATTTACTGTCATTGTGTCTGACAGCTGTGTCTTCCATGAGTTTCCCAGTCATCAAGACATGAATTCAATATAATTACAGAATAAGTGGCTTTCCAAATATAAAATATTAAAATAAAGAAGAAAGTCATTGAAAAAGGAGGAAATACTGCAGATATATAATTCAATATCACAGTATAAATATCTAAATACTGTAGTAAATGTAATCAAAAATAGATTTGATAGATCAATAGAGTATTGTCTGGGTAACAGTGAGCATTAGTGCTTTGTAAAGTCAGCACATTTATCCAGTGCATGGAAGTCTGAAGCTGCTCATACGAGTATTCATGACTGGATGTATCAAAGCAAAAAGCTCTCTTTTCTCCATCTTAAGATATTTGGTGAAATAAAGCTTTAGATTTCCAGAGGACTAATATGGAAAGTATGTTATTTGACTGCAAAGACATCAAGGTTAGAGCAATTTCTGCAGTGGCTTCCACTGTTTGTTTGACCTTGGGTCAGGGTATTGGATTTGCCACTCAGGTTGATGAGTCACTCTATCAATAAAAAAAGTGAAAGTGGTGAATGATCTCTGGGCCTCAGCAGCTGCTGTGCTTTATGGGGAAGTGTTAGCTTGCTGTGCAGGTTTCATCCCCAGACTGAGCAGAGATGATGAGTTTGTTTGACCTCGCTTTTATCAGATTTCCAATAAGATGTCTGTGCTCATATACCGGTGCTGAGTCAAGGACCTCAGTGGCCAATTATACAGTGCTGAAGTGGACACTCTGTGGGTGTAGCATGTATGATGATTCTGAAAATAGAATAAATCTTTGTTTCATTACTATGTAAATGTTTCAGCTGTGGATGACATTTACCTTCAGCTCTGACAACCGCAGTTCAATTTCAGTTTCGACTGGATTCAATGTTTATGGACTTGCTCTATTTTTGCAAGTGTTTCTAACTATGACTGTGGACTTTATTTACTTTGTTAACTGTGAGTCAACTTTTTTCATGTGACAAACATGAACACGTTGGATTTGTGTGGATGTGCAACTCATTCATTATTGCCATACATTCAGCTTTAACAAAACGTTAGGGTGTTGATGCCTCCACCAACTTAGAGGCCTGACTTCAGCCTCCAGCAGTGTCCCCAGCATGGTCACTCCAGTAAAATCAAGTTGTGGTGTTTTGCAGTCAGAGGGGTGGCTTGGGCTGGTGGAGACAGCCGTTCAGTGGGAATGGGATGGGGCAAAGAAGAACCTACTCCCTTTGTTTGAGTAAAACTCTTGACAATGAAAATAAGCACACAAGTACTTCCTGATGGGGATGTCAGCCTCACAGGAATTTGGTCGATGTTTGGTCAAAAATGCAGAAATGAGAAGAAACCTGTCATTTTGCAGCTTTATTGCTCAGTAGAAATATATATGTATATATGAACTTCAAAGACAGTTATGTACAAGATTTAGTTCCTTCAATAAAAGGCATATCCTTGCAATGCATCTGCACATTGTGCAGGAATAATTGTTTCAAAGAGGTTTGGAGTTTTTCCAGTTTTCAGAGTTATAGTTTGCAAAAAAGTCCCACATATGTCACCATATGCTGTTTTGGTACCTTGGATGAAAGCATGTGGAGCAGGTATTTCCCTTTGTTGGAACTGTTAAGGCAACAATTGAAGACAAGGTGAAAAGAGGCAAAAGATCGGACAATCCATTGAATCCAGCAGAGTTTGTCTTTGACAGATTTAAACTGGCAATGAAAGACAGGAGCAGCTTTGCAAATTTTCCACTCTTGGAAATTCTTGAGGTCCAAGCTTCAGTCTGTAAGAACTCCACAGGACAATCCGGTTTCACCGGGGTTCTCCCATCTGGGGAAGAACTGAATACAGACAGTTTTAATCAGTATTTGAACTTCAGCTGAGAGTAGATTGACTGACTGTTGGTGGCACTGGTGCTCAGGCAAGCGTGTCTTTCGTTTACCTCCTTCCTCATCACAAGCGCACGGTGTATGATTGTATTCTGGATGTTGTTGTGTGTGGTTCGACCAACCCTTCAGCTCTCAGCCAGCATGCCAGATCGCTGCAGTACCACGGGGAATGTTTCTTGAAGCAGCACCATATTCACTTGTAGCTTCTTATCTGGACAGCAGTGACACAGAGGGAAAATTAACATCTCACTGCAGCTAAGACAGTCAGACAGGCTGATATTTAACAAATCTTAAGAGTGAGGCTGCTGGAGTTTGGTTTTTCTTATTGTCAACAAATCCCGCAAAAGAATGAAGAAAACGTGTCATTCCATTTGTTTATCATTTCCAACCCTCCTACCCTGCCTGTGGCACTCAGCCCCAAGCCCCAATCAGTTCTTACTGAAGACAGAAATCTTTAAAGGTCACAAATAAAGTCTGAAAGTCTCAGTAATAAAATGTGGCACCATAGTTTTAACCAAATGTTACTCAGGGAGGGAACAGTGCATTTGTCGGATGGATTAATACACATACAAGATGTCCCCCAGTGCAACAGGGGGGCTAATTGATGTGTTTAGTTTCTGGACATGGAACTCTAGAATAAGACGATCAATCCCTTTTGGTTTTTGTTTTTTCATGGACTTTGTTGACAATATGGAAAAATTACTCTCTTAGACTTGAATATATTAGCATCCATTAATTGCATTACGTGAGGTCAAAATTCAGTATATACTCAAACTACATGAAGAGATGCTTAAAGGACTTCCAGGTGTTTGAAACTACTTCAGTGTAAATTGAGGTACCATTTTGTTCCTGACAAAACAATCTAAAGCAAACGTTATTATTGTATTTTTCACCTGATCAAAGGTGATCATTGCGCATTGATCTTTTTCTTTGGAAGACGCCCCATCTCACCGCCCAGAGGCCTCAGTTGGTGCCCTGGTTGAAGTGCTCCAGCACGGTGGCGTTGGTTCTCTCAAAGAGCCACTGCTGGCTAAGGGAGGAGGGGTCGCACGTGTTCATGAAGACCCGCCGCTCACTCGGGCTGCTGTCGATACAGCTGTTACTGACGGGGTGATACAGACTGTTGTCCTGGAGGAAGTGTAAAGAGGACAGACCTATTCAGATATAAATGGTAAACTTCTTTTGTGCAAAGGGTGTGCATTACGTTCTTGCAAGTAAATACAATCCATATATATGAACATTATATACCACTCATCTCACACATATTTCTAAAACTGTTTGAATTTGACAAAAATCTAAAGGAGCAATGTTATGAGGTCAAGATTTAGCTTGAATTTTAAACGATATGCCTAAAATCCATGTAAAAACTTCACTCCTGATTTAGCTTTTTTTTTACTTCAAAACTTAATTGTTCACTTTTTGTCCGTGTGCTTTTTTACTGCCCTTTGTCCACACAGTGCTCAACTTGGGACCAAAAATCCATTTGTTGGACAGCAGAAAACCTGTTTCTAAGATGAGTCAGGCAGACAGCTGCTAATGTTCTTCAATGAAACTAAAAAGTAAAATGAAAAAAGAAATTACATCGATATGGTTTCCATGAGTCACGCTACTTGCAGCACAGAAAAAGAAACTTTCCTCTAAGTAATACAGCACAGAAGGACACATTTTTTCATTTAAGTGCTGTTTATCATCTTGCAAAGGCCTTCATGTTTAGTTTTGGAAAATAATAATCTCACAATAAACAGATGAAGTCCAAATGCTTTATTAAAACCCCTCTTAATGAGGTCTTTGCTGTCAAATAAAGAAGCACCATCTATGGCCTTAAGTTCTTTCTTTGGACCCAGATGTGGTGAGGGATGGGATGTCCTTGCATTAACAGAATGGATATTTGCTTGTTTTCTTCTATTCAACAAAATGATAAAGCACTGGCATACTTGAGCACTGCCACATCAAACTATTATGAGCAAAGGTTTTATGTTATTCAGCCATGACCTTATTAAAATGGTTTTTTTGGCATGATTTATAATGGTGCATGGTGCAACCTTGCTGATAGCTATAAGTCTCTCCACTCTGCTGCAGCTTTGCTCTGCGTTTACAAGCCGCACAGTGATGGGCAGACAGTGAGGCCTCACGGCAGAGTCAAGCAAATGTCTTCAGATATATGGACAACACACAATTCGAATGTAGATTTTTAGCACTTTCTGCTGCTGTTACCACTGGAAAACCTTGTTGTTACCTTAACTCTTGTTGTCTTGCTTGCACTGAGGTTGACGTATTGTCATTGTCGTTTGATCCATTTTTAATTGAGAAACATTGATTAAAGCAGGTTTAAAGCTACTGGGTGTTTTGAAAATTCCTGATTTTAGCTCCCCCGGTGGTAGAATCAGAAAATACACTGTTGCAGCCAATTTCTGTCCAACTGCCCATTCAGTGCACTTTTTTTTCTTTTCTTTTTTTTTTGTTAAACAGGATTGTCGCATTTTTGTACAAAAAAACAGGTGGCATGAGAATAACTTCAAAGATGTTAGGATCTCATTTAAATTCTTCACATATATTGGCTTTAAAGAAGTAGGAACGTCTGCTGTTTATGCATCCTTCCATTTTCATTCACATTCATTTAGTTAGATGTTTAACAGATGGTCATCATTAAGTTGAAATGATTCATGAATTAGCTTAAATGATGCTTAACTGACCAAAGAAATCACAACAGCAGCGTAGTTGGAAGGTTGACAAGAGGATGCAGCAGTGAACAGCACCGTTTTCGTGAGCTGAAATGAAGTAATGAACTCCAAACTCCCAGTCTCCTCTCTCATACCTTTCTGTAGCGCCACAGCTGGTTCCCTTTCATGCCGTGACAGTCGTACAGGGTAACTGGGCTGTTATGGGAGACGGCGTCGAAGCAGACCTTCCGAGTGTGCATGGGGTCACCCACCCGAATATCCTCCCTCCAACCAAATGTTAACACCTGCAGGGAACACATCTGAACTGTAAGAGTGTTGGTTTCTATCATTTTTGCCTGTTAAAGTGTTTCTTTGTGCACTCTTCCTTTTTTAAATTGAGGATATGAGGATACTGTGTCACATGTTGTGCAGATTGGAAAGAAAGAAAACTTGTGATTTTGGGATAAACTATTTTGACTTGACGTATTCATATCATTATATTATTTTTTTTGTGCACTACAGGATTTTTCAAGGGTAAGCACAGAGTTTGCGTGACCTACACGCCATCACCTGCATTTCCAAATGACAGTTAGCATCTTTCATTTAGCATATTACCATGCAAATGTTAGCATGTGATTAATGTTTAGTTGCCTGTGTACTGTTTAGTGTGGTAGCTTTTTAGCATATTTGTACATTGACATTGGAAGGTGCATCACATAACATTAATTTTGTATATCTGAATCATCAAACAACTAATCAGGATTCATCTGCCAGCCCCTGAATGCACATTATTTAATGGTAAGCCATTTGGTCAAGATTTTTCATTTGAAATACGCTAGCGCGACTAAATATATCCAAATAAATTAGCAAAGACACTCAGACTTGTGTCCCTACTGCACTTGTAAAACTGTGCTGCTCCTCCACTGCACAACTGTGCAATAACTGGTGAATGAGGAAACCATTAACCCCTGTTTGAGTGTGTCATGGTCCTGTCAGATGCCACATATGCTGCACAGCACTCCACCCTTACAGCATGACTGGAGTGTTGTAAAAAAAAAAAAAAAAAAAAAACCTCCCAGGTCAGGAAATGTGGAACCTCATAAGCCATTTTACTGGCAGAAGTGCAATGAATGACCCTCACCTGTCCATGACTCCAGCCCACCTCGCCCCGCCCTTTCACACAGCTCTCCAGGCGGATGGGGCTCCCTGACACAAAGTGTTTGCTCTCCATGCACATCCCGCTGCCCACGTTCCGAATCTGCAAATCACATACAAACAAAAACACAAGGACATGGAGTGCTTGCTCTTTAGCTATGGACCAGAAACACTGGTTTATTGCAGATCGTGTGTGTTGTGACCCTGCATGGCGAACATTTCTCACTGTGTTTCATTGCACATTATTACAATCTATAAAATGACGTGGGTAATAGTGACTTTGCATGTGCCCAAAATAATCCTATTTCAGTTTCCACTCTTACTAGTGCCCATGTTGATTTGACTACACTCAGGTTTGCTGTCTGTGCCCACAGCAGTCCACTGTTTTTGGTTTGGCCCCTGGGTGTGTACCCAGGATGCCGAGACGGTAGTCGCAGCATGCAGGAGAAGGCAAAAACCCTGTGTTATTGCAAACATGTTTCATCACTGCTTCTTGTCTGTTGTTACCACTGGGAATCGCTATCTCCAGCTCAATGCACACCCCTCTGCTTTCAACTTGGAAAACTCCCATCAGTATTTCATTTTTAATAAGCCGAAAATCCTGTGTTGAGTTAAACATGATATGTGTCAGTGGTCAACTTTGTGTCCAGTGCCTCATGCAGTGTTTGTCCTACATACAGCCCGATTCGATCTTTGTGCACAGCAATAAGTGAAACTCTGCTACAGTATCACCAGTAGAGAAACTGTTTTCCTGCCTGTGTCCAGCTTTAGGGGGACAAGCAGATCTGTACAACTCTTGCATTAACAACATAATACTTCTAACAAATTATATGCATGAGGTGCGTTTCTGTATAAATCAACAAAGCTAGACTAATGTAAAGGTAACTGTACTCCTGTGGGTATTTTCTGGATGGATGGATGGATTTTACTCATGATTCTGTAATTGTATAACCCATACATGCACACATGCACACTTTGGCATAAAGAATGAAGAGGTCCATAGATTTGTAAATACTGTACTTCCATGACTTGATTCTGAATATTAATGATAAGATCAAAAAGTACAGTCACGCTATGCTAATTTCAATCTGTGTGGTTGCTCTGAGAATCACAGCTGGAGGAGCCTGTAGGCACAAAGAAAAGTTTCCAGAGAATTTAAGGGGAAGTCAAAACTGCTGACATTTTCAGACAAATTAATGTTGGGTAAAAACGCTGTTTAAACTTTGGTTTTAACGAAGGAGCAGACTTTTTTCATGCTCATGCTGAAATGCTACACTAAGCCAGTGCTTACCTCTCCCCATGCTGCAGCAGGAGGCTCCACCGGCGGGTAGTGTTTGGGCAGATCCCAGGCCACCTCGCTCATGAACCACTTGAAGTTCTTGCAGTTGAGGCGGTTCCTCAGCTCCTTCTGGGCCGTCATGTCTCCTGCTGACAGGTGGCGGTACTCGGGCCGACGCTGGTAGACGTACTCGGCGTATTCATCCATCCACACCTCCGCCACACGCTTGAGATTCTGAATTCAAGTCAAAGAGAGTCAAGCACATAGATTCATTCACTGAACAGCCTACTTTTGTTAGGAGGCATCTCATGTCTCCCAGAATGTCTGTGAGCCTCCACAAACAAACACAAAATCCCACAGTCGCTGGCAGTGAGGATGATCTGGAACCACATTGGACTGTTTTGTGAACATAAATGTTTACATTGTCTGCTGTTAGTACCATAGATTGGTCTCAGAGAGTCTGCTCCAGCATCCATTTCTTGACTCTGCCTCTGAATAACCCAACATAAGCAACATTTTGCTACTGTGTTGCAGCTGTTAAAACATTTCACCACAAAATCCATTTAAAGCCTTTATAATTCAAGCTGACCGCATCTGTTGGTCTTCATGAAAGCAGTTGTAGTACTGTAGCAATTCAATACGTATATATATTTATATATAAAAGTGTGTTTATGTAAATGCCCTTCATTTGCACAGTCAGGTCGATGCAGGACCATCAGCATTCCTCTGAGGTCCGGTTTAAAGACCGCTGGTCAGAATAAAAAAATCAAAACAAAGGCCGGTGCCTTTCAGTTGCACACTGATCCAAACCGAGCCAAGTTCCAGGCTGCGGCAGAGGCATACATAATGAACGGTGTTCGGCTACACCCCAGATGATTTAGCGCTTTTAGACAATTTCTTATTCCGTGTAGGTACTTTGAAGAGTACAAGGACCAAAGAAACTTAAGCTCATTCTTCACAGTAACGCCTGCAAAGGCTTTAAGTCGTAGATAGTGGATAGACTACATACTGCTGCCTCTCGTCTCGGTGGTCTTTTGTTAGTGGATGCTGAGCCGACTGTAAAGTGCTCTTTACAGTGCATACTGGAGAAAGAGGAGAGTGCTTAGCAGAGGACGTAGGAAACGAAATTGCTGGTATTTGTTATACAGCACCACTTAAAGAGTAGCTCAAATGATGCTTGAACGTATGTGTGTGTGTGCAGTATATGCCTTTGCATGTGTGTTGTGTGTGTGTATGTTTTTTAATGTAAGGATGTGAGCTCGATTAGACAAAAGATCATTCACTCCTCGTGAGCTGATGTATTCAGTTACATGTACGTTTAGTTTGGTGCAGTTCAAGGACACAGAGGCTGTTTTTACAGGGGTCTCTCTCTCTCTCTCTCTCTCTCTCTCTCTCTCTCTCTCTCTCTCTGTATGTGTGTGTATGATTCTGACACAGTGACAAATTTCAGACTAAATGATCATTGTTCAAATGGGGACAGAAGCTGTGTCCTCATTTGGAAAACAGCTGATTTTGGGGTCAGTGGTTATGGTTAGGATTAGTCTAAGTCTCCAGGAAATGAATGTAAGTCTCTGTACTCCAATGGCTGAACACATACTGAACACAAATACGGATTTCATACCAAGCCAGATTTCAGCACAGCACAATGCCATATATGATGAAACTGTAATTTAAATGCTGAGAGACCCCTGTGTCAATATTGCAGAATACTTGTAAAGTTAAATCGGTTTTGCTGATAAAGTGTCTTTTTTTTTTTTTTTTAATTTTGCCACAGCATAATTGGATTTTGCTCCATTTATTTGTTTAATCAAGAAACCTTACTGATAAGAGCTTTTTAAAGAGACCAGAGAAAAAAAAGAAAAAACAGAGATGCAATAAAAAGAAACTACTAATACACTAAATGGACTATTATAAACATGGGAGATGTATTGTTGCGTGGATGAGCTTTGCAGTCTGTTCCATTTAATAGCTACACAATAGCTAACAATGGACTCATAACATTCAAACCTGATGAATGGAACATTAAAATGAAGCAGTCTCTCAGCTTAAAAAGAACATTATTCTGCATACATATAAAGGAAGGACGAACTAACATCCTACAAGGACTGAACACTGCACTGAACACACTTATCTTAAGATGAATGCTGTGTATTGTATGACGTCTTATCAAGCAGACACCATCTAAAAAAAAGACAATACTTAGTTACATTATCTGAAGAGTAAGATCCATTGTTGCTGGAGATTGATCAATACAAAATCAAGAATATCTTGACCTCTGTGGCATTAGCTTAGACTAATCTTTTTCTTTTTAATCTGTCCATTTTTAGCCCTGCAACGTTATGAAAGTGCTATATAAAAGCACTGGAATACAGCTACTCAAGACACAGAATGTATATATCAATATTTAGCCTAGATTTGCATCGTTTATTGGTTTCCTGTTACATGTTGTATTGTGTCACATTGTGCCAGTGTGTGGACCTTTGAAAAGGCAGGTTTGGCCTCTGTGATGGTGAGAAAATGTTGCTAAAAAAGAAGCAAGGTGACTATTTGTTTGTCTTATTAACCCAGTTTGACACTGCTATTGTAGCTTGAGGGCTATCTTTTATTCAGACTATTGGCTGCTGTTCATGTATTCGTTCTGATCTGTGGTTCACTCAATTCCACCCTGTTCATTACAAATACTGTCAGTTCCACTGGTTCAGCGGAGATCAAAGGAGTGGCGGACAGCAGGTGTACCCTTTGTTTTATGCCCCCTGAGCTCACATGATTTAAAACATATGATCTGAATGCATCGGACTTCCATTGTGCCTTGACTGGCCCTGCTGTCAATCTCACAGATTAGTTTTGCTCACGATATAATGCAATCAGTGTTGTGTTGTAACAGAGGTTGTGTGACACTGAACCCTTGTACCAGACTGTTGGAGCATATAAATCTGTGTGTGATCTACTGTATTGTATTTAGTCATGAACCGTGGAGGCACGCAGTGTGAAGAATTACCTTTGCCAGGCTGATCCCACCAGGGACCTTGTAAGGGACGTACTTCCTATAGATGTGTCCTACCCTGGAGCAAGGGATGTCCTCCATCCTACCGCCGCACATCCACACCTATGGACACACACAGACAGAGAGACAGCTCTTTCATCACACGAATCTATAGTATTAAGAAGCTTTGTCCGCCTCAGCGTTCAAAGGCAGAAAGTTACGGGTAGGTGAAGTAAGGAGATGATCAAGGAGATGAGCTGGAGACTGATGGCTAAAAAGAAAAGGCATGAAGTACAGTGGTTCTAACAGGCTTATAAATCCTAAGAGACTAAGAGGAGAGAGGAGTGAGAGAGGCAATAAAGATGAAATGGCAGGATAGTGGAGGAAGAGGAGAAGACACCAAAACCATATAATGATATGATGGTGACCTGACTTCACCTGAGCAGCATGGTCAGATTAGAGGGAGACTGAGCTGCTGGGTTAAGTCTTTGGTACAGTATATTATGACAGTGTTTAAACTCCAAAAGCTTTTCAGGAAAACAAGGTGTCCCTTTGAAATATTGCAATTACACAATAAGATTTTAATATGTTTTGAGCACCCTAATGCATTTGTTTTAAATAAGCACAAACCTCTCCCTTATAGCAATTTCATCTTTTGCTTCCTCTTGTCTATCTCACGTAATGGAGACATCCAGCAGAAGCTCCTCATTTTAATCCCCCAACTATAATGAAGACAACGGTGACGATTCTCTTTCTTGGCTTGCCATGTTGAAAATAAACCTTGAGAAAGAAAGGGAGGCTCTGAAGAGGATGTGGAAGAAAGGAAGACTTAGAGACAGCAGGCGAGACGGTGAAAAAAAAGGGTTTGTTTTGAAGACAATGGCAAAATTAAAAGTGGGAAAATGAAAAGCTGGATTTAAACGTGGAGACAAACAAGTATGGGAAGAAAGAGGTTGTAGGGCTTCCAAATTGTTTCTGTAGAGTAAAGTCTTTTAATATGTAAATAAGATGTTTGCTGTTTGAAGGTTAGAGGCTGGATACAAGAACATGGACATGAAAAATGGAACATGAAGTCTATGCATTTTACTTAAGACTTCAAGGTGTGAACACGTACAACACAGAGCTCAGGAAGTGGTGAAAAGGGAGTCCAACCTTCTGTCTGCCAGCCATGACCTGACTTTAAGCTGGCAGTATGAACAGATGTTCCTACCAGTTGTGTTCCTACAATACGTATAAACTTGATTATAATCAAGGGTCCATCAATGTAATGCAGACAAGAACAAAGCTGATATGAAAATGACTGTGGAATTTCACAATGGATGCTTGAGAAGATGATCTGGCGTCTTCTGGTCTCACTGAGGAGCAGCCTTAAAACTTCACAGAAAATCCAAAAGCGAAGGACATCTCAAAGCAGAGGTGAATTCAATGGCTCAGTCATGTCTGGACTCATCCAGAAAAGCTGGAAGACCAAAAATCACCTGCTGCAGACCTGTTCAAGCTGTCCAAGATGAACTGAACTTGGGATGCGGATCAAGAGCGATAGAGGGAGCTGATGGAGGCTTCACGTCAGGGGATGTGAGGGACTGGGTAAGTAACTCTTCATGTTCCTCAGAAGATGATCCCAAATGTTTTGGTGACAGTCTAACCTAATTTACATCTTCAGAAGAAACCAACTGGGCTGAGCGATCACAGGTTGGATAGGGAAGTGAAGTAGCATCAAGAGACAGAAATACAGCCTCTAGAAATGTCGAAAATGTACAAACCCAAGAGAGCTGCATCATCAGATTAGCCAAAATTAAAATCTTTTGAGCAAATCATGTGTGCCACCAACAGCCAATCCAGTCTGCACTTGGATGAAGTTTGTAAAACAACTGCACCTGCTGACATTAAACTACACACTAAAGCACCCAGGCATGACCAGCAAGCCCTCACGACCCTGTGCTGACACCAGTGTCGCTGCAGCATAACCACAGTCCCTCTGGTCTGTTGTTCCACCATCAGCGAACCAACTCGGATCACATGAGCGTACACGGCTCATCTGATGGAGAGCAACTATAAGAACAACAGAATTCACTCCAACTGCATGAATAAAACATTGCTGCAAGATAAAATCCAGCAATGACTAAAATTTCGACTAAAACTCGAGTTGTCTCCATTGGTGCCTTTGAATAAATAAAACATAAATGCACACAGCTCTGTATAAACTGTATTTCAGCGGCTCCGGTCATGTGTTTGCTTCCACTACATGAATAATAAGGACCCAAACAAAGCCTGGCAGCAATAAATGTAAGGCCCGGATAAAGGAGGAATTTAATGCTTCAAGGTTAGAACATCAATCTGAATCGACCTACCCTGTTTTTTTAGAGAGGAGATACAGAAGATTTACATGTTCACGTTTGTGTGCAGGCTGGTTTGACACCTGGATCAGAGGTGAAAAGCTTGTACACAAAGCTTGCTGTGAGCAGGATGCCAAAAATTGCATGTCATTAACCACAAGGTTCAGTTTCTTTGGCTAGCCTCGTCTGTTTGATGGTGTAGTCATGGAAACACATCCAGTGCATCATCACGCTGGCAATTCTGCAGTCATGAATAAAAAAAAATCATGCAATTTATTTTTTAATGTATGCTTTCAGAAAAGTTTTGCTCTGCCAACTGTTTGCCAGTTAGCTAACTTTTACTCTGAATAACGACTTTTTTTGGCTCCATCCATGGAGGTTTAATTATTTCTGCCTCCAGAGCTGCTCTGTCTGAGAAATGTTTGCTTAACTCAAACCCCAATCTGCGCTAAAAAAAAAAAAAAAAATCTGCTATCCTCTCGCTCGGCATGTGAGGCCATATTGCCTCTGTGCTGTGTGAGCCTGCATGTACTGACATTATTTCACTGTGTGAGCTGGAAAAACCTGATGTTCCCAGACCAGTATGACCAGGATGGAGCTCCAGATTAACTGTACCAGTGCATGAAGTGATTGTGTTTCACATGCGAGCAGGGCCTGGCCGTCTGTGGGAGCAGCAGTTTGGTTGTAGGGATTAGTATGAGAGCCTGTTAATCTTCTCACCTCAGGAGACTGGCTGTCTGAGCTGTATCAGCTAATGGGGATCTTAATAAAAAGGAAACCAAATTGAATATCTGAGGTCATGAAGTAGACTTAAGAGGCACAGCTAGGCATGCGCTGATAGCAAAATTTAATAGTATGGTAATCTTGGCCAAAATAATAACCTTGGAATGGGATATTATCTCAGTAATTACTTAAATAAGATGAAAAGCTTCAAAACAGTATTAAAACATAAGAGGGTTTTCGCGCCAGGCTCAACCCTGGGTCACTGCCAAGGTCAGTCCGGGCCTATTTCAAACTCACAGCTTTAAATGTAAGAGATCCTCACCTTTTGCTCAAGCACAGGGTTATAATTTACTTTGGGTTAAGGTGGAATTACATGCCTGCATCACACTGTAGGGTGGTCTGATCTAGTTTGTGTCGGCAGGATGCCACAACACTGCTGATCAGTGTCTGCTAACAAGTATTACAAACTACAAATGACTGAAACTGATTTACTATCAGTGTAGTAGAGAGTGAGGGATTCAAAGAGCAGGGGTAACATTGCAGTGCTCTTATTACTGGACTAATCTAAGAAATTACTGTCTCAACTGGTCACTTAGACACAACAACATGGGACAGACAATGTTTGACCTGAATTTGTCTGGAACACTGAAATCTTTCAGGACGCGACTGACTGGTAGATGTAGTCCAGTGTGCTCCTCAGTTAAATATGAACTGGTCTGTTAGTGATTAATGGTTGTCGGTCTCTTGAAAGTGAAATTAACCAAACCCTGGTTAAATAAAACTAAAGATACTGACTGGAAACAGGAAATGAAACAGGAATCAATCATGCATCTTGCCATTTGATCATTTTTACCTTGAAGGAGATCTCGTACTGTTCTCCTCCCCAAATCTCCAGACCGATGTCGTATCCTCCCAGCTCCCAGAACCACTTCCTGTCTACGGCAAAAAGCCCACCTGCCATCACCGGCGACCTGCAGGACACACAAAATACAACACACAAACGTCCTCACTCCTTGCAGTACATTTTGTACAACAGCTGTACCCAAAACTTTTCCATTTACATACAGAGCTGTGGCACCACTTTCCTCCTCTCACCTGGCAGAGAAAGCATCTAAATAAATGAAAGATTGACTCACATATTCGCTATTCACAAACACACAATGGCAACAGCTAACAAGATCTTTCAGCTCATCACTTCTTCAGAGTCAAAGGAATAAAGATGGAGAGACAGAAACCAAGGAGACAATCAGAAGTTGTCACCTCTAACAACTGAAATGTCAAAATGTCTACAGCAGCAATTTTTCGCTCATCAGGGAAGAAATTGGAGGAGACTTAAGCAGATGACAGACATATTGATTTGTGGAACAGAAACAGGATATGCTAGAGTAGGGGCTCTTACATAACATTAAATAGGACAAATATGCAAATGAAGTTTGGAATAAACCAAAGCTGCATACCTATTGTGACATTACAAAGGATTATTGTGCTCCCAACAACTGGTCAAAAAGAAAAGGGTCTATTTGTGCTCAATTATTGTTATTCACACTGAAACAAGTGGGGATGCTGCTTTGGAAGAAGAAAGTTAAACGTGTCAGTGCAATTTCAAGGTGAGGGGAAATGATCGTTTTGTTTTTTACAGTCCTGTGAACTGGACAGCTTTTTGTCCTCTTTTGTTTAAATCTAAAAGGAAGGAGAGGTATGAGTGTCTCCCAATGTAAGAAGTCTTATCCAGTGCCTTTATATCCATTGCACAGGTGTTAGAGTTACATATTTACTCTCATCTCTTTATAAGCTACATACACATGGTCACACAACCAACATGCCCTCCAGTAACTTTAAGCTACACACACATAGCCACACAGGCAATATGACCTTTAGTAACCTCAGAAAACACTGAAAATGAAACTTAACACATCTCGTGTCAAGTAACACATAATTTACATATGGAGGAGGGTCTAGCCATCTTCTTAGTCCAAAGGCTGGGACCAGCCTTTGGACGAAGAGAGGGTCACTAAGTCTAAACCACGGGGACGTCCCACCTGTTTTGACCAATTAGATAGCTGCAAATTTCTTTTTAAAACTCTGTATAATCGTAAGTCAGGCATTCTCATTCTGGCGGGTGGTTGCAGCTAACTGCTTGAAGACTGTGATTTCCCAAAAGACTTAGATCCATGTACATGTTCTCTATTTTATCAGCGTGTTAATAAATATCCTTAACTGAAGACAGAATATCTCCTGACCTCTTTCTGCAAAAATGACCACGCTCACACAGGTGTCACCTCCACAAAAAAAAAAAAAAAAAAAGATCCCAACTTCATGTCCTGTATTTACACTGCTGCCTCTGATAGCTCCACTGGACTTAGCATATTTAGCAATATGTTGCAAAGTGAGGACTGTTTAAAACAACCTGAACATACCATATGGGTGGAAGGCGGAGGAGTGGATTAAGCTGTTTTTATGCATTATGTTCTTTACCATGACTCTGGGTCACTGACTACAGCTGCTGTCCAACATGAGGTAGCAACAACTTTTCCGAGCCACCTTTTTAAGCCTACAGGGTTTAAAATGTCAAAAAACAGAATCAGGGCGAGGAAACCGCACACAGAGACTCAGACAGTTCATGCAATATGGCGGCACTATTTCTCACCAGATAATGAAGGCGCTCTGAACAAAGCACAACCAATTAACCCACAGTAGAACACTGTGGCTTCGGTCTGCTCAGCGCAGGGCTGTTAGCTGTTGTATCGCTGCTGTGCTTGATTGTAACTGCAGCACACCTGAGGCTGACAAACTGGGGCAGCATGTGCAGACACACACACACACACACACACACACACACACACACACACACACGCGTTTCTATTTGATTTCTTGCAAGTTTCTCCACCGCACGCCTCACTTAAACCCAATTAATGCAACACTGATGTCAGCCATCAATCAAAACAAAATTGGATTTTTCTCATCTTTTTATCACCCAATAGAAATGCGGCGTCTTACAGTGCAGAAATACCACAGCACGCACTTGTGGGTTGTCATAGTTACGAGCTTTTCATCAGGCAGGCAGCCAGCAGGTAGTCTGTTCTTGCCAAAGTCGTCCCTGAGGAGGATCAATTAAAGGCAAACAGGGCAGCTACTGTACAGTCAGCAGTGAGGAACACTCTGGGGCTTCCCACGCCTCGTGAGCAGTGAGCACAGATATGAGTCCCGTGGAGAGAGCAGCCAGGTTTCTGCAGTTTTCCTTCTCCAAGGGTGAAAGGGATGAAATGAAAGCAGCAGTGATTACAAATCCCTTTGTGCTTCTCTCCAGCACTTTTCCTTTTGACTTGAACGCTCACGGTGCTTGTTTAGCGCATGATCTTTTTTTAAAAAACAATGAGTGTGGAGTGATGAAAACTGATCTGATCGGTCTCGAAATTACCACGACAGCTGTACAATGTGCATGCGTGATAAATGAATGGCTTTGTTTGCTGTGCGAAGGATTTACATAATCCAATTTACTTTCTCAGTGACACTGATGTTCTATATTCAACATCTGCTAATAAAAGAAAAATGTACACATATGCATATATCTGAACATCGCACTCGTGGATGTTTACTCCAAAGCCATGAGAGTTCATCTGCTGCTGTAACAGCCTCCACTCCTCTGGAAAGTTTTTGGAGCTTGGCTTTGCTCAGATTAAGAACATTAATGAGTTTGGCCACTGATGTTGAGCGATAAGGCCTGGCAACAGTCAGTATCCCAAACACCCAAAAGGTGTTTCATGCTGTGCAAGCCAGTTGAGCTATTCCACACAAAACTGTGAAAACAGTTCTCTGTGGATGTGGCTTTGTGCACAGGGGACATTGTAGGTGTAGAACCAGGAGAGGGTATTCACCAAAGTGCTACGTAAAAGTTGGAAACACACTAGTGTTTAAAATATTTACTGCTGACCACACTGTCCACATACTTTTGGCCATATAGTACACAAGCATATATTTACAGCAGCTTTTATCAAGCAGCGTTCCAGAGTAAGTCAAACAGTTCCCTCCAGAGATGTTTCCATGTTTCTTGCTTTGCTTTTGCTGCTCTTTGCATAACAGCAGCAGTCGTCTCTCAGTGTTTACCAGGAATCTTCAGCCACAGCGTTGCTGTATACACTCAGAAGAGTTTTGAAAGAGCTCAGAGCTAAGTATGTGATTAATGCTATGCATGTGCATCAGAAGAAAATAGAGACTAAAAAAAAGCTTTGTGCCACAGCGACATGAGAGAAACATGGGTAGGTGTTCAACAGGTGTAGACAAGTGTCTTAATTAAAACTGAAGGGAATGTGGGCATGATAGACATGTGGACTGGGTGCTTCACTCCCTCTGGCTTTTCACTGTGAAGCACCTGCAGTCAAATGAGACAAAAATGTTTAACTTTGGCTGGAATAACCACCGATTGCACTAAAAATTGGTTAAAATCTATATTAGCATAAATTTGAGCACAAGGTTCAGTTTGAAACAATGCAGGAGAATGGAAGTTAATTACCACTGAGACAAAGAGAAGCAAAGAAGTGGATGAATTTCAGCTTTTGTGCTTTTATAATGCGTTAATTAAGAACAAAAAAACACATTGTGGAGCCCTAGTTACCACAAGAAATTATCTTATAGTTCATTGTGCATGGAGAAAATAGAATTTCACAGTTTAAGTGGTAATATTTTGTATTCCAGAGTGATACACATCATCCTTCCTCCCTTTCCATACTGCCACAGGAGGCAATGAGGGACAGGTGAAGGACATTACGGTCATTTAATTTGCTGTCTGCGACGTAAAAATGGTCCTCCATTGTGGAGAAAGTGAGATAAGCCTACATTGTGCTAATTATACATACTGATAAAGGAAAACAAAATCACAAATGGGCATTTGGCACCTGTTTCTAAGTGTTACAGTGTGGCTGTAAGTAGGAGAACCACTGAGCACAATGTTTAATTCATGTGTTGACACAGTCTCTACATTAGAAGAGCACTGCAGTGCACCAGTGAAGTGGCTTGCACTGCACTGCCTGGTGTACGAGCACACGGATTTCTCCCCTGCAGGCTTCTCGGTAGAAAAGTTAAAAAGTCATGAAAATGGGAATGCCATGAACTGTGCTACATTGTGTCCAAATGATGAAACTTAATGACTTCAGTGACGCAATTACTTTTGCTCTAGAGCAACCAGCTGGTCAAAGATTTCACTTATTTGGTGAAAATGTGATCTACAAAGGTTTGTGCAGGCATTCATGGTTTCCAGACAATGAATCCCAGTGAAGCTGAGCAGAAGTTCAATCAGAAAGACTACATCGCTGCATTTTTACTCTAATGTCAAATATATTAATTGAATTACTCTTTAAGCCTCTTTTTCATTAAGTCCCTCCTGATTGAAATGAGTGATTTTGGTAATCCACTGACTTTTCCTCTAGCGTCACCACGAGGTTGGTATTTGTGGTTTTGCAGTAGAGGGTTTGGGTGGATATTATATCTGCTAAACATCGCTAGCATGGCTTTAGACTCTTCTTAGTCTAAAGCTTGTCTTATTTTATGTTTACAAGATCAACAATCAGCTTCAAGGACAACAACACATCTGCAGATATTAGGTGTCAGAACACCTGTGCCCATTCTGCTGATGTGAGCCCACATGCTGACATGCATCAACACGTCCAAGTACATCTGCGTCCTATTTTTCTTTGTCAACATGCCTCAACTCACAGCAGTTTTATCATAATCGCTCCCCTGATGGCAGGTATTGCACCTGGACTTCTTCAGCACTGTTTCAGATATCAGTCGCGTCAAACGATGCAACACTATACGTTGTAGCCGTTTGTGTTGCACCAACTAGCACAACCTCCACCAAAAGTCAGGCCAGGACAGCTATTGTTACTTTGGTTAATGGAGCATTTTAACAAGGAAAGCAATCACATGAACATCAAGACAAAATACAATATGTTGACTTTGTGAGACAGAAGCTTTTAAAGCATCAATGAGGCTGAAGGGGAGATGATGCTAAATTAAAGCCTGCTGGAGGAGTCTGAAAGTAAAGATACCGTCATTAAACTCAGCTGGGCTTCAGGAACTGTCATTCTGTTGCATTCACAACAAAAATGCTGCTATTATGACAATGAGAAACACCTATCACTGTTCAAGAAAAACCTTTTAGACTTTAAAGCTGACATTGGAAAGAAACAAGATGACTGGTAATCTTCTCTTCATGGCAAAATGGCTGAAAGCTCTCCGAAGTGTAGACTCCATCTTTGTTTAAGTTTGATGCAACAGTACGCTGATGGCATTGTGATTCAATCTGAGTAAAGTGTGTTGTCACTCACTCAAAGGGTTCGCTGGGGTCATCCCTCTGCAGCTCCGTTGGGATGGGGATCCGTTTGTAGTACATTTCCCAGTCAAACGCCCCTCGCATGGCGTCCCCAGCCTGAGTGTCATAACCGAAGTTGTCGTGGTCGATCACGTCAATCATCGGGCACACGATGATCTTCCTGTTCTGGGCGATTCGGTCTGGGAGACACAGAGGGAGGCAGATGGTTGGTTAAAAAGAAAGAATAAATGATCCCACTGTTTTTCAGTGAAGAACCGCAGGGAAACACGAACACTGTTTGTGTTATCATGTGTGAGAGTGTGTCCCTGAGCCGCAGCAGTAAAGGAGGAAGTGAGTGGGTGTCCAGGAAGAAGTGTTTGTGCACTCTTCCCCATCACTGAAGAAGGCTTGCCAGTGTGTTGACACAGATAACTCAGAAAAAAAAGCTTTGACGAGCAGCTGATGTAACCTCTCCGCTCCACAGCTCAAACCATTTCCCCTGCAGTTTTCCAGCAGGGCTTGGAAATTGTTTTTGTGTGACCTGGAGTTGCGTAATATGATTTTTAATAAATTGCTGGAGTCAAGATGTTTCGGCCACATAGCCGTCCTTCATTTTGGCTTTTAGAACTTGGCTTTCTCTGATCCCGCACCCCCACTCTGAGTAAAGTCTTTGAAAGGTACTGCTTTATATCTGTTTGAATCTTACAGCAAGGCTAGCCTGCTTCCCGAGCTCATCTGTAACAGAAAGTGTAAGGAAATTTATGAGTGAGGGTTCAGTTTCTTTGACTTTCCACAAAAGTTTGGACGGGCCCATGCAGTAATATCCTTTATACCATCCTGTGTGCCACACATGATGCATACCTGTAAGTCAAATGTAATCTCACTCATCATTTTGTTTCATGCTCCACAATGTGCCGTGATGAGCATGACTACCTGTTTATGTTTTGCGCCGGCAGACGCTCGTTCCCTTTCCAAGTACTGCACGAACAGCTTGACACAGAGGTAACGCGGGTCATAATGTTTGCTGTGAAATGCTTCGGTGTGGGACGGCGCCATGCTGGCAGACAGAGCTGAACATGGGCCCTTAATGGAAAATGGGTAATTGAGAAAAGTGAGACTGTTTGTGAGAAAGTCCATCAGCCAGAAGATGAGGTGCTCAGTCTCACAGTAGGGGCGGTGTGTGTGTGTGTGTCTGAGTGTGTGTGTGTGTGTTTGTTCTGTTACTCCAGTCTTTGAGGAGACCTTGAGAGTGAGGACATTTTTTCGTGAGTGGAAAATATGAACTTTTTGGGAAAATTAGGAGATTTTGAGAAGGAACTTGGAGAAGACAACATGAGGAAATGTTTTTTCTTTTCAGCTTTCAAAGCAGGAGAAAATACTGGAGTTTGCCACTGATGGTGAATGCATGCTGGATGTCGAACTTGTGAAAAATATTTGGGAAAATGTGGTGTGTGGAGAGAGAGAGGTGCATGTCGCGGCCCATGGAGAGGAGTTGGTGAACGTTCTGTACAAGCAGCATTTGGTCAGAAAGTAAAAGCTGCAGCTCTTCAACAGCAGCTGAGCATCATGACGACTTGAACACCTTTGACCTGGACCTGTAAAATCTCCCCATTGGACCACAGACTGGAGGATGAAGCAGGTGGTTTGAGATGGGAGGACATTTTCTGGAAAGTGAAGGATTTTTTTGAAAACATTTTTTAAAATGAGGACGCTTTGTAAAGTGTGGACACATCGTAACTGATGGTGTGTGTGTGTGTTTACGTGTGTGTGTGTTCCTCACCCAGCAGCGGAGGCAGCCAGTTGACGTTGGCCTCACAGTGGGAGTCCAGGAAGGTGATGACTTCCCCTTTGGCGGCGGCGGCTCCCAGCAGGCGAGTCCTGATCAGCCCCTCCCTCTTCTTGGTCCTCAGGATGCGAACCTTCGGCATCCGCGTCATGTACTCCTCCAGCGCCACCTTTAGGTGCTCTGCAGAGATGGGAACGGAGAGGAGGGAGGGTGAGATCATCAGCACCATATTCAGTGTTAAGACTGACTTTGTGAAGTGAATTTAGCACCACAGGCTAGTCTTGACTTGATTCAGGCTGCATAGTTTTTGATATTTTATTGTCATGAAATCAATAAGCTTTGAATTATGTGCTGTACAGTATGAACACCCACTGTAACTTGCAAGCACTTTGATTGGTGCCATTTAAAAAATACTCTTGGAATGAGAGCAAACAGATATTTCACCAAAGCCAAACGATATTGACTGTAATTCTTTTTTCTTCTGCTACTTTTTATGGTAGCAGTGCGTACATTTATCATCACGAATGACAAATAAGAAACAACAGTGCTGATGCAGCACTTGAGGGACATATCTGATATGTTAACTGTCAAAGGAACTCAGGATTGATTTTTCCTTTAAAGTCTGTCTGTTTATTTGTATTTACAGCATGGAGGGCGCAGTGCAGTGGTTACTGCAGTACCATCTGATCGACTGGCATGTATCCAGGGTGTACATCCTGCCCAGTGCATGCTGGCACCTGGGATAGGCACTGACCCCCTGCAATGCTGCGCAAGATAAGACTTAAGATTTATGAAATGGATGGATGGCTCCTGCAGTGGCAGTGAAGAGCAGAGTGTGCAAGTGTACAACTTCACTGGTTTTTGTAAATATCGGGTTATTCTGAATTTGATGCAGCAACACGGTTAAAACAAGTTGGGACAAGTTGGAATGCTCCAAAAACACCTGTTTGAAGTCGGGATTTGGGTCATTAACTGTAAATCATTAACTTTATAACAAACCTCTCTCATACAGATAAAGGAGAACATAACTTCAGTTTCCTGTCTCTGAGATTTTCATATCATCTGACATTACAGAGCAGTAACATTACAGTACAGAGCATTAAACCATATGAGGCATGAATCAGTCTGACAAACTGCACAGAAGTGTCGCTGTACGGATGCATGAGAAATGTCACCAGATAAAAGCATGAATGTCAGTTATCTTGCATCAGTAAATACTCTGAACAGCTCCCGACTCTGTGACTGAGGTGGACATGTATTGATTTAATGACCAAGAGCAGGCAATTTGCTTTGTGTAGAAAAGAGGCAGAAACAAATCAAACAAACCTGAATCTCCTCTTTGAGGCCTAATAACATGACCTGTTTTCCTGAATGGCATTTGTTCATTTTTGCAACAAACAGGTGCTCCTGCAGAGTAATTCTCTTAACAGTCTAAAATTATCACAGTGAACCTGTCATCCCCCACAAATGCTGCAGGCCTCCTTCTAGCCAAACTGCAACGAGTAAACAAAAGCTCTAGCACATGATAACCCAAAGGTTTGTCAAAATTAGCAGTGTCAGTTGGATGGACATTTAATTTTGTGGCCACTGCAACCACTTCACATCCATCACTGCATAAAGATCTGTGTGTGCAAAGTTCAGCTGCCATTAGTCACAGACACAGGTTGGTTTAATGGTCTCACTCAGGAGGAGAGGCCTTCTTTGTTATGCAATTTAGATTTTTTTTTTTTTTTTTTTTTGATGTGAAGCACTGTTTCCACACTGCACTACATTTGGTCTGTTTATCTAAAAAGCCCATGTAGGGTTTGATGCCAACTCGATACCCTCATTCTTTGGGATAAGAGCGCGAGCCCTGAGTGCTCTCAGTGGTTTGAATAGAAGTCATTTCTGAAGCAGTCAAAACATAAAATAAAACTGACAGCTTCTTTACAGAAAGCCACAATGCGGGCTTGTTGACTGGAGCAGGGAAAGAGAGAGGGGCTGTGAGACGTTGAAAAGTTGACCTTTTAACGTCATCTGTTGGAAACTATTTACTTTCAGTGGCAGATCTAACTGAGCTGAATTTGACAGTGACAAAAAGAAAGGCGAGCTTTTGAATGCACATGCTGACAACCTGCAGCAAAGGGGGAAATATCTGCGTATTGTTTTGTGATTTATTAGACTGTGAGCAACCCTGTCTCCTAGAAATCGTGTTTCAATACAAATAATTTGTACTTGTAATTATGTTGTGTTGTCAGAAGTAACCACTGCCTGAAATACGATCACATTCAGCTTTGAGTGAATGAAACGTGACATTTTATGTGATGCACTGGAGACATTGTTGGATATATAAAATGCAGGACTGTGACAGCAGAATCCAGTACTTTGATGAAGAGTTGGGAAAGATGCTGATTTCCACTGACTTTTTCTGTATTAAAACAGACCACGATCTTTCCCAAAGGTGCTGTCAGTGCTTAAACAAAACCAGACAATAAAATAAAATAAATCTGTAGTCACTACGAGGGGAAAGTGCTTTGCATGATCGCCTATTTTGGCGGAAAACAAATGAAATACGTAGCCAGTAAACACACATTCAGTATCAACATAGTGCAACTTCACAGCTGCATTTTCCCTCAAAACATATTTCTGTTGCTGATTCATGACGTATAAATGTAATTTTTAGGAGGGAGAGCTGATTGTGAGGGCCGGAGAGAAAGAACGGCTGAATAATGTTCAGAATGGGAGAGACAGCGATGAAAAGGGTAAACTGAGAAATGAATTTTCTCCAAATTCCAGCCGATATCCTCCCCCCGCTCTGCTCTGCTCTGCTTCTTCCATTTTGACCCACGATGAGTGAGACTGTGTTTTTTACCACAGAGAAACGTCACACATCTACAAGAGCAACAGGGAGGAAGTGACAGGAATCATTCATTCTGACTTCGATTTCCTCCTCGTTAACAACTGCTTACGATATGTAAGGATTTATTTTGCCATTTATGGACTCATTTGTTAGACTTGTTTTTATTTTCTCTCTCTCATTTGGTTGGACTGTGCCTCAACATTTGGGCATTGACAAGTAGCACTGGTTTGAACATCTATTTTTCCTTTCCCACCAATCTGCATATGTACGTCCTTATTATATCCACGTATTATGTGCAGGGCCTCGGGGAGTTGGAGCCCCCCATCAGAGGGCTGATGCGTATGTATAAACAGACAGCCCTTCACACTCATATTCACACCTATGGGTAATTTGGAGATCCAGTTAACCTAACCTCCATGTCTGTGGATGGTAGGAGTAAACAGAAGCTGGAGGAAACCAGCCATGTCGCTGCAACCGTTCCACCCGATGAGTCCGATTCCATGACCAGGAAATGCCGCCATTGCTCGTGTGGCACAGTACGTGTATTAGGATGCTAATGAAAACAATTTGAAACGGAAATTCTATAAGGACGCCATTCAATCAGTGAGTTAGCTCCTGTGCTAATCAACACAGCAACTTCTAGTTTTACACTTTGGCAGAATTGCACCATGAACAGTCGTGCCGTGTGAAGAGTTCCTGTTTGCAGTGTAACCATTCATACACATACGGTTATCAGCTGGATTACCTTTGATGCCAAAGAAAAAAGTCAAAGTGACGTCTAACCAGATTTATCCTCGACAGACATCAAAGACACACTGATCAAAGCTTTATTTGTATAACATGTCTGCGCTCTGGTTAGACTGCTAGGACCGTGAAGGAGAGGTACATGACTCTGGTGCTTTCAGCTAATGCATGATTCTTTGTGGAGGTGGCTGCTGTGTTTCTCTCTGAGCCGGTTTAGATGGGACACAGCTGCTCTTTGTAGTCCCAGCGTCCACAGTGCTGCATGAGGATGCAGGTTTAGTGTTGGACGCTGATACAGGGATCAGTTCTGCAAATAACCAACTCTCACGTCATCTAATCCCTTAAATCTGAGTGTCTGTGACGCTGTTTAAAGCCATCCTCTTTTTTGAATTTCTTACTGTCTCCCTCCATATCACCCCATCAAAAATATCCCAAATCTCATCCTTCCATCTGCGATTTTCAGACTTATGCACCGTTTTTTGTCTCTCCTTCCCAGATTCTCTCACACTCCGGTGAAGGTCAGCCATCTTTATTTCCTGTTGCCGTGTTTATTGCGTGGCACGGCAGCTGATCTACATGCTGTAAAGTGTGACATTGCAACAAGGGCGGAGAGGCTCCGTGAGGTCAGCGTCAAACTGCGAGGGAAAGGCGAGCTGTCCTCCCTGTGAGCTCCTTCAATTAATCAACGCATTAAAAACTGACCACTGCGGCCCTGACTCAGGCCCTGTAAAAACGCTCACCCCACAAAATGTGACGCTTGCATCACTCCGCTAATGAAAGGAAGCAAGGCAAAATTAATCAACGAACATTCGCCCTGTGTGTGAGGAGAGCTCGTATGGCGAGAGGTGGGGGAGAAAGATCAGAGCATTTAATTATGATTGGTTCATTTTCGCTGAATAAATTGGAATACAGCTCAAAGTGTTTACCGAAAGCAAGGAGGCAATTAATCACGCTAATGAGAGCGAGCTGATGTCGGCAAACACATTAGTCTTTATTAGAATGTGAAGCGGAGGAGATTTGAGGTCTGAGGCATCATGGATGTCGGGGGTCATTTCACAGAGTGAAGCAGAGCGGTGAATCGCTCATCACACACCAGTGTGGTGAAAAATCCAGAACATTTATTCAGCACAGGCTTCACTCAACCTGAACTCCGGCACTATACCATCCGACCGTTTCTGTTTTTCCACCTCCCTGCAGTCCGTCACTCACTCCTTTCTCCTGTGGACGGTGTTTGAGCTGCCCGGCCGTCTTCCACCTGCTCACATGGGGCCGTATTGAAACATGAATTAGCAGTTAGTGGATGAAAGGCGTGGCAGTATGGCCACAGGCTCTTGTCAAAGTGTCATTTAATGTACATGCGTTTCAAGTATTAAGATTCTCAATGTACATGTCAGTCAAAGGCATTCGGACTTATGTCTAGAACTGACTGACTCACACTGCAACAAAACAGCCTTAACATCAAACTTACAACTGCTCATACTGGTGTTTTCTGATCTGCCTCAATGGGCACACCTGTCAACATTTGGATTTGAAAATAAGGTAAATTTTCAGGCGCACCTCTCTGGGCCATCCCATCACCCTTACCACTGTCCACATACCCCTTACATTTAGTCAAGGGTACGTGCAGTGAATCCTAAAATCACCACGAGGCAAACGCTTTAAAATATCAGAGCAGCAGGGTTGGGTTATCTAGTTCCTATGTTCAGTAAGTGACGACGGGGGTGGTCAGAATCAGATACCTGGCTGAAAGTGAAATGCTGTGAACATCCCACTGAAGAGCACGCACACTTACACATTACGCTTCGGCTGTGATTTTTAGAGGCTACAGCAAAGTGAGACTAGTGGTAAGAGAGGCTGATTTTGAAAATGGATAGCAGAGATAGTACAAATGTAGTCATTGGTGGAGCATGTTCCTGAGCCTCTTGGGAGCTCTTATGCTCGCTAGATTTGTCGCTTTTTCCTCCATGCGATGCACTAAAATCCCTGTGGCGTATACCCACGTTGCTCCTCAGTGCAGGTAAGCCTCCTCCCAGATACTTGTGAAAAATATTAGACTTTCTGGCAGGTGCTCCATCAACCTTCATTCTTCTTCTTCTTTAATTGTCAGGTGCTGTTTGATTGAATGTCTGCTCATCACTACGTGTTACAGCTAATGGTTGGCATACTGCCACCTGCTGTACTGGAAGGGAATGTAGCAAACACGGCAAATTCAGTTCAGCGGTTACACCTCCCATCAGTGTCACCTGGACCGCCCGTCGAGCTGCTTTTGCAGTGGTATAATGTCAAGCCCTTCCTTTAGTACTTAAGTAAGTAAAGTGCTAATATAAATACATATTATAAATCAAAATAAATACATGGATACATTTCAAATTTATGGCCAAAAATTTACAACCTGGGTCTTTAAATTCAATAAGAGCTTTAAACCATATTAATTAATGTCAAATGTGACATGAGCTGGTTGGCATTACAAGTTGGCTTGTACTCACACAGAATCATGTGCACACACTCACACACACACACACACACACACTCCGACAGATACACAGACACACCACAAACACCACTGGCAGCATACTCCCTAATGCATTTAAAAAAAAAAATTCAATTAGCGTTAAAACACGGGGGATCCAACATGGCACGCTGAACTCTGTTTCCAGGGCGGCGGATTAATCCCAAAATGCTCTGGCACATCACCAAAAGACAGGAGCTGCTTGTTTATTCCCTCAGCAAAATATTCCAGTGCCCTTGTGAACTCCATCACATGCTATCAATTTCCTTCCAGCCCCAATTAGAATTTTAGCTGCTATCATTAAAAAAAGGGTTCTCGGGGGAGTGTCTGAGCATGTTGCTGGTCTGTGTTTGCTGCTTGTTGGCTTATTGTTATGAACAGGAAACACAAAAAAGGCTGTGGATGTCAGTGATGCCTTCGCATACAGTTTTAATATTGTTTATTCGTTCACTATGACTTATCCCTGATATATTTAAACTTAAAGACCCCCATCAGCCTATATCACAATGAAAGGAAAAACCCTGAATATGAAGGGACTGCAGTTAATTCCTTAACATCAGATATATTTCCAACTTTACACCCAGAACCCCCAGTGTGTGCTGGAGGTTACAGGTTCATAATGGTAAATTTATATTGCACTTTTCTTGTATTAACGACCACTCAGAGCGCTTTTACAACATGAGACAGCATTTACCCATTCACACACACATTCTTATACTGATGGTGAGGTGCATACACATGCACATGAACACACACAACACTAAAGACACAGCATCGGGGGCAATTTGGGGTTCAGGATCTTGCCCAACGATGCTCGACATGTAGACTGCAGGGGCCAAAGATCGAACCACAGACCTTCTAATAGGTGGACGACCGCTCCACCACCTCTCCGCCCAATGATGTATATTTATGTATGAAGCCACTTCATAACCACATCATCAACAAAAGCAGCCACTCGATCCTGAGACAACCGAATCTGATGACCTTCTCTCCTCGGTCGCTATTACAGATTCTGTCCATGAAAATCACACACAGAATTAAGGACCAGCCTCAGCAAAGTCCACTGAGTCAAACCGAAATGTTAAAAAAAAAAAAATACTATCTCTATTTAGACCAGCTGTCATCAGAATCACAAGGGAGCTTGGAGAGCAATCTGTTTTATATAAAAGAAATTGAAGAATACTTTTCTTCAAGAACTCAGCAAATCTTTTTCAGCCTTTTGTGAGACAAGGCCTTTGACCAGGTGTTCTCCATCTGCAGGAAAAGGTTTACAGCAGGAACAACAAAGGCAGCAGAGCTGTGGACAAATGACTCAATCAACTGTATGTTAGTCTTTAGAAATGTGGAGACTTTCATATCTGGTACCTCACAGAAGAACTACAGTAGTTCTAAACAAAACAGGGAAAACCAGCAAAGACACCTGGAAACAGGAGACAAGAGACACTCTCAAGGGCATGAATTTGATATGATGGCGTACAATTAGATTAGAAGACATTTAAGTCATGTTCTGTGCTCATTGTGACGTCCTACTGAGGAGAAAGATAGTTTTGATATTGTGGAGGACAGGAGCAGGCAAGCCTTCAACTCTAAATAAACGTGTGAAGGTCTAAACTCAGCAGTTGGTGGGGAAGGTGAGAATAGAAAAAGTAGAATATAACATCTTCTCCTTTATGAGTGGATGGTTTTATTTTGGAAGTTTCAGCTGTTTGACTCCTACATATTATTTATATCTATGTATGTATTATATCACCCTTACATGTGTTAAGCTGACCTGTGGGGGCAGAAAGTCAGATTGTGCTCTCCACCTTCTCCACTGAGCTCCTCTGATGTTTGCTGTTGTGCCACCTACCTGGAACAAGTCAAATATCGCACTAAAAACCAAGAGATGACATATTCCAAAAGTTCAGCTTTATTGCAAAGTTTTGCTGGTAGATTTTTCAGGTTTGAGTGCACATCATACAGAGTTCAGCGGAGATAATTAAATCCCTATTGTTTGCTGATTTTCTAAATATAAGCTCTTGCTGAAATTGAGTATCAAATAAATATGCATGAGCAAAAAAAATTGACAACAAAAACAAACAATGAAGTGTGGAGAAAGAAATACTTTTTATCTAATAAAAACACCTGATAAAAACACCTTTATGACTTGTCCACTGAGAGCTGTGTGTGCTGTGTTTGGACCCAGGGGCTGGTTTTCCATCTGAAAACCTTCTGGAATCCAAGTTGTTTAGCATTATGTTTCACCTTTTCATGACGGCATAGCCTAAATTTGCTAATGACACATCAGCCATTGTAATCTCAAATGTCCTCCACACACATTTTGTTTAGCTTCTGAACCTGAAGTCACAAGTGGTTAAAACTCAACTTGACCCTGCATGTAACAGCAGCACTGACATCAGTGCCTATAGTCTGTCTGTTACAAATATTTAACATATTCATAATTTAGACTGCAAATACTGATTTCTACTTTTTATTAAGGATTGTACCAAACCAGCAAGATGGAAAGTTAGCAAAAAATAAAGCTTGACAGCCAGTTTGTCACCCTCCTCTACCACTGCACAGGAGAGAACGGTGGAACACCACATAACCCTAACCCTAACGCTAACCCTAACCCACCACAACGGTGGAACACCACATAAATTCAAATTCAAGTCGTTTATCAAATAGTTATTACAATATTTTGCAACATTTTTGCAAAGATTAAACGAAGCTCCAAATTTTCCAGTTCATAACTTCATGCAGAGGCCAGTGAATACACCGCCAACAGTACAGTAGACGATCTTTACTTTGTCCTCACACAGTATATGTGACTCATCTGGTCCTCTCCTCTTCAGAAAGATGTTTGGATCGATCGGCTCCCACTGACGGCTCAACATCTCTAAATGGCAACACTTAATTAGCTCCTTTTGTCCTCTGTCATCTGGCTCCCTCTCAACCTCCCTCTTCATATCGCTCTCTCCCTCGTCTCTCCGTCACACTTCACTGAGCACCATTACCTCATTATCTCCCTACACCCTCAGTCACATACACAAACAGATACACGCACGCTGACGTGAATGAATAAACATGCTGAACCGTGTTCAGTCTTTCTGCATTGCTGCCTCTCCCTCCCGTCCTACTTGTCCTCACTGCTGCCTGTCCAACAAATTGTCTCCCATCTCCTCATCGCTTTCTCTCCCCATCTCTCCATCATGCAGATGGTTGGGCTGCTGGTGTTGATAACACCGTTCAAAGCAGCTCTATGCTGCTGACAGCAGCGTTGTCATGCAGCCAAAGCAACTAAATCATTAATAAACCTGTCCTGAAATTAAATCAGTCCATTAAGCACTGATTAGAAACTTGCCGGGTTTATAGAATGTATGTTTATTTTTACGCAGGTTAATGGGCACGGCCAGAGGAAACCGATGTCAGTTGGTCATAGGTCTGTCAGTCTGTCCGTCCATCAATCACAAACACTCTGCTCCAGAACAAGACTCTGCTCAGATGTCTATGAAATTTGCCGTGAATGTTCATGGTCCACAGAGGATGACTCCTGAAGGGAAAAAAACAAAATGTCCATGACATGATCCTGAAAAATGTACATGAAACTTAGATATTCTTGGTCTCCAGAGGATGCATCCTGATGGGTTTTGTCCTTTCATTAGCTTTCCTCAATGGAGGTGGTTCTCAAAATGTAGGTCCACCTGCTGGGGGTATAAGAAACACCACCCTTGCAGAAAACTAATCAATAGGCCAAAACCAACGAGAATCAGATTAAAGGATGAACTCACTGATTTCTTATAGTGCCACCCTCAGAAATAGGATAATTCTGGCTAGATTAGAGCTCAATTAAATAATCACTATGTTGTTGGTTGTTGATTCCACTCTTGTTACTTGAGGGATGATCTTCTCTGCTCTCAAGATGAACTGTCTGGAATTTACAAATTAAAGAACAAAGAGCAAATAAGAGCTGGTGCAAAAATGTCTGTGGCTTCAATCCACAAGTAGCTATCATTGGCAGCTCTGTGCTCCAGCACTGGCAGAGGGTACAATCATTTCCCTTTTGAACATAATGACATATTTCTGCACAATTAGCAGTAGACTTTTTGTGGTAAGCTCTGTGATGGCTCCAGGTTGGAGGCCGCGCTGAGGCCTGCTGGGAGCCGGGCTGTCTGACCGCCAAACTGCCTCTATATCTGACTGGGAATACATCAAAAGTCACTCTGCATAAGAGCAGCGTACAGGCCACTCCTTATTTGAAATGAAGCATTGCAGCCATTTGTTCAGCCGATCCCATCGGGGAGCTGAAAGTTGGAAAGTAATTGGACGATCAATCTGCCAATGGCAGGTTTCCATCACAGAGTAGCAGTGTGCCACTGTGGTCCCACTGAGTAAATACAGGCTCTGCTACAGGCTGTGATTACATGACACAAGTCTTTCTCATTCTGAATAAAAATCAATGCTATTGACAAATACGACAAAAGTATTACACGAGCGCTGAACAAAATAATGGAGAGTTCTTACTTAAACATTCCACCATGATCGAAGAAACTGGATTGAATAAATATCAGCTGACCAAAACAGTTGCCAATGTTAGATGAACAAGATCAGAAGAGACCAGACGTTTGTTTTCATTTGGTAGTTGATAGGAACCTGTTTTCAGGGCTGATTGGCATGCAAGCTTAGTGATTTTAGAGAATTTAAGGCTTTTACCAATTTTCTTGTGTTTGCATTTTTCACTTAAATACCAATAAAATGTATGAGCGATCTTGATCTGCTGTTTGGGTCGTGTACAGAAAGTCTGCATCGCTCCACAGTGGCAGAAACACTTGTTCGACTTAAAAATGGTAATGCCTTAATGTTGCATTTTGGCACAGCAACTTATAATATAGCATTACCATGGAACTACAGATCAATACCAACTGTCAGCTGTAATCACAGCATAGCCTGTGGCAGACTTCCCAAATCAAGTGCTGTAGTAAATGGGATAAAAAATGCAAAAGACACCAGGATGATCTCTTAATATTGTCTATAAAATATGCAAAAGTAAAGACAAGGAAACAGTGAATCAGTGTTATGTATTCCAGTACTTGGCAGCACTGGTGTGAGGAAAGTTAACACAGAGACTTTTTCAATAGGCTTAAGCTCTAAATTGAGAAATGCAATGTGTCTTTCAGACTATGAATGCTGCTCCATAATGTTCAGAGAATAGTCATGACTGGATTAAACACAAAAATAAACCAGCTACTTGGCAGCTCAGTTCACCTCTTCGAAACCCCACTGTGACATGGCCAAGAGAAATGAATGAATAACACCTTTCCCTGCATCGTTAACTCCTGTCAGGCTCCAGAGCAAAGCCCCAAACTGCCCTACTCACTCAGGCGCTGATCGCACTGGCCAGCTCCCAGGTGTCTAGGTGTGAATGTGTGCGACTCTCCCCTGCAGCTATGGCTGTAAACAATGTTTTTGGTCAACTTGCTTTCATTAATAAGTCCCAAAGCGAGTGTTCATGAGGTGTCAAAATCACAGACGTGATAATGTGGCGGTGACACAAGAAAAGACACAAATTGACAATGCCATCATGCAACTGTGTCTCCTACAAAATATTTTATCTTATCTTAAACAATCCAGCAATTTCCTCATTGCATCGTGTTTCAGTGCCACCTGCTGGACATTTTCATGCATTTTCAGCTGCGTTCAATTAAGACTAATTGGTCGGTCCAGTTGTGCTGCAGTGTTCCTGTCTGTTCTTGTCTCATCTTTGTTATTCAAAGTGTCTCTGTGTGCAACAAAGTATAAATAATTAGCATTTTGTTTGTTTTATTTAAGAAATTATTAGCTTTGAATGTCGACTTTCACAAGTCAGTCAGTGTCAGGTTTTCTTAAACTGTATCGTGAACTCTGATGTTCAGTTCATGCATATGGCTCTTGATTTCTGTAACTGCAGTATATTTAGAATGAGGTTTAATGCAGTTATGCAGTTAAGGAAAACACTTCAGAACAAGTTGACACGGTAAACATTTCAGTGTGAACATTTTGAAACTGAAACTCAAAAACTGAATCCTGGAAGTGCGATATTTCCTTCACAGAGGATATCAGTTGCCCTCATAGCAGTTGAATGAAAAGTGAAAAATGGAAGCTGTGTATTTGGCCCTGTCGCTAAAAGGCTATACGGTATTTAGCTATATACAGTAGCTGTGTCAGAAGTAAAGTTTTAAGCCATTTATAGGCAAAGCGATGAGCAAAGTTACCACACATACAAAAGGAGTTTGACGAGTTTCTTTCTTATATTTTGGTACTTCTTTTCCTTGAAAATTGGCCCCAATTGAAATCCAGTGTAACTAAATCCAAACTGACTGCAGCTGCTGTCCACCGTGCTACAGGAGTGAGAGCAGAGATGAGGTTTGATAATGCGACTACTGAGTCCCTGCAGTGGCTGAACTGATTCTGTGGGATCTGTTAGAGTCAGATTTAGGGGTTTTGTTGGTGAGATCCCAGGAAAAGCTGATATAATGGAACATATGAGGCTACTGAAACTCACACTCTTCCATACAGCGTTCCCTCTCCTCGCCTCCCATGCACCATTTCCCTTCCCTGATGTGTAGAAGGGGGAGGCGGCTTTCTGTTCTTTTCTGTTTATGTACAAGTTAGAGCTACTTTCTCTGCCTCGTCTGGCCATAAATCCGTGAAATGACTTGGGCTCCACCAGCAGAATTCATTGCTCACGCTCATCCACCACTGGTAAGCTGCCAGACGCATGCAACCATTTTCCCAGTGTGACCATCTTTACACAGCAGAGGGGAAGCACTCTATTGTTACAATCACATTAGCAGAGTTAGGCAACATTTACATAAGAAATATAACCTAATTATGTGATGATATAAGGGTTAATGTTGGGGTAAAGGTTAAGCCCCTTTATGTGGTAAAGAGCTAACTCATAGGATATTTAACATAGGAAAAATTATCAAAATAAGATGACATGGAGGGAGGGCACTGAGCTTCTATATGACCAAATATTTGCAAATCCAATGCGGCTCTAAGAATTCTTTATTCTTTTCTTGTCTGACAATTTATAGCAGCCAGACAAATCCAGCATATAACTGCAGACAGTTTAAATATGAAGCCAATGGCAAAGGTTTTTCTCCCACTTTGAATTAGCCAATTTGCATGTGAGGTCAGGTCTTTTTTCCTAGTTTGCAAAGTGGATGAAAGCCAAGTTATTTTAATTTTCTGGTACCTGACACCACTATACTGACATCAAACTCAAGTCAGCCCCACCATTCATCCGATATTATTAAACCACGTTAAGATAGCTTGATGTTTCAGCAGAAGAATGTTTCAAAGAGAAGTGAAATAAATGGAGGCGGCGAGAATTCAGGCAAATAGAGTGAGAAAGGTCCCATTTGTTTGGCAGCACAATGGGGTCTGAGAATGGCTTATTCAGGAAAATATTTGGCATATGTGGGTTTGAATGTAGATATTTCACAACTTCTGAATACTCATGCTGTCTATAGTGGAGAGGCCGAGAAACGAGGGAAGAAAAGAGTCGAAAGGAGGAGATATAAAAGAGCCGTTGTCAGGTCTGATAGCAACACTTGCTCACTGTGTGCAGCTCGGTGTCACGCTTGAGCTGCTGGCGGTAAATCGGAGCTGCCTGCTGGTCAGATGTGGTAACAGTGTGAGCGTGAGAGAGGCAGAACGAGCGATAAATAGAGAGGCCGAGACTGAATGATGGGGGTCGCTCTCCCCTGCCATCGTGAATGTAATTAAAGAAAATATGAAAGAAGTGTAAACGCCTTGCTGTTAAAAGCCTCTCTGGGCTCAGTTCTTTGGTTTGGAGTTTCACTCGTGTTCCTGTTTGTACTTTCAGCTTTATTGTGCTGTTTACTGATTGCTTTCAGCCCTATTGGAGCTGCAAATTAGTTCTAGCAGAGTGAGGGTGAGAAGGGCAGAGTGAGGAATGAACAGAGAGACTGAGACTGAATGGCGGGGGGTCACTGTCCTCTGATATGATGAAATGACCTCAGTTGAAACCTGTAATTAAAGAAATATGAGGAAAAAAAGGAAGGACTGAGTCGGTTTTATTATTTACTCTATAACACGACTGAAGGACCATGACGTGTAGGAGGGCAAGGACAGCCTCAGTGCACAATCTGCAACCTGCCAGAGGCTGAAAATTAAGAGAATAAGAAGAAAATGAAGGTGCTGCCTCCTGATTTTCCACTCTTATTTGACAGCAGTGGGTAATTTCATGCGAACCTTCTTTTTAGTAGAAAACACTTTTGGTGATTTGCAAGAGAAGCACCTTTCCAATTCAGATAGCACCAAATAAGCGTAATGAGACAATCTCCAGTCCTCATCTAACTAAAAAAATAAAATGGTTTAAGAATCAAATTACAAGCAAGCACAGGAAATAGCGCTGAAATGCAAAATGTAAGAGAATTAAAGATAAATATGGAACTAGACTGCTCACACTGCTTGATTAGCTGAGGGGGAATAGACTAAGCTTAATGTATTCTTATATGCTCTGAACTAAATGGAACTGGCACATGTGAAAAATGCAAACAGCTTGTAAAAGCCCATCATGCTTACCGAAGGTTGGAGTCTAAAATCAGGTTTGAAGCTCACAACTTTGTGTTTTAGGTGACACTCTATTGTATGTAAAGTATGGTACTGGACTAGTTGTATAATCCACACAAACAAGGAGACAAAAAAAAAAGCAGGAGTTCTTGCAAACAGTTTTAAAATTGGGTTTCTCTCACTCATTCATGAGCCGGCTCAATCATTTAGAAAAGGAAATAAACTGGGGTTCCCAGCTATGACATTTGGAACAAAAACTGTGAGGACACCTGCTGGACTGGCACAATTCACAATTAGCTGAAGTGTGAGCACTTCACTTCACTTCATGAATCATAATACGAAGCTTTGGGTAAGCCTGTCTGTAGCACTTTCCAATCCTTCTGGTCTGTGGGTCAAAAGCAGGCTTCAATTTCTCTTTAAAAGGTCTTTAATTTACACCAACATGGCAACACAGGCGCCATATTCCACTGCTGCACCTGGTAGTCCCTCCTAAAGATGGCATGTAGGAGCTAACGTTAACTCTTAAGAAAGAGGAAACGAATAAAATAGAATAGAAATAAAATAATAGTTAAAGTGCTATAAATAATACTGAAATGATTATTGTATTAGTTAATAATTCTACTAAAATATACGTAATTTACCACAGTGTACTGAAGAGAAATGTAATGTGCACAGGAACTGAGATTACACCACTGTAATAAGACAGCAAAAGCTCTTACTTTCTGATTTTATCAGTGAGGTGAGGCTAGTAATTAAATTGATGAAGAGATGAGATAAGGAAAAATGGGTCTGATTCAGTCCAGCAGGGAGGTGATTGATCGATCGCATCGTGCTTTCACAGCAGCATCACCTCCACTAAACAGGTGCCTGAGGGAAACTGGTGCACAAACAAAGCTAACAACCAACAGCTGGACTCTAATCTCAACCCAACTGTGTTCAACTCTCAGTGCTTTTTTGGCTTCTTCCTGCATCTCTGCGGTTTGGAGTTTAGTTTCACTCAGGTGTTCATGTTTGCACTTTCACATATCAGCCTTATTTTTCTGTTTACTGATCGCCTCCAGCCTCGCTGTGTCTGTTTTAAGTTGCTGCAAATGCAAACCTTTCTTGCTGTTGCTGCTTCCCCTTAAAAGCTTTTCACCGCTCAACTGGAGGGATGCTTTCATGGTGAAGAAGTTATAGGAAATGCAATGTGCCTGTCACCAAGTTAGCGGCGCTTCATTAGAGGTGCTCAATAGAAACAGGTCCAATCAATCACACATGGAGATATTCTGCACTGTTTGCTCGGCAAATCAGTAAACCCCAGGTGTGAAAAGATGGATGGTTCAATGAATGGAAGGACAAGAGGTTACTCCCACGGCCACTTTTCCCACAATACAGCACCTCCAGGGCTCTTGTTGCTGTGACACCTCTCCAACATCACTGCCACCTGACAGATAGCATTTGTCAACTGCAGCTTGCTGTGAAACAGACGGCAGCTAAACCCGCAGTCAGCGACTGAGGAGATTTTCTTTTCTTGGCAGGAATGTGGTAAACAACAGTTTTTAGTAACCTACATCTTCTTAGATTTAATAAGTGAATTACAAATAAAAGGATTAAAGGATTTGCCCGGTGATGGTAAAATTTAAAAAAAAATGGTCTTGTTACCATTAGCTGGATCGTTGAACAGAAATGGCGGAAAGGAGGCCTGATCCCGATCATGAGGGTAGGATGACGTGATTCACGCCTCTCTACAACCTGACAAAGCGATCCTCAGAAGATCAGAAAACAACATTCTGCTGGAAACATAACTGAGCCATGCAAGGAGGGTTGCCAAGCCTCAAAACTGCAAAGATAAAGGATGGCAAGCTCGGCGGTTCCCCACTGGGGTCAACTGCAGCATCAATATGGCGATTGCTGACACCTCTGAGCAGCGCGGAGAGGCGAAGAAGATGTAGCTCACAGGATGAGGCACAGAGAGCCTCAACTGGAGGATGTTATGGGTGAAGACAGCAGCATCTGCCCCTGAATACGAGCTACTGTTGACTCTGCGATCAATGTATGCTATAATTGACTCTCTTTTAAACCTACATACAAGTAGTTCAACCTGGATTTTACTTTTTACTATTTTGAATCTACCCCATCTTCAGAACTGTAGAGTCTTTTTGTCCTGAGAAGTTCAAAGTAGGGCTGCAATAACATTACATTTCGTCCATGAACAACATTACGACTGAACTTTAGATCTAAGCTAACAGGGATGTGAATGAATGAGGAGTGACACAAACGGGACTGAGGAGAACAGCTGTTTCATCTCAGCTAACTATGTATAAACGGCCTCAAACACCGACAGCGGGTTGATAAGGGAGAGAGAGAGGCTGATATGGAAAATGACGCTGGCTTTCATCAGCACTGGAGGGATCCTTTAACGACCACATTAATAAAACTGGAGGTCATTTCTGGAATAACATGTGTAATCTTACTCACCTTGAAGGCAAACTTCACAATGTTCCAAAAAACCTGCCTCATCATGAGTAAATTTGCCTCAGGATAACACTTAGAAGCAGTTCAGATGCATAATGAAGGGGTATAAATATAACGGGGCATTAGTATAACTGCAGGATCTGTAGATGTTGAGTCGAGTGAGGTAACTCAGCGTCATCAGAGCCGATTGGAGGGTTTCTCACCGTCTGTGTGTGTTATGAAAGGAGACGTGCCTTTGCGGGCTAATGGCTCACACATGGATTATGTTGCATGAATAAGAATTAGATCACAAGCTGTTTAAGAATCATCATCTTTTATTTCAACTCTCAGCAAAGAGGAAGTCTCCAGTCAGCACCGTACGACGGGACCAAAGGGTTGGATTAAGTGTGCAGTTGTGTGGTTGCATGTCTTCATGTGACGCTTGTGGTTAAGTTTATAGTTTGTTAAATTATCTAGCTGTATTTGGCTAGCTAACCTGGAGGAGTCTGGGGATCCTTTCGTTTTAACTCACTGCTTTATAATTGAACTGTATTTCCTCCTCCACTTCGACTTTCCAACGCCGGTGCAGCAGAAGCTCAGCTATGTTGGGAATCGCCTTTGCTCCCATTCGATAAATTGCATAAAAAAGCAAAAGTGCTCATTCTGTAACTTCAGAATCAGCGCTGCCCTGTGGTTCAGTGGCTCCTCCTTTAGAGGATTAATTAGGCAGTTTGCCAGGTAAAGCGCACTGACCCTGCCAATGACTTCCTGAGGATTTATAGCATCATTTGAGGCAGGCTCAGTTTACAGGAGTTTAAAAATCCTAACTTGTTTTTGAAACCAGGCGGCATCACGCACATGAGGAGAAGTTTCACCGTTGTTCTCTCTGATCTGAGATTATCGGGGCAGAGGGAGCGATGCACTGCCTCACGTCAGCTGCTTGTAGACTCGTCACTCTCATTGGCTATTGTGGTCCCGCTGGGCAAGTACTGACAGTTTGCTAACACTATTTTTCTTTTGTTTTTAACTGAGTGATTTGTGTTTTGGAGTTCTTTGGTAAGCATATTGCTTCAGATCTATTGCGATTATTTTTACGGGCTGTGTTCCCGCCTTGAAGCCAACCCTCCTTTATCTCTGGAATAAAAAATCTTTAAGGACTGAGTCCTAATCTTTGTTGATTGTTTTCAGGGAGAAAGTGAGAAAGCCACAGCTAGAGCAAGACAAACAATGCAAATACACAGACAGGACTTAGTCACACCTGCATACTGCCAGCTCATTTTCCTCCTTTTTACAGGAAATTGTCTCTCGGTTTGGTAAATTAATGTGTGAACCAGAAATGAAAAACAGCACTGTAAGTTTGAAACACACTTTATAATAAATCTCTTCTTCTGTCCTCGTCTTTAATGCACTTGCTCCTTAATTTATTACACAAGGGTTCCGTGTTCAGCATTGATTTGTGGTATTCTGCACAGAAACTGTTGTGGATTATTCTCGGTGACATTGTAACACCAGCTACTCAACCGGAGACCAGAACTGACTGAAGTTCACTTCGTCCTCATGTCTCTTAAGCCTTAATTACAGCCTGACTCATTTCTTATCAAAGGACAGGCAGTGAGAGGGAGTGTTAGAGCAGGCGGCCCGCAGAGGTTAAATCCCTTCCCTGCAGCTGGGTAATGTTCTCCCATTCATCCTGACGACAGAGGGCTCAGACCCATCCCGGGATCCAGGCTAATTTCACACAACTCAGTTGTTCTTTACTTCCCACCCATTGGGACTGTGACATGTGAGGTAGAGGGGAAGCGATAATGTAGGAAAAGAAGGTTTCCTAATTTCTTTGTCTGAATCCTAATTTAAAAGTTTACTTTAGGGAGGGATTCATATGAGATATAACAGATAATCCTTCATTTATCCCACAGAGGGGAAATTTCCAATGTTCCTCATTTCCTTCCATTTGGGATTTACCTGATGAGAACCTGTATTTGGTTGAAACATCATCAAAGTGCAGAAAGGTTCACTTGATAGTAAACTAGCCATGTGTCTTCAGACACTTCATTCCACGAATTGAAGTGAATTTAGTAAAATTTCTGTATTTACTGTACTGTAAGTTCCTCAATGATCCCAGAGTCATGTGCATTTAGTAACTAAAATCAACATTAATCTGGTTGTTTGTTGACCTGAATGTGGGGAAATGCAGTTTTCTGGCTTCAGCTGCTATCGCCGCTGTTGCCACTATTAAAACCACAAACATGTCAATTGCATTATTTAAGGGCATGTTGATTGTGTCTGGTGATAAACAGCCTTTCTGCTAAACTTATCTGAAGACTAATGGTGATTTTTAACAGTTTTGTGATGTCATGTGTAACACCAAACGCTTTACATGCACATAACGTGTAAACACGTGTAACGTGCATTAAGTGTCCTGTAGTGAGATTATAGCACTGCTTTCACCATATTTTGTTTCCACTCCACTCAGCAGCAGCAGGGGGAGGGTTTGGTCTATGAGCTCTGATGGGTGTTAACCTCTAAATGAGTCTGAGGCAGCGGAACGTCTCATTACCGTGGAGACGCGAGGTAAACACATCCTTCAACGAGGGACCGTGACAGAGAGCGCTAATTAACAGGGAATTAAACACTTTCTTAAGAGGGCCGGTGAAGAGAGAGTGAGAAAGAAAATAGCACACAGACAGGTGCACGCACACACACACACACACACACCCATGAAGCTATGCAACAATGGAAATGAGATGTGAGCTGCAGAGGAGTCACAGATACACAAACAAAACCAAACCCACACATGCTGAACAGAGCGAACCAGAGCGGCACACACCACAGCAGAGAAGCCTTTTGTTTCCTTAGATATGATTACAGCTTCATCGTTCCTCTCCAAACTGAGAGGCCATTATGAAATGACCAGTTACTGCAGGCCTCAGCACCAGGAGCATCTGTGTCTGCAGACACTGAGCACACCTGATGTGCGTCTTACTTCCATTTCCAGCTTGAGGCTTGAGACACAACTGCCACAACAGTAACAGGAATACATACGTGCCACACATGAAGGCCTCTGGATGGTTCAGGTCCACACAGCTTACAGTAAGATACCACTATCATACAAATCAAAGTTTTGCTTGCATGTCTGTGGAGGTGTGCTGTCTATGGAAGTGTGTGTTCTGAACAGTGATGTGTGTGTGTGCGCCTCCTCGGTACCTTTGTCGCTGAAGTCGTCGACCAGGATGACCTCTGCTATGAGCTGTGGAGGAGAGCGGTTGAGCACGCTGTGAACAGTCCTCAGCAGCGACGACCAGCCCTCGTTATGGAACGGGATGATGATGCTGGTGTTGGGCAGCTTCTCTGCATACAGCTTCTGCTTACAGCTACACACAAGCAAAAACACGTACAGCACTTAATAGTTTTGTGGTGGCCATTTTACGACAAGTCCTCGTGTTTCTCCATCCGCCTTATTGAGGGAAGGAAGGAAGCATCTCATTCACATCCCCTATGCAGCAACCCTCCTTGTGGTTCAGCCAATTATCATTCCAAAGCACGTCACACATCCGCTGCTCCACCGTCCTCCTCAGCACATCTTGGGCCACTGAGGTGACATATGGATTCAGTGCTCAGATGGATGTGTTAGAGGACACAAAGGTTCTACTGAAATACACATGCAATCTTGTCTGAAACGACTACTCAGCCCATTTTCTATCATTTCCTGTTAAAGTGAAAACTGTATTTGCTCACCTCTCAGAGAGAGAGAGACAAACAATTGCATTTCATATACTGTATATAAACATCAATTCTTGGTTCAGATTGTCTCCTGGTGTTTTGCACAAACTAATACAGATAAAAAAACAAAACACGATTATCATATTCTTAAAAAAAATGCTGCTTTTTCAGTGAAGAGCTACTGTGCTGCAAGAGCAAAAAAGTGTAAATTGCATGAGAGGAATCATTTGTCAAAAAAAAAAACCTCTCTCTAAGCTGTATGTGGCTGCCTTGTCCTGGTCTGCGGCCCTTTTGGCAAGACGACATTGTTAGTCAGAGCCTTTAAAACAAAATCAGTCATAGAATTATTTTATGAGTCTTATGAGGTTTAGTTTAGGCACACAATGACCTGGTTTGTGTTTCCGCTATGGTTAAAATATGTGGTCATTGTTGCACCGTGTATCCACTGCAGCCTCTTCCCTACGTGGATTTTAAGGCTCTATAACAACATCATGCTACTTCTACTGTCCAGTGTCAGACATGATCTATAATAATAATAATAATAATAACAAAAACAGTAATAGTAATAATGACAATAATAGTAATTTAACATATAACAGCTTTCAAGTAAGGAGCACAACGTGACTTCCACTGCAGGGAGACAGCATACAAAAGCAATCACAGATAAAAAAGAAAAAAAAAAAGCAAAATACAATCAAAAAAACAGCATATTAGACAGTTTTATTAAATCATCCATGACATAAAAACACCCATAACACCAGGCAGTAACACATCAGAGCTGTAATATTTAAACAAATAACTCTAGTTGTCGGACAAGAAGCTGAGTCGAATTTTCACGGCCGCTAGAGGAATTTGTTAGTTTTTAGGCTTTGAACAACTGATGCTGACATTTTTCCTTCTCCTCTTCGTGGTTCAAAACAAAAATTTTGCAGATTTTATAGGGTCAGAAGTGCAGCGGTGCCACTGACATGTTCCTCCTGCATCACAGGCAGCTGTAACTGTATTATTTGCAGCACATACAGCTGTTATCTGCCGCTAGCATGTGCTCCGATGACGGGTTACAGCGATCACCTTGTACATTATGATCACAGCAAGCAGCGGAGCCCGTGCAGAGCCGCTAATCGAGGCAAGAGTTATGTTCCCTCCCTGATGGAGGGAAGAAAGGGAGAAAGTGTGCAGTGAGCTGTGTCAGTCGATCAATGTCTGTGTTGAACATCAGTCTGCGTGTTATTCATTCAAATATGGGAGACAGGCAGGCAGAGTGATGGACAGGCAGTCATCTGGTGACTATTAACAAATCCTGTCCAGTTCCACAGGGGGTTGGAGTGTGTGTGTGTGTGTGTGTGTGTGTGTTTGTGTAACTTGATTATGAGGTAAGCCGGCCAGAGATGGTTGTCTTTGTTGTGGTCATGGTGCACAGCAGTTCTAGTGAGAATACTGTACAAGCCAAAACTAGGCCAGATTATTCTAAAAAAAAATGCAACTAGCTCCTCAAACCAGAAGCAAAGGTAGCATCAAAATAACTACTTGAGTAGAATTATGGAAATATCTACAGAAGAACCCTGATAACCACACTTGAAAGGTGCTAGACAAGCTTTTTTTTCTTTTGATTGATAGTACAACTAGAATTAATACGGTCTCATATGCCAACATTCAGGCAAGCAAAAGCTGGCTGAGGGCTTCTTTCCATCAATGGTCCACATGTGTAGCACAGCTCAGCAGGAGGAGGACTTGGAGGCAGTGGAACCTCCTGAGGTTGGGAAAGTCTCAGCGTCCTCATCAAGAGAAAGAAGCTTGAAGTTTTTTAAGCCCGGGTACTTCTCCTCAGCGTCCACCATGTGATGAAAAGCCTCAGTGGGAGGAAGGCTTGGAGGGAGTAGAACATCACAAGCCGTCACACTGACACGCTGGGAGTTCAGGCAGGCCAAGTCTTCATCCAGAGCCCTATGAAGAACAGCCTCAGCACGTGGAGGGCTTGGAGGTAGTTGAATATCAGCCAGCTGGCTATGGATCATTAAATTGGGCATTGCATTGTCAAGAGAATGAAACCATGTCAAAGACAAACCCGGGTGATCCTTCTCATGGACGTCTCTCACGGGACCTGCAGTATCAGCAGCTGGTGGGCTTGGAGGAAGTGGAACATCACAAGCCACTATGCTGAGAGGGTGGGATGTAAAATAGGCCACTTCATCATCCAGAGAAGAAAACCCTGTGTCATTCAAACCTCTGTACTTGTTCACAGCCTCAGCAGGAGGAAGGTTTGGAGGCAGTGGAACCTCACAAGTCATCACGCTGACAGGCTGGAAGATCAAGTAGACCTCTTCTTCTTCCATAGAAGGAAACCCATTAAAATGTGGAGGCTTTTTCTCATGAGTATCTCCAATTTGAAGTGCAGCTTCTGCAGGAGGAGGGCCTGGAGGCAGTCTCAACCTCTCTCCAAGAAAAAGTACAGAGCGGTTGTATTCCCTTGGTGTAGGTGGTATAGCAACTGCCTTTTGAAATCGGCACACTCTGCAAAAATAGTGACAACACTTGATTTTGGCATCAAACAAATAAAGGATTATTAGACAGACAAGTTCCTCTTTTTTATGTATTGACAGAAAATAACATAATGTGCAGTGCTGAGTCACAATAATGCTTCCATATATAGTACAAAAAACACTAATATTGTCATTAAGATTTAAAATTAGGTGAGGAAGTCTTTGCACATAAAACAGCTAACAAATGTTAGACTGGATCTGGAGCACAGAAGAAGACCCAGAATTAAACCATCCTATGAGAGACAGCACTTTAAACGTCTTACTATGTTAAAACATTCAACAGCTCCAGTCCCGTTGCCCTCTCGTCGGCTTCCTGCTGGGGTTCCCTGCCACCGGTCTTTGGTCCTGAGACACCTCACGGGCTTTTAGAACGGACCAGCTCCAACCCGACTTCCACAAGGGATTCACCTTCGCCGCCCGTCTCCAGGTCTCCTGGTTTGCTTGGTTTAGTTGTTTCCTGTTTTATGTTGAAGGTTTACCTCATGTGTCACATTTTTTATTTTCACGTCTGTGTGATAGCTGTACTGTTTTCACCTGTGCCTCATTAGCTCTCCCTCCCCGTTGTATCTAAGTCCATGTGTTCCCCTCCATGTGTGTGTCAAGTTTCCAGTCTGTGGGTGAATGTTTCCCTGGATATCGTATGTGTTTGGACTTTCGCTTTGTTTATTCCCTGGGCCTAGCTCGTTTTTTGAATATTTCAACTCTGCTCCCTTTTTTCCATTGGATTTTATTTGAGCATGGACTTTTTACTTTGGTTTTGACCCTCACCAGCCTCACCCTCCCATGTTTGGTTGCCTTTTTGTTAGCAAATGTATTGTGAAGCACCAGCTCCATCTCTATTAGTCTGCATTGGGTTTGATTCCTGTTTTTTGTTTTTTCCCTCGACACCATTTCAACATCTATACTATATTGTAGCTCAAGAAGGTCAGGTAAAGTTCATATTGTCAAAACTATACAGTGTTTTGAAAAATAAGTATTATTAAAATGCTTAAGGTCCACATCCAGTGAAGGAGCAGGCCTAGACAAAATGTGTATTTAGTCTAATAGCAGTTATATGAAATTATAATTTCTAAAAGCCTTTGGTCGAGCACCAGCTGGTCAGAGCGCAGTGGTAACCTTATAAATAAATAAAGGTCGGAAGAGGAGGTGCTCCCATTGGGCCATCCTCTCAGCAAGTGGAAAAAAACTTTACTGTAGTAACTTTAATAATGGTTGATCAGCCATACTAACGGGCCATGCTTATCTGATCCCCAGCAAATTTTTTTTTCCTGTTCTTGTAAATAAATCAAATTTCCCTTAGAAATATAAAAGCAAAATAATAAAAAAACAACATAAAGTAACATAAAGTGTTGTAGTGCAGCTCAAAAACAACCAAAACCTTCGTTTTATTGCAGATAAAAACTGCAAAGAGTGCAGAGAGAGACAGCAGCAGATGATGGAAAGGTGAACAGTGCTCACGCTACACTGCATGAACTGCATCTGAAAGGTGTGCTAGTGTGTGTGCTAGTGTGTGTGTGTGTGTGTGCGTGCGTGTGTGCGCTTCAATTAAATCTTGTCAGCGTGCAGAAATCGAATGTGTCAGTCGCCGCTCCGGAACGGGTTGCCTCTGAGGCACAGACAACATGCCAATCACAAAGAGGCAGGCGCTGCATACTGGACAGACAGGGTGAAGGAAGTCAGTGTGGGTGTGTGTGGGGGGGGGGGGTGTAGCCACAGGTCGGCGGGGAGAGTTGGTGTGTCCATCTGATTGGTTACAGGAGGGTGACAAGTGTCTGGCAGCAGCGGGGGCTACATCAGTCTGCAACATCATTCATTCATTTCGCCTGTTTACATGCTAATAATTTCATTACAAGCACACTGAAGCTTGACTGTGATTATAACAGCTGTCATGTAAACACTTCATGTTTGCATGACAGCTGCCTTTCTGCTGTCCTAAACCTAAGCAGTCATATTCATTCACTTTGTAAGTGTCAATGCATTTTGGAAGAACCTAACAAAAGGTGGTGTAAAGCCAATGGGCACCAGATCAAAACATGCTCATTTGACATTTTGGAAGGCACTGAAAGGGAATATATTCTGTCATCTATCTGCTCATGTCTTTGATAAACACATCAAAATCTGACACATAGGACTTTAAAACATGCTAATTATCTGTCATCTGCTCGACCTGCACTTGAGTTGGACTTGGTCGCAGCACAGTGGTGCAGCATTCAGCATGGCCGAATCCACAGATCTGTTGAGGCCTTTACAACTACCTTGCCTAGGAATTGCATTTTTTGTTTACATTTTAGGTGTTTGGGACACTAAATTGCCAAAAGGTGCAATGTGTTAGCTCTGTACAGCTAGTGAATGAAGGGAAGGACTGGACTTTCTAAAGACTTGATACTTAAAAGCAAAACATTCAAGTCAAGGTGTGGCCCTGCTAACATCTAGAGACATTCGGGCCAGACAGGCCTTGCATTGTCGCACACCTTGCATATTTGCTCATTAAGCCTTGAACAGATGCTGTGCTGCTGTAATGGTCAGCATTGGCTGTAGAGACCTGAAGCACTTTACTTGAAATCACATGAAAGTTGTCTTGCACTTTGCCTGAAGGTCTTGAGGCAGCTCTGACATCCACATGTACGAGTGTTCAAAATGAATATTTATGAGAAGCGGGCACACCACCATTCCCAGCATCACTGCACTACAACCAGGATGCACATTTTCACATGCATCTACATCATGTACCTTTCAAACTAAATTGCAGGCCTGTACAAAAAAACTAGTGATCTATGGTAAAATATTTTGAGACGTTGCATAGAGAACCTGTCAGCACAGACAAGTCATGGCAAGACTTGTGTAAGGTCAAAGAAGGCCTGCTTTTATAAACACTGATAAAAAGAATCAGTCCTCCTGGGGAAACTGGCAGAGAGGAAGCGTTCAAAGCTGCTTTCCACATGAAAGAGAAGGGAAGGTCAAGTGTCAGAGAAATGTTCTTGTCAGGCAAAAGAAAAACTGTGATTAAAGGCCTTCCACAATACCATTCTGAAATTGGAAGGGAGCGCACGGTTCACAGGAGTCTGGACAGGTTCTGGTTTTTACAGAGAAATCCTAAAACTTTAAAAAGATTTTGAAGTTGTTTTTTTTCCGATGCCGCGCAGTAATCCTTGACAAATGCAGTACCAAACATTCTCTCCATAACCTGCAGTTCTCACAGGTTTTCAGACTTAATAACTTCAGCTTTTCACTGAATGAAGTCACAATATTTACTTATGCCTTTTCTCGTGCATATATCATGCAATCTAAACATCTATATCAGTGGAATTTTATTAATTATTACAGAATTAATTGCAGGGATTACAGGGATTCAAAAGATTCAAGACACATTGGTACTACGATTACTGTCAAAATGTTTCTATGTCTGGATATAGAAATTACACGAATGCCTTCATACATTTATCTGGAGGTACAAACACACACACACGCACACACACACACATACAGGACTCACTTTGGATGGCGGATGTCAGGGAGGGAGCGGTTGAGCGAAATCCGGTCGCTGACGTAAATGTTGAAGCCGTTCTCCCTGTAGGCCTGGTCCACCCGATCGGTTTCTGTCAGAGGGAACGGCTTCCCCTGTTCACCATTCCCTGCATCCAACACACACACACACACACACACACTTACAGGTCAGTGAAGTTTTTCTAATTTATCTCTTCATCAATACACAAAGCTATGCCCTCCTTACAGCAACCGCAGCTTTCTATGTATGAGGCTGAAATTTGTCACGTAGGTCGAGTGTTTGTGAGGTTGTGTGTGTGTTTTTAAGGCTGTAATGAACCATCATTCTCATAATTGATTCACTTGCTCATTAGTTTCCTGATAAATCGATTAATCACCTGATCTGTAAGATGTCATATATAGCAATAAACGTCCAGAACAGTTTGTCACATCTGCTCAGTTATAGAACTGGTTCCATGATATGGGAGAGAGTCGGCTGACTCTCATGTTGTTGTTAAGAAGAGTACGCAAAGTATAAAGAGCAAAGGACTGGTGATATATGGACTACTGTTGTACTGCAGTCTGGAAGAGGGAAAGTGGATTTGTTCAATGTGCTTTTTGTCTGATATAGAAAGTGAGTTCATTTTATTTCCTATTGCCCTTTTTACTGGGAGCTGTGCAGTACTTTGTTTAGTGAGATAAAAACAGATATTGATTTTGTAAATGTGAAAGATGCACAAAGATTATAGTTTGGGGGGGGGGGGGGGGGGCAATTGCAGTACCATCAGAACACAGGGATAGCTTGTAGCAAAGCTTGGCAGAGACAGCTAAGCAACAATGAAGTTCAACTCCGGTCTCTCAATGGAATACAGACACCTGGATCTTTGCCTGCCTGTGACTATTTGATGAACCAAACATCAAATAGTCACAGGCAGGCAAAGATCCAGGAAGTGCATAACATCAGATTTCAGAGTCTCTTTAATTGTTTGGTGAAGCGCACACCAAACAGTCACGGGCAAACAAAGATCCAGGAAGTGTAAGGTAAGAAGGTAAGGTAAGTGGTCAGAAACAGAAGGCAGAGAGGAGAACAGACTCAGGCAAGTTCTGCAACGAGAGATCAGGCCAGTAGGAATTGATGGAGAGTCTTGCATGGAAACAAAGAACAGTCTGGCACTGAGTGAGTGTGGGGAGAGCAGCTTAAATACTAGACTGATTGGGCATTAATCGCAGGTGTGTGATCAGGTGAGTGGGCAGGTGGGTGTGGCTGGTAGAGGAGTGAGAGTGGAAAAGTACTGACTCAGTGTGTGAACAGATGAAGGAAAATGGCAACAGGTAAGAGACTCAATATACTGTGACAATCGTTAGCTGTTCACGCAGGAAACATTTAGATAAGCCATGCACTGGTCTGGAAAATATGGCACTTAGCTTACATGACTTATGACATGAACTCAAACACTCTCTATTAACCCTTTTCTACATACAAACACAATCAAAAAAAAAGTGAGCTCCTTTCATGCGTGCATCAAAAGACACCGTGCTGTGTGTTTCATTAGCCTGTGTCATCAACACACAAAGTCACATGCATGAGGCTGATCCACAGTCAGAGGAGAGCATCAAATTAAAGTGAGCCGCCTTGTTCCATTAGGTAGAAATGATCCATCCTGAAGGTAATAACTGTGGAGAATAACTACTCACTTTAATGGCTCATTTCAGAGATAAACTCTTCTACCTCAAGCTGTACGTTTCCCTGCACAATAAATGTGTAACACCTATCACTTAAATTATGTTTTCTAGGCCCTCTCATGCAAATCTGACCACCACTCTCTTTGACTGACTTTCACTGACATCTGTAATCCCTCGCAGAAAACACACATTTTCTTAACTGCTGGAGTTCTCTTAGGCCTGAATGATGCTCTAAAGCAGCGGGGGTTACATGTACCGTACTGGGTCTTCTCTCCCTTCTGTGGTTCTCCCGCTCTGTATGCAGCTAAGCCTTTCAAACTCTGAAGCATACAAGCTGTGTCCCGAATTTATACTGCACATTTCTCAGCAGGTTCTGAGTATGAAGTGCGTGTTTTCTGATTGATGTCCAGCTGTACACGTGTTGTATGATTTCCTGTTCGAGTAGAATGAAACACAACAGGAGGCTCTGCTTTACACTTTACAGCTGTTGTAAAGCAGGAGGTGCAGCTGGTTCCTGATGTCTTTCCCCTGCTCAGAATTCCCATTTCAATTTTTCGTTTTAATGGCGTTATCAATGTTTCTCCGCATAGAAACACGCCAGTCTCCTGGATAATTTAACACTATTGGTTTATTTTATGGCCACCCTTATTTCACACTACAGCATTCATGAGCCTTAGCCACTGATGCTATGGAGAAAAAGTCAGTCAGACATCTAAATGAGAACTGTAGTGAATTCAAAGCACATCTTTATTGCAGTTGGGAACAGAATTTGGCACCATTGTTGTAGATTTGACCCAGAACTAAAAGCTATTTAATTTAATTTTTAAACTCCCAGTTGTGTTATCAGTTTTCTCAACAGCGTAATCTTCATGTGATAGAAGTTTAAGATCTCATGTTGGATGTTAGGCCTCGCCAAAGGCACCTTGGGAGCTGACGTTAACTTCTGGTTTTACATTTTTATGAGCACAGGCTTGTATTTTCAGCTTTTTCTCAAAGGCAGTTGATTGCAGTCATACAGGTGTTCATCTGTGGAAGTGCTTAAACTGTGAATCACCTGTCGTTGTCTATAGAGAATGGGATTTTACTTATGGAACCAGGGGAACCTGAAAAGGCTCCACTCACTTCACAACTCTACAGTCTCTGTGAGCATCCCTCCATGGTGCTTAAAACAAACCCCAAACTATTGTTCTGTGCACAAAGTTTACTGCATGACATTTTAGAGCCCCAACCTCCTTCCTAGTCTCTCACAAATCCATCTCATTTGCCACTTTAGTACCACCTAATTCCAAATAAAAGCCAGTTAAATTTGCTAGATTTGTTATGAAAGGGCAAAAGTATGTTTTCCATTCAAGGCCCGGGGCTCAATCAATGCGTATTGTAGAAGATTAACTGTGTTTAATTATGAACTCAGAACTGTACTTGCGGAATTGATTCACTCTGCTTCTGAGGAAGAGAAATCCACTTGGAAGGAATTAACAGACAAAAAGAGTTTAACTAGAATACCGCAGTGTGTGTGTGTGCGTGTGTGTGTGTGTGTGTGTGTGTGTGGCCTTGTGCTAAAACAGAGCAGATGTTCTCAACAAATGCACCCAAACAAAACAGCAGCATCAGCAGAGTTTGGACATACCCGAGCGGGCAGCGTCTCTCCTCATCGCCTCGTAGTCGTGCCAGTCTGTCCGCCGCACGCCATCCAGTCCCACCTGGGCGACCTTCCTCATCTGGTTCAACCCCTGCAAGAGCACACAGATAAAAACACAGACCATTAAGACGTCCATCATGTCTCTTCAGCTGCTTAGCCAGTCAGTTTGTGGAAATATATCAACCACAAAACAAAGTGTTATTGGATCACACGAAAGGTTTCCGTCTCGATTTCTGGACATTAAGAGTTTAGAGCACGTGGACAGTTTCTGAAAACTGGATTAACTTGAGCATCAGTGTTAAGACAATAAGGAATATTTTGCTTTTATGACATTAAATGGAACAAAATACAGGAAGAGATCTGGATAATAGAAACTGGATAATATAAACTTCCATAAATATAATCCATGTAACAATTTAATTGGTGCTGTAAAATTATACAGCTCATTTTTTCAACAAACACACTTGTAGAAGAAAAAAAACAGACTTTATATCTACTTGATCTTCCTCCTGGCTGTCAATCAAAATCTGCACCAGTTTTACTTGTCTTCCTAAAGTGTGCTGCTGACAGCTGGGGGTTTACACATAGGAAGCAAAAGTCTGTTTTTTGTTGGTGTGACATCTAGAAAATGGCATTCATACACAAACATACACATGCTCCACACCCTCATCACCATAAGCTATTATTCTCGACTCACCATTAAAATGCAAAAGCAGCCGTTTATGAAATTTTCTCTGCTTTTGGAATTACTTTCAGCAACTCAAGATATTATAGGATCACAGCACAACGGTAAATTAATTAGCTCCATGGGAGGATGCAATTAGTGAAATGTTGTTAATACAAACGACATGTCTGACTGCATGGAATGCTATTAACCAGGCTGTTGGCTGATACCACAGTACAGTCAAACAAACCACCGTGGCGAGCACTGGGAGTGTGTTCATGTGAGTGTTGAGAGCCTGCAGCATCTGCTTCTACTCTCTCTCAGAGACAACCAAGCCAATCAGTCAAAGAGGTAGATCCGACGTAAAAGGAGAGTAAAACACTGCGCCAATGTTCTATATCACATCCTAGTTGGATACAGTATACAATATACTTTACATTCATGTAAATTTCTGTAAAATTTGCATAAAACGCTTATTTCAAGCATACCAAAAGTAATTGAAGCTGTTCTTGAAAAGCACTCTGTTTGTCCTCAGCAGCCAGAATCACTTTAAGTCCTACTGGCATTGAGTAAAAGCAGTTTGAATACACTGATGTAGAAGGTTTTTGTACTATATATGCTGTGTATACTAAGCTGGAAAACACAATGGGACTCCAGCATGAAGCCTCATCTTATCCAAGTCCAATAAAAAAATACCACAAGTTCATAAAATACCACAGAGAGTGAAGAGTTAACAGTGTTTTTCCAAATTATAAGTTTATGTTTGAGCTGTTGCATTGGATTGCATTAGAGTAACAGGTGTACCTAATAAAGAGGCCATGGAGTGTATACTTAACTATTAGCTATGTATATAAGTCAAAATTAATATATAAACTGTGTAACTGTGACTAAAATGACAACGAAATGTCTCCTTCAAGCTGAATATAAATAAAACTAGACTCAGTAATAAGAGTAAAAATACAACCACAGCATGCAACCAAATAAAGACAATTCATTCCTACATGTGCAAGTGTGATGAAAAGTGAAAGTTACACGCAAAAAAAGGAAGTTCATGAAAATGTCTTTAGCAACAGTTGAGCTTGACAGCTTTGACTGACAGGCTTTCTGAACTTGATGCACCGGAGCATGTAAGACCACAGCCACTCCCCTTTAATCAACTGTGGAAAATCAGCATCCCGACTGTTCTGCGCTGCCTCTTCGACAAGAATCAGCGGCTAATTATTAAGATTGGTGGTGTTAGCGATGTGGTCAGTTATGAAAGGTTTGCATGAGGAGGTTATGAACTGGAGCAGCGAGCTTCCTGCGAGCTGAAATGAACGATGGAGCGTATCGCAAAGACTTTGTCAGCATTGATCCGGATTCGCAAGAAAAATAGCTTTCCTCGCGTGATTCAAGCTAAAAATGTGAGTATCAGGGTGTCATGATTTTCTGTTTCTAAGTCTTTTTAGCTTTTCTTTCACTGAGTAAAACAGCATTGCACTTTGCTCACAGCCTTTCTTCTCTTTTGCTTCATATTTCCTCTCGCCGTCTCACACCGGAGTCCATCTGTATGTTTCCAACTAAAAGAAAGCGACTGTGCCAGCAGATGTAGAGGACCTTGCAGAGAACAAACAGCCAGGGGATTTTAACTCCCAGAAAAGCTGTCGTAATCACTCAACACTAATACGCACAAAATGAGAGTGGACACCGCATTAACCCAGCATTCTAGTGGAACATCCATTTCCTCCCCACCATAGAAGCACATTCATTTTCATTCAATTCATTTCACTTCAATTGAATTCAGTTCAGTTCAGTTTGAATTTTCTGTCATTCTGCATCACGCTGGTGCACAACCACAGGGAGCACCTTTTCACTTGAGGTTACAGTGGAAAGTAAACTAGAGCTGAGGAGTAACAAGAAATTACAGTGGAACAAATCCATACAAATAACTGCAAAATGAGAAATAGTGTAGTACAGTTTGAACATACAGCTGAAGTGGTGTTTCATATTCGGCAAAATTAAGTTTTGGATTCAAAGATTTTTTTATTTTTTTCCTCCAGAGCTGATGTCATCATCAATCCTGTTTCCAGCAGCAGCAGCAGCTGTTTTCAGCAAACAAGTTCTGGTAAATCCACTCTATGCTATGGGCAGGCCTGCAACTATGCAATGAAGAGTGTGAACATGGTGCAGCTGAAGAGCCAAATGTTTTACTCAGGAGTTACTGCAGACCAGACCAGACCTGAAGGGAGAGTGGATATTTGATTTACATATCTAGTCATCTAGTAATGTGCTGGATGTGTAAATCCTGAAATTGTTTGCCAACGTTTGACTTGTGTCTGTTATCTTGTTTTGATGTTTTTCTGCCCCCTAGTGGTTGATCAGTTAGTGCAGCTTTAAACATTACTTCCATTCAGATAAATCGCCTTCGGTATTAGAAACACTTCTTCAACAAAGCTGTGCAGCATGTGGCTTCCCTTTAACCCAGACTGGGAGGAAAGTTGCAAAACCAATTCTGATTAATTGCCAATTTCACTATTTTGGTCTCGACGGGGTATTAATTACGATATAGCACCTGGAATTTCATCCCAAACATACAGACATCAATCATTCCACAGTCTGTCAATCTACTGTTGCAGTGACGCAAGCAAAGCTAACCACTTTTCTTCCATCTCACGATGGCTCACCTGCAGCTACCTCACTAAACAGAAACCCAGGGGTGGCCTGACCCTTTCTCATCCACTCAACACTTGAAACAGATACAATTCACCTGGCAAGACAGGCAGAGTAGGATTTCAAACACAGCACTGAATCTACGCTGCTGCAGGCCTGTGTTGTGTAGCATCAGCCACATCACCAGTACCCACCTCATAAAAGCTGGTGTAAGTGTACAAAAAATGGGACCAAAAAAAAAAAAAAAAACTAAACACAGCATCTTTAGTCTACTCTTTGTGTTGCGTACTCTGCCTCCCCGCTGTGCGCTCTGCTGCTTCCTTCCTAATGGCCTCATCACAGGGACAAAGCTTCACGCTGCCACAAACAAATTTCTGCTCTGGGCACTTTTCTACTCCATCAATATTCAAGGTGCAGCATAAACTAGCTAATAGGGCATGACAGGAGCACACCATGAGTCACACAGCCCATGTTTTATCTCCACCAACTGTTCAATCATTAATTACAAAGCACCGAGTCAGATAAGTGACAGGACTCAATGGAAATTCATACTTTATCGAGAAAAACATTCTGCTTACAGCAGAGAGACAAAGGGAGAGAGAGACAGAGGGAAACGGCCAATTTCACCTGCATGAGTGATCACTAATTAACTTTCATGTAGCCTTTTAATGGCCTATTCATCTATTCATTGAATGTTTGCTGCTTACAAAGTATCTGTCCCTCGGTGGGGATAAACATTATGAGTTGCACTTTCAAGTTTTTTTTTTTTATGCGTGGGGGGGGGTGACCCTTTCAGTGCCATGGTTGTAACTTGTGATATGATGTTCAGTTGTAGTCCGTTGCTGTTCATGTATAGTGACCTGAATTACTGATACAAGTTAAAATACAACATATCTTATTTGCAGCATCCAAGTTGTTTCCCATGTTGTTTAAGTCTGACTTAAAAGCTCATGAATGCATCAAAGTCAGAAGAATGACTTTCCAGCTCAGGAAATGGTATGGTGGAACAGTGGTAACACTGTCGCCTCACAATTAGAAGGTCCTGGGTTCGACTCCCGCCTGGGGAACTGTGGGGTGCATGCCTTCGGTGCCTGCTGCCCTTTATCGAGGAAAGGGGCCTTTCTGTGTGGAGTTTGCATGTTCTCCCTGTGTTCACCTGGGGTATCCTCCATAAAAAAACCCCCACTAAAAACATGCAAGAAGATCACCACCTGACCAATGGTGACAAGAAGAAACTGGGTCCCCGGGCGCCACTGTTGTCTGGCAGGCCACCACTCCTGGTCTGTCGCGGAGGAAGGACTTACCAGGATGGGTCAAACATGGAAGAAATAATTTCACTGATGCATGGCGCGTGCATGTTATTATTATCTTAAATGGGACCCTCCAAGGAGCATACAGTATTATTTCCATGTCTTCTACGTACATAGATCATCAGCTCGTGACTGGAACATGCAGCTTTAGCTTCATGCCTCAGCCTTGTATCATGCATGCAGTCTTCAAATTCATATTTAGTCCTTTGAAGGGTTTCCATTTTAAAACGAGTGAGCCTGAAACATTAAAACGCCAGCTGGAGAAGTCATTTTCAACCAATTTTATGAAGATAGCTTAATGAGCTAGCTTGCTACACCTGATAAAATTGGCCACTGACAGTTGCCAGTTCAGCTGACAAAATTGGCAGCTGTTACCTCGAAATGAGAAGCCTGCTTCAGTGTACATCAGTGAACAATGAATGACCTGCTCTGTCAAAACATACAAAAATCTTAATGTTAAGTCTGCCACTGTTCTCAGCATAAACTAAATGTGTGACATTTAAGAAAGGAAAGCTTAACAGTAGCTAAGAGGGGTGGGGCTAAGCAAACATTCAGCTGCACTGTGGGAATATGAAAGACACACCTTGCTGCATGTTTTTCAGCTCTTCTCCACACTTCTTATTCTTAGCATGTCTGCAGACCATTTTGTGCCATCTCCCACTGGTTTCCGAAAATGTCCTACACGTCGCACCTGACCAGACCTGAAAAGGTCTTCAGCAGCTCAAAAACGAATGAAAGTCACAATAAATGGAAATGCCATGCTAACCTCTGAGGCATCACCTTTTCTGAAAAGAGTTGCCTCATCGTGCTTTGTGGCAGTGGCTTTATTCTTCAGTGGATGTATTACGGCACAAAGGGGAAACTTTTGTGCTGAGAAATAAGTGACGGCAGAATCAGAACAAAATGCCACTGGCCTCTGAGGTTTCACTTGTACCTTTTAAATTCTCTGCTGAAGCACATTGAGAAATTGCTTTGTATTCCAGGTTGTCATTACTGCAGTGACGAGAGTATAACCTAACCGCCACATCAACACGTACAGTAAATATTTCAGCTAATGACGAGAGCAGAAATGAGCATTAAATCGCAAAATTGTACAAATGTGTGTTGACCAGATGCAGGGTTTACAGTATAAGCTACTGCTGGCTCTCTCTCCAGGGAATTGTCTCTAAAATGCAAGCTTTGCTTTCCTGTCAGCTACTTGACTTTACACAAAGTTTTCTTGTATAGGTCAAGCATGGCATTAGTAATGCCTGAGACTGGCTCAGTGCCCAGCGGGAAAGCATGCAAAATACATAAATATATGTACCCACTGTGAAATTATGATAATGAATAATCTAATAATCTATATCCATTTGCTCAAAGACAAAGGTGGGACTGAAAAAAAAAATCCAAATGTACTGAGCACACATTATAAAACCAATTTACTGATTCAGCATTTGACCATTTCATATGTTTTCCTCATGTCTTTCAATACACTGTGTACTGTAGGATCATGTATCTAGATCTAACACAGAGATGTGTTTACTTCTCTGTCACCCCTATTGGCAGGGGGCCATCATTTGTTTGTGCCTTCCAATGTTGTTACGTTCACGATGTGACAACCATGAAGTTTAGGCACCACCCACATGACAAACCTTTTTGTCATCATCTATTGCTGACATTTAGTTGAGTTGGTCAGTTCAAGTCGTTCACTGCTGCTTTTCCTTCCGTGTGCAGCACTGCATTGACTGTTGAACACCAACGAACAGCAACAAGTAAACAGGTTTTAAGACTCAACGTTGCCGAGCTTCATGACACCTTTCGATAGCAGCTGACAGCTCAAAATCAATTGCAGCTCCAAAGGCTGCTGCGGCATTGCAAGGCATGTTACTTTCCTAATTCCAGCACCCGCTTTGAACAGACTAGGCTTAGCTTGTTTTCAGCTGCCTTCAGATCTGTTGTGCTGAACAAAGACGAAGGGTGTACAAGGAGAGATAGAGGACTACAATTGGACAGGCTTTGTTTGGTGTAGAGGAGAAGCTGGTATTACCAGCCGTGCAGTAAGTCTGATAAGAACAGCGCTGCCCATTCATTCTCTGAGGAGGATGAATCAGACCACCTTGGGTCAATACTTCCCTTTTCTGTTTCCTCTCCTCCCGCGGAGTGAGAAAAGGAAGCTTTTCTGCTCTTTTTTCTTCCCCTTCCTGTTCTGTCAGATCGCAGACAGATCCACCTCGAACCCCAGAGACACAATTACCTGTCTTCTCTCTTCCACCTCATCCCTCTGCTCCTCCTCCTCCACCTTCAGCCACTTCACAGACAAGTCAATCTGTGCTGGAGGCTCACAAATTCCCTGTTACCTCCTCTAGGAACAAGAGACTTCAGCATGCACTAACTGACCTACTCCTGCATCAGTTCAGTGAGAGGACAGGCTGGAGACAGATGAAGAAGTTTCAGGGATGTCCATTCGCAGGTCACAACACTGGCTGAAAATGCTGTGTAGAAAATACGTTAAAGCCGCATTCATGTGTTTTTCGGCTACTGACGGCAGAAGAAGTCCACAAAAATCTGACAGAGACACAGCCTTGACATATTTTTATCCTTTAAAGCTAACATGTTGGCAAAAAATTCTCTACTAATTCTTCCAGGCAGAGCATAATTATCATCCAATTTGAGTCACAAAAGGAACCATCAAAAAGCAGATAAAGTGTCCTTTTTCGCCACACCTTCAGAGAAGCAGCACATAGAACCCTCTTTCAGGCTCAGCAGCCCTGTTGTGATATAGATGCATATGCCTCTGGGCATCCCTTCTGTGTGAGCTAGACATGAGCTTGAGGCAGAGGACCTCCAGGCGGAGGCTCCTGTGGCGAGGCACTCCAAACTCCCCTCACAGAGGAGCTCAGTGAGGCCACTGCACAGTCCATTATCTCCCAAAAGGAGTCATTATCCACAGTCGTGCTGAGAGAGAGAGAGCAGGCAGAGAGGCCAGGACTCATGGAATCCTCCGCCTCCTGAGGTCTCAGGCTTTCTGCTCAGATATTGATGGATTGTGCTGTGAACACAGGTCTTAAAAAATGTTTGGGCCACATGCTGTTTCCCTGAAATGGCCAAAGATGAATCCAGATGACAGCTCTTGCTCCCTTTTGAGTTTAACCGTCAAATCAGAGTAAAGATCAAGGATGAAGACAGGGACACGAAGACATTGTGGGATTCATGCTACACACAAAGTGTTTTTTGTTGTTGCTGTTTTTGTTATTTTTCCATAACTGCACCGTGAGCGATGGAAAGCAGCCACGAGGCGAAGAGCAGCTGCAATTTTAAAAGGCCCTGCAGCCGGTGGCTTTTTTGGCAGAGGATAGCAGTTCTCGTGATACATTTAACTTTCCAGAAAACGTCACATCGAGCGCCTCTCAGCCCGTCAATCCTAAGAGTGGTTTCATTTCTTTGTACAAACAAGCACAAAGTGAAACAAAGTGATCATTGCAAAAATGTGAATCTTGATATGTTTATCTACAGTTGGATGATAACCACATCAAGATCAATATCGACGTCATTTTAGCGCCCTCCTTACAAACATGACAGTCTGCTTGATATTATTATTAGCATGCGCTACATGCTACATCATATAATGACATTTTGGACGAGAATGAGCTTCCAATTTTGTAACGGCAGTTTGGTGGAGGCCCCTCTCTGTTTCAACATTACAGCAGAATGGCTTCCTCAGTCTGCTGTGGAAGAACTTGATTGGCCTGCACAGAATCCTGACCCCACCCTCACTCAACACTTTGGGATGAACTAGAATACTGACAGCTAGCCAGGTCTTATCGCCCAGCATCAATGTTCGACCTTTCTGATGTTGTTGTGGCTGAACGGGAGCAAATCCCGAGAGCCAGGTTCCTAAATCTGGTGGACAGACTCCAGAACAGCGACTGCTGGCCTTTGAATGAGACGTTCAGCAGTCACATATGGGTGTAATCACTTTCGCTCTCTCTCTGTGCAGCACTCAGCTTCTCTTTTCAGCTTTCATGCTTTGTATCTGCACAGATGTACGTGTACCTACACATATAGTAAACAAACAAACAACAACGGCAAAAGAAACCTATCAAGAAAGCACACACCAATAGGACAGACACACAGATGTATATTTGCATGAACAAAAAGTAAAGGACCTCACTAACACACAATAAGAAGGGCAAACTGCACAACTGTGCACAAACACTCCTCCAGCTAAAAGCAGTCCTGCTATCACCTGCTAACAGACGACCGCAGAGAGCCCACAAACAGCTTAAAGGTTATTTATACAACTTGTTGTCGGATAAAGCTAGGAAACATGCAGATTTCTGAATTTAAACTCAAATCACTGCTGCTGAACACTTTGATATATATGCACACACGGTTGCTAACAGACGTCTTGTTTGGTTTTTAAAAGCCTGTTCGGTACAAACTGGAAGGCTGACCTGACTGCTTCAAAGCTTCGCAGCTTCCTTCCTTGACCTTGCAATAGTATTAAACTCAGTGCTGGAGGAGGTTGTTTTTTGTTTACAGGATTCTCATACAGGTACTCAGCAAACTGCAGCCTCCTTTAATATGAGGAGGAGCTGAGATGAAGCCCAGAGTTGTGCAGAGCTCAATCTGACTGAACCATGTGAGGCTCTCAGTGGTGCTGATGAAGTGCTGAAAATTACTTCAGGTATAATTTTCAACTGGTGGAAAGTGCTTGCTGGGTGGCTTCACCGTGTCCACATCGTTTGAGCTTTTGCTTGTAATGTGTGAGAAACTGAACAATTTTCACCGGAGCTACTTTCCACTGAAGAAATAGCCCCTATATGAAAACCGCATAGAGTGAGATCTGTGCATTATTCAGAAATAATATACATTTAATGTTCCAATATTTCAAAAGGGCACAGAAAATTCAAGAAAAAAAAGAGGTTTTGTGCACCTTTGTACAGGATTCTGCCTTGCCAACAAAGGAACGCACAAAAACACATCATGAGCTTTGAGCATGTTGTGATGGACCTGCTGGGGGGACTTCAGTGGTAATTTACAGCTGTGTTGGCACTGCTGGGATCACAGCCTCCACTGGCTCCCGTCCAAACCCATCTGAGCTGTTCAAATAAGCTCCTTATTATCATGTCTGGGGGAGACCAAGTCAGAGGAATAACAGCTCAGAAATACTGTATGGTGGCCATTAAGTGCTGAGCCGCTGTGCTGCCAACTCAAACGACGCTTCCTGTCCCATCCCAGCTGGAGGCGAAGCTGACAGACAGGCGTCGCTAACAGCCCCCGACGTGCCGCTAGGCGCAGGCTGCACGGAGCAGCTGCAAACTGCAGTAATCCACCAAGCTTTTAGATGATTAATTTTAACTCCATGTGCAGAAAATGTGTATTTCTACCCCCTCGTGTAAAAACTGCAGTGCCAGTGCAATGACGCAATACAGCACAGATGTTACAGACTTTACAAAAAAATACTTGAACCACTGAACCTGAAAAACCGGAGTTCACGTCTTGTCTCTTGATTTGTTGTACCCATGATGACGATGTCTGCTTAACCATGATTAGATATTGTTAGTGCCTGAACCTAAACCATGCTCATGGTACATCAGAAAAAACAAGACTCCTCCTAAGACAAGTGACAGCAAATTATGTAGAGAAATTATGCTTTGTTATTGACAAGCAGTAGTTTCAGCACTGCATGAGGACTTGCTGCTTGGCTTCAGTTTTTATTTTGTATAAAAGTGGAAATAAATGATTGGCGTGGATACACAACAGAACCTGCATCCCACTGTCAGTGTCATGTCTTTAGGCTTTCAGATGAGTGACTTGTCTGCTTGTTGCGTCTGAGCTTGGCTCAATTAAATATGGTGCCACTATGAGACAGATGTGGCCCACACCGACTCACCTAAAGCTCCATCCCTCCATACATTTCTCCATCTAAACCAGAGTTAAGCTGCTCTGCTGGCCCTGAGCTGTGCTGTGTTGTACTGAGCCCATCAGCCACAGACAGGCTGCTCACTACCACAGCGACCAATGCTCAGTATGGTTAAGAGGAGCAAATAAATTGGTTTAACACAGAGAGCTGTCAGGGTGCTTCTGAAAGGCATTTAGCCACACCAGGGCGTGCAATGTGGGGCAAGTTACCCCAAGGCCATTTTCTTCAAATAAGCGTGAGCAAAACCAGCTTTTTGCATCTTTACTTTTCACCTACTTCAAAAACTCGAACATTTGCAAACTAATAATGAAATCAACTCAAAGTCACCTCACACACACCTGTAAAAGCACCGCTGCTCACCTCTGTTTGGGATGAAACTTTGAACAATTTCACACGTCTGGTCACAAATTGATCAGTGCATGGTTTCATTGTGGGGTGTGGCCAGCTCAACAATGATCATTCAGCTGATTATTCTTCCTCCAAATCCCCGCTCCTCCATCATCCAGCCTGACAAATTAATTGAGGTCCAATTCCTTGAATGCCTCCTGGAGGAGACGAAGAATGAGGACAGAGGAAGCTTCAGAGGAGCTTGGCAGGAGCCACGGGTGTATTATACCCAGAGTGCCACACCCATTCAAAGTGAATCTGTTCAGCGATTGGTCTGATCTGATGGGGCAGTAAAAGGACCACTGCTGACTGTTCAAAAACAGCGAGGGGATCTACAATCAGTAATGCAACAGCAGCCACCATATGAAATGCTTTTTAGACATTAAAGGACAGTAGAGATGCTGCGCCTCATGATTAATTGCAGCCTCCTCTAAATGACACCGGAGTGAGCGAGGATGTCTCGCTCTGTAAATACATTTCCTGCATCCCTGCATCTCCTCTCACTGAATCCCCATTTGGAGGAGTTGAAATCAGAGGCAGGGATGCAAATGAGGGAGCAAGGTGCCATGTTAGCCACGCGGAAAGCACCCATTTGCAACAGACTGAGAAAAATTGCTACATGAATACAGTTAAGGTATTAAGTCTGGAAAAATGGCATCTAAAACCACGTGCTCCTTCCTCTGGATAATCAACAGGACACATTCTGGTTGCCAGCAGCTCCAATGAAAACAGCATTTTCAATCTCCTCAGAACAGCTTCATGTCAGGCAGTCATGCGCGCTCCAACCTCGACTGCTGCTGCTGTTTCCCCAAAGGGAATACTCCACCAGGAAAATAAATAAATAAAAAATGTGTTTTCAATATAAAATATGAACCCGAGTGTGAAACGTGTGAAGCCTGGTCCTGTGCAAACGACAGCAGCTCTAGATAAACTTCTAAATACTCTACTTTTGGCTGAGCTTCAGAGCTCTGAGGAGATGATGTATTTAATAATGATGGAGAAACTGAGCATGTGGGTCAATGGTGGATTAAGAAGTGGATTAAGCTGCGTTTTGAGAAGTTTCAGTGGATGTTTGGATACTTTATGACACTTGTTTGGCATGACTGGGAGCTGCACCTCCTGCGAATCCCAGCTGACTGCTGCCGTAGTTCTCCACGAAGGAGCAAGACAGAATCAAACATCAAATTCGTGGAGCGAAAATGCTCCAGGGCGAACAGCAGAAAACTGGTTGTGGAAAAAGTGCAACCAAATGAAAACCTCCACCCGCCTTCTCAGGGTAAATAAATGTTTAATAAACAATATGTATGAATGCTGTTCATTTATATTCTATTTTATCTAATACATCAGTGGGGGAGATTGTGTATGAATGAGACTGCAGCTCATTCTGTTTGTTTTTAATCCGCTCTGATCTCATTCTGATCGTTTAAGCACTGTGTCGTCTACAAGTGAAGCAGACAGAAACCAACAAGGGGAACAAAATATCCGCTACAAATGTCTCTAACAAGACTTATGTGGGAAAAGGCTGAATGGGATAGGGGTATTGATTTTTATCTACTTCAGTGAAGCCATAACAGCCCACAGGGAGCACTCAAACACAGAGCACAAACACACGTATTCTTTCTTTCTTTTTCCTCATTTGTCCTTTGTTACATTTGTCTTTTGCTATTAAAAGTTCACAAAAAAATTGAACATGGATGCTTGCAGCTAGTTTCCAGCCATGTAAAAGAGGTTCTGTGCTACACTGTAGCTAAAATAAAATAGAGATGTTAGCCAGCCAGCGCTAACATTTGCTTCTTAAGCCATTTTCTTACTACCCAACAACATCTAAGTCCTATGACTCAGATTTTTCCAAGTCCAGCATATAAAACTTTTCAATTTGGTACTAAAAAATACAAAAGTGCATGAAAAGGCAAACAAATACTGATGCCTCACATCAGCCAAACCCCAGTTTCCTCCTTTCATCCCATCATAATTATCTCTGCCAGGCGTAACCATGGAGGGAACCATGCATTCGGTCTTTGTGTGTGTGTGTGTGTGTGCGTGTGTGTGTGTGTGTGTATCTCACATGCCACCGGACCATCAGCCTAACATTTTTGTGCATGTTTATGAATACGATCAAGGACCTCTTACAGTGATTCACAATTGCTGAAAAACCCTTTTTTTATTGGCTGTTCTGTTTTATAACCTCATTTCAGCGGTATTCGCCGTTTTATGACGTGTTTTACGACACAGCAAAAGGCACGTCGGCAGTCAGCTTGGATAAAACAAGGCTTACCAAACCTGTTGGCTTAAAAAAGTGACATCCATAGAAAAGTTTGGCTTCATGTTGAATTGAAGCATCTGCAGATTATTTTCTGATATGCTATGAGACACTAAAGTGAGGCACAATACGAGATGAATAAAGCTCCTTTTTTGTTTTCTTCAATTTGACTGTTAGGGAGCCTTTAGTACAGCCATCGTACAGGACAGACATCGTAAGACTTTAGAAAGGAGGCAATACAAACTTCAGCGATGATTTTAAACGTCTCGTGTAAACCAGCTATTAAACAAGTCCTCCAAAGTAAATGACAGACTATGTTTTTCTGTAATTACCCTCCAGAGTGATGCCCTTTTTGGCAGGATGACATTATTTCTCAGTGTTTTCCAAAACCATCACAAATCACTGAACACGAATCTGTCGTGCACCTTCCAGGACGCAAAGACTAGCATGTCAGATTTTTTTCGGTCTTGACACGCCTCGTGTGACGTCTCCTACAACATGTTCCTGAGCCTTGACCAAACAGGTTCTCTCTCCAGTCAGGAGAAGCACGGTGAAGAGGAGGAAGAGGAAGAAAGATGCTGAGGTTACTGCTGTCAGGTGGGACAACAAAAGAGAGGAAAAGTTCATAGAGCTGTGGCAACTACACTCCTGCCTATTTGAAGTTTCCTTGAGGGAGAAAGACCGAGTCAAAAAAGACAAATGTTGGCAAGAAACAGTGGAAGCACTTCATCAGCCCGGCGAGTAGCTGGCTATGTGGTCGTGGCATCATCCCCGGTCCTAACTGCAGATGCTTATCGTTACTAATTCCAGATGAAATGTTGAAGTTCCCTGTTTGATGCAGCCAACACAGCCAAGCCTGCTCCTTGTAGAATAAATAACTGGAAATAAAATGACTATCTGTGAGACTCGTTGTACCTGTCGTAACTGTTATCTGGATGCTACCCAGTATCCTCTGGGAGTCTAGAACCACCACTGGAACAGAATAAATGTAAATGTGATCTGAGTCTCTCAATATTCATCATGAAAGCCCTCATGTGTCGAAATCCTGAGAGATATTAAAGACAATCAATGCAAAACGTTCTCTCAAGATCATACCAAATGAACTTCGTTCCACGTCGCAGAGACGTAACAGTTAGTTAAACAACAGCAGTACATGTACAATACATAACTGTGCCACAGAGGCGTTCTTAGGAGTAAATGACTGAGGACGCTCATACTGGAAATATGAATAAAAATCAACTGAAAGGCTTAAAGGAATCCACAGTATCGCTCATTTTCACAGGGATGGTGAGGAACGGTGGCTTCTTCAAAATATGTTATCTGCTTTTCTTTGAAAAAAGGGACATCAGCTGAGCCATAAGTTCTGATGCCGTGATACAGAGAACAACAAGATCTACATCTCACCTTTCAGTAAATTAACGTCAGTCAGTCAGTCAGTCAGTCAGTCAGTCAGTCAGTGGTCCTGATGATGAAGTTTCATCAGTCTCTCTCATCTGACTGTTATATCACACGAAGCGACCTGCCTTTACTCGCGGTGGTTTGATCGTATGCTGTTGAAACTGCACTCCGTCCCTCACGCAAATTGAAATCGCACAGCTCTTTATCACTCTCAGCTCATTTAAAGTGGAAAAGCGGCTTTCACACTTTGACTGTGAATCAGATTCGGAGCTACGGGTGGCATGTCTTCTCGCGCACACAGCATAAACAAACACCTGGCTGAGAATATCAGTCATCTTCAAGATGTGATAAGCGTGTAAGAATAAATGGTTTAATCAGAGCATTTTCTACTGTAGGGACACATCCAGAGTCCAGCATCTGTCAATGATATTTCACATACTAAACGATCAGTAAATCCTGTCTGGACCTCAATTAGACCCAGAAGCAAAGAACCAACGGCTAAAATTAAGTGGAGATGAACGCCTAACCTCTATAGCTGTCTTAAGTTTATCTTTCCTTGCTTCAGCATAATTTTCTATCTTTTAAGTCTGTTATTACTTCATGCTTAATTAACTCTCATTTGTGTACCTGCTTAGCGTGGCTGTTTTATATCTTAAGTTGCCTGTACTTTCTTATTGTAGGTTCGCACTGTATTGTTAAGTTCAGGCCACCAGTGAGACACAATGTGCTTCTGATGAGGATCCTTAACTAAGCATTAACATAAAGTGCTGCTGGAATCAGCATTACTGCTTTGATTATTGCATTACAAGATGAAGAACCCAACAAAATGTTAAACTGTGTGGAGCGACCGGACGTTTCCATGTTCTATCACTGCGAAACCAAGACGCCTCTCTGCCTGTTGTCCTGAAGTCTTTGCGCTCTCCGTGGTGCTGAACCTGAGCCGCGCTGAAGAACCGGGCGCTCTCCGTGGTGCTGAACCTGAGCCGCGCTGAAGAACCGGGCGCTCTCCGTGGTGCTGAACCTGAGCCGCGCTGGAAGAACCGGGCGCTCTCCGTGGTGCTGAACCTGAGCCGCGCTGGAAGAACCGGGCGCTCTCCGCGGTGCTGAACCCGCACCGGCGAAGAGCGCCCGGATCCGACCTGACACACACTCTGTACCGGTCTGCACTGATTTCTGCTGTCATTACTGACACTTCTGAAGTCGCCTACATGAGTGTCTTCTTTGTCTTTGGAGCCCTGAACAGAGTTGACTGTACTGAGAAGAAAACGAGGAGAAAAACATGTCGCATTTATGTTTTTTTTTTTTTTTCTCTCTCTCTCTCTGTAAAGATCCCAGCACGCCGCTTTGGAAAAGAGTACAAAAGGAGTGTTATAACCGAGCTTTTCTACCTGCATCGGGAGGATGCCGCCCGGTCCGTCCGCCGTGCTGGGCGAGTTGTCGAACACTCGGTCCCGGTACAAAGACCACAACCCGACGTTGGGGAGGAAAAGGAGAGCCGCGATGAGCAGCCCGGCGAACTGCAGCAGCCGCTTCTCTTTCCGCCTCATCTCCCCGGGAGAAAACGTGTGAAGCAGCGGCGGTGGCAACCGGCGAGTCCAGACTCCTGCTTTACCGAGCGAAGACAACTTTCACTCTGACTGAGAGGACGGACTGCTTTCAACGTAGTTAAAGTACTCTCAGAGACGCCACGTCCGGTCGTGACTTTCAGAATAAAATCCCTTTTGAATTTTCAACTAAAAAATAGATAAAGAAAAATAAAGAACGAGTCAACAATAAATATAATTCATGTTCCTTGTGAAAAGAGCGCAGTAAATTTGCTGCATTCAGTGCATTAATCTGTAAAATAGCAGGGAAATATGACACTTTTGAGGATGTAACAACTCACAACATTCTCATGAAATGAAATACTTAAAGTGTATGAATATGTACATGTAAACAAGTAAGTTTTTTTTTCTTTGAATTCCCAATGTCACATTAAATTTAATTCCACAATTTGAAATCAAAGTATTCTTAGTGACTGAGTACTAACTTTTATTGAAAAGCTATGAACAAAGGAAGGATTGTGGTGTTTTTACAGTCCACCAGCATTCATCGGGGTGAAGATAGGCCTTTGATGTGTGACTTAAATATGAGAAAGTACAAACTAAAAAGAGTAAACTGTATCACATAAGCATTTTTTTTTCAAGGAAACAGACAAGGTTGACAGCAGAAGTGTAAAAAATATGTAAATATTAAGTGATAAAAGTGCAATATAAACGATAAATAAATAATAACCTGACTAGAACTAAAATGTCCCTAAATCAGATCAATTTTAGATCAGTAAGGCAAAAACAAACATCCTCCCGGCATTATATGCATACTGACAGTGTGCACAGCCGTGCTTTGTTCATAGACCTAGTCATATACTGTATACACACAATACAATACACACAATACAGCAGGCAGCTTGAGGGTCTACTGTCTCTAAAATGTCTGTTTGAACCCAGCTGTATGGCATTCGTGCCTAAACGCTGTGAAACGGGAGCTTAGCTGGTGTCAAAACAATCCACCAAATTAGCGTGCGCACACTCTGTGCACCCTGTGTGTAATTAGGCTGTGGGAAGTCACAAATGTCTGCCTTACAATTTAGAGGGAGTCATACTGTTAGTTATGGTTCTGCACAGCACCCATTCTGTAGCAGTTTCTCACATTTTGGCACTGCTGTGGGACTGACACTGAATACATTCCTGTCTGTATGATTAATTCAGTCATCACATATTTTTTTTTTACAGGTTTTACACATTTTGTATTGGCGCAATTTTAGTATTTAACCATTGCAGTGTCAATATTATCTTTTTATGACTTTCAAGTATTTATTTTTATGTTGTCCTGCACACCCTGTTCCTGTTCCTCCTCTCGAGCAAATGACAGAATTGATGCTTTTGTTTTGAAGGAGTAAATTGCCTGACGTCGTGCGGTTTTCTGATTCTCTTCATCAAGCTTGATGCGTTTATCATTTTGAAACAAGACATGGAGGAACAAACTTTGTGCTCTGAATTCAGTGTTTGTTTAAACTAAAAAAGTGTCCTGATGTGTTAACAGACAAACATGTTGAGATACCAGTTATGTGAAGGTACGCAGCAAACAGGAAATGAAGCAGGTAAGATCATTTTCAGGCCCTTGACTGTTGTTAACTGTGCAAAACATTCTTGATAAACACAATTTGGCAACAAAGAATCTATGAATCCTTTAATTGTTGATGCAGCAGCTCTATACACATTGAGACTGAAAACATGGAGAAATGATTCTGAATCTTCTGGTGGATGAGATTTCAGCAGCACAGACGTGTATTCACTCTCTCTTTCAGTCAGTAATGCCTTCAGAATTATTACAGCCCCAAAGCATGGTGTCATCATCCAGCTAGCCAGTGATTTCCATTCATTTCTGAAGAAAATGTATTCGTATGAGTGGCGCGATCCCCTTTCGTGAACTTCGTGTTCACTTTGCTGTCGTGTTGTGATGCAGTGCAGACGTCTCAAATCAGTCTGCACTTACAGTACAGCCGCAAATCACACAACAATGGTCTCCATGATGGTTAACTAAACACAAAGTTTTGTAATGAATCTAAACTCTAAATCAAAAAGAATTATATTAATATGATTTTTTTTTTTTTTTCCAGAAATGTGTTAAAACATGAAAAAGCAGCAGCTGAAAGTCTTGTTTTTGTTGACCTTGCAAGTCTGCAATAATGACATCACTGCTGGTTGTGACCACACCCAACAGAGGTCACACAAACTGGAAACGTTCGACCAGAGAGGGCAGTAAAAGACTGCGCTCCAGCCTGGAGTTAAGTTAGTCCTTAAAGGAAACAGGAACAGACCGGTTGTGACAGTTCTTCTGTGTCATTTTGTTGCTGCTGCCTTCCAGCATGTGTGTGACTGTCCTAATCCCAGAGTCTCTTTGTATTCACTCCTTCCTTTGGTGTCTTAATAGAAAGTTGAAACACTTTCTCAGATATCTGCTCGTGCTTCCATGTGGAGCGTTTTGTTAAATGTCTCTCAAACCCTCCTCCGCTGCCTCCCTTCCACTTCCCTTATGCAATTTCTCACACTTGCAGACACAGACAGTGATAATTACTGCATTATAGTGCATTGTCACTGTGATCCTCACTTACTTAAAACCACCAGTGCCTGACTCCAGTCTCTGAATGAGGGATTTTGCCAATTTAATTTATGGGGTCTTTAATGCAATTAAGAGGCACTTGAGTCAACACCAACCTTAGTGTTTTCTGTGGTCCTGTTTATGTTAAGTACAGTCTGCACTTATGACTTACAAGCACTTTATTCTTACACCGTAGGAGTAATTAGGCTGTTGTTTTAGTGATTATGATAATATTTCACCCATTACGTCGATTGTAGACTGCACCATAGACCATTGCATTACCATATTTGGATCACTTGTATTTGATTTGGTAATTTACACGCCATGTATTGTGCACAAAATAAATAGTTGCACAAAGTTTTCATTGTCACGTCTTCACTAATCACTGAGTGACACAACATTCATGAAAATCACACGTGGTGTCTGTGAGCATTCTCAGTCATCCATGTCATGGTTGGAGGATCGACTGCAGTGACTTGAAAACGAATCATCTCTCATCCATGGGGCTCTTTCAGTCTAACTAGCCGGCCGGCCGGCCGTACAAAAGGCAGAAGTTTCCACAACCAAGTCCATCTGCCCTACATTCAGCGCTCCTGGGATATCCTGTGTGAGGATTTAAATATAGAGTCTGCTCTTTTGGTGCATTTCTACAGAAATTAAATACAAATATTGTTACATGATGAACTAACTGTAAAATATTCTTCTTTGGTCGACCGGCTTACAAGAGTATCACTGCCATCTACACTGTGTTGCAGCAGATTGTCACAAAAAAGGAAACAGAAAGCTTAATTCTCTCTTCTCTAAACCTTTCTTCAAGTTAATTATGTTATGTATGCATAGTATTTCCCATGATACTTTCCCAAATTGATTTCCTAATGTAACGCTGCTTTGCTTTCTTTAATGCTGATATTAGTTTCCTTTGTTCCAAATGAGTTTTTCTTCTTCTAATTGTTTCATAAGTTATTACTTTATATATTTCTACATGTATTGATATGATTCATTATTGTTAGGGTTAAAGAACCCCATTGTTTGTTATTATTATTATTATTATTTGCTCTGAGATTGAATGAGCCGCAGACATGAACTGAAAACGATGTGCAAGTGCTTCCCAAGAAATATGAGCCCAATCGGCCAGATGGTTGCACTATGATTAAGGCTCAAAAATGCTACTTCCATCCCTCTTACACTGTAAGCCCGATTGACTTGACATTGGACACACAGTCCATCTCAACATACTGTACAGAAAAAGGCTCTTGGACCATGAAAATCAACCATGATGGATTATTTGCGAATTCAGCACCGAAACAGATGCACATCATTGAAGGATCTACATTTCTATTTTTAATGGAAAAAAATATCTTGAGTGCACAGTAAGTGAAGCGCTGCAGGCTTTGTATGACGACACAAGTGTGCGACTGGTGTCCTTCGTTGTTTGAACAGAGCTAAGCTAGCTGAAGTGGCTTTGCTCAGCTTTGAGTTGCCTTAAACCCACTTGTTATAGCTTCAATTATACCTGCTTCCTTCTGTTGAAGTGTATGGCTATATTGGTTAAAATGCACCATTTGGAAGTTCCATTAAAACACAGCCTTAGATTCCTTTATGGTCAAACTCTCTTACACCTGCAGCATTATTGAAGCACCCTTAAAAGCTTGTTCTTGTATGCATTTCTTTGTATGCCTGGGTTTCTGTTATTCCTCTAAAGAGTCTTGATGGAAACTATCCATTTATTTGACCTGTAGGAGCAGATTTTACAGCTCGGTTCATTGGGAGAGAATGACGCTTCAGTAATTGCTTATCAGGGAAGTCATGGCCTGGCCCTCGCTGAATGAGCTCTGCTAATGGCTTTCAGCGCAGAGGAGTGAATCAGTGGTCTGCCATCAGAAGATATTAATACTGGCATTTCCTCTGCTTTGATGCTCTGCGAATTACCTTGATTCCTTTTTTTTTTATTGACCTCTTTCAAATCCACGCTGAGCCTGTGACACGAGCAGGAGGGGTTATAAAGCGTAAATCCCCACCACATTCAGAGGTTGCGGGGTTCATCCATAATTCATGCGGGATGACGGTGAACAGATTGAATTGTCACAAGTCAGGCTGGTACAGACGGAGAGAACGAGAGAGGAAAGAGCTGCTCTCTCTCCATGAGCGTCCGGAGCAGGAATAGAAAGAGCAGGATTAGCAGAGGGAGAGACTCCAACGCGTCCTCGGTTCAAGTCCACTCTTAAACAATGCGGCTAATCTTCAGTTAACCCACACTCATTCTTACTCTGTATATGCATGCCTGTCAAATGCAAGGGTTAGAGGAGATTAGGGAGATGCTTGACTGCTTCAGAAATGAGGATTTGTTCATCGTGTGTCAGAGGTTACAGCGAAGAGGCAAATCGGCTGCCACTTGAAACAATAATGAGTCAAAGGGCAGCTTGAGGTCAAAGGGGTCAGTTTTTTTTTCTTATATATGATAGTCAGACTATGCAAATGACTTTTACAAAATTTCATTGTGTCAGCTGCAAAACTGAATGTATGAACTCCCACATGGGAAGTGTCCACCAGCCTGCTGGCTGAGAGTCTTTGGCACCTGAAGGACAATCACATGTTAATACAAAACTAAACACACAGGGCAAACAGAGTGGTGTATATGTTACAGGAATTATCCTCAGTGCAAATATCTTTGTATCCCTGATATAAGCTCTCATGGTGTGCTCACACATAGAGACAGTGTTGTGCCTGAACGTGTTCACTGAACGATAGTTCATGAACTCGTTCATATTTTGGGTGAACGTGAACTGAACGTACTGTATTACTGCCTGATGAACGTTACTGTGAACTTGTTCATTTCAGTTTAACTTCATTCAATAGGGTGCCAGATTTCTATAGAGCCTTTCAGGCCAAAACCCGGCAAAAACACACTGTAAACAGGCCTTAATATGTAGCGGAAAAAACACCCAATCTGGCAACACCAGCCACCAGTGTCACACCGTCGCATGTGTCATCAAAACAAAAACCAGCATGGAGGCGTCGTGTGATCATTTTAACAAGTTTTATGACAAGGTCGGTGAGGATGGGAAAAATCTTACATTTCTGTGCAAACTTTGCCCGCCGGCCTTCAAAAAGAAAATCCGCACTTCAGTCACATGTGGTGAAAGCTGCAGCTGCTACTAGTGTGGACTGAATGGACAGCAACAAAGGGTTAAAGCAGCAATGGGGAAATGCTGTCCCCTCAATACTAATGTAAACCCTGGCTGGATAAGGATTCAAAGTTGGATATGAAGATGAAATCTGACGCGTAGTTAAAGTGTTAAAACTGATAAAATAATTGCTGTCTGTGGCTCTATATGAGCTGTGGCAATAATTTTGAAAAATAATAGCTCGCAGCAACAAATGGGAAAAAAAAACTATGAACTAGTTCATAGTGAAAGTGAACTTTCCCAACACTGTATAGAGACAAAGTATGAGCCTGATTGTGCTAAACTTGGGTCAGCAAGTTGATGGCTCCTATTGTTTGAGGCTCTATTAAAGCAGTTGAGTGCAGTAGAAAACAACTTGTCCTTCCGTTTCACGAGGGAGTCAAAACAAGTGTGACTGGTTGTGCCCAGGCTGAGAGCGTGAGCATGTGCGCAACCTTAAACTCTAGAGAACTTCCTCATCGTATGCGGCTGGAAGAGGATGGAGTACTGGAGGGCACCAGCATGTTTTCAAGTCACAATCACTGGCATCCTAATTCATTGAGAATATTTAAGTCTGCATGTGTGAATTAAGGTATTGTAGTCTTGTGGGTTTTGCTGAAATGGATACAATGCATGAGACAACAAGAAACAGATCTTTCACAATAAGGCATAACAGCACATGCTTGGTGGTTAATTTAAAGTGTGTTGCAACTGTCTCAAAACTAGAAATATGTTTCTACTGTCTTTGTCTTGCTCAGTATCCATTTTTGTAATATATATATACGTATAATATACTGTTTACATCATCAGAGCAGGCTCAGTAACATGTGTGTGAGATCATTGTTACACCCAATGAGCAGTTCAGTGTCAAGTTATGAATATCGTCCATTAAACCTGCGACATGCACACACAATTTCTGTTCCTGCTTAACGTGACAATGCTGGTTTTTAATTGAGCTGAACTGCGATTAGCTGAGCATTACTGCTGGCATCGTTTTCCCGGAGACAAAACAGATAAATGTGTGCAATTATTTTTGCTCCAGCGGCTTTAGTCAAACCACCATCTCACCTCGCTGCAAATGAGAAACTCAAATTCTCCCCGTGGAGAATTAAGGATGATTCTGTCTGCCTTGCAGCATAACATACAGTGTCTGCGGTGATTTGATAAGGTGTGGATCGATAACAGCGACTCAAAAACTGCTCCAGGTGATGAGTCATCTGCTGTCCAACCTCAGTGCTCAGCCTGCAAACCCTGTCCTATTGTCAGCTGTTCAGAATGAATATACCAGATGGACTGCATCAAATTATTTACTATCATTAACGTCTTAATTATTTTTTATCAACTGTCCGGTTTATAAAGTGTTGACCAAATGATAAAAAATGCGCATTATACTTTCCCAAAGCCCAAAGTTGTTTTTTTTTTTTTGCTTTTTTTGTCTTACCAAGTTCCCGCTCTTGCCATCAAAACAGCTCTGACCTGTCAAGGCATGGACTCCACAAGACCTCTAAAGGTATCTTGTGTCTAGCTAGACACTTCAAGTACTGACTGCTCACTTGCTGTCTCATATCCCACCCTTTGACAGGTGTTGTGGCTGATCAGTGTACAATGTAGAAGAGTATAAAATAGAGAAAAGTCTCACATTTGAGAAGTTGGAACCTAGAAATGTTTGTGCTTTTGCTTGATAAAGTGCTTGATACAAGAAAATAAATCATTTAAACCAGTGGATCCGGAGCTTTTTTGCTTGCGAACCATAAAACAAAGTGATGCTATGACCTGTTTTCTAGGGAATGTGTACCAGTTCAGCCAGAGAGCCGACGGACACGGAGCAACTTTGGGTGATAAGGACCCGAAAAACTCAACCTCCTTTCTGCCATTAAGAGAGGATAGACCAGATATAGACAAGAGGCAGAGCTCAAAGACACCGTTCACACAGAGGGCTGGACAGACAGGATGGTGAAGCTCCAGATCCAGGAACATTCAGCATTTCTGGCCAATTAAATCCATTTTCAAGAGATAAGATATAAAAAATATATATAACTTTATTGATCCCACACCAGGGAACTTAAGATGTTACGGTAATAATAGAAAGAATAATATATATTTAATTCATGTACAGGAAGAGTGTAAAAGCAATAATGCCTTGAATATTTGAATTGCTCATTAGATTAGATTAGATTAGATTCAACTTTATTGTCATCATCACAGTGCAACACAGAGACAATGCAATGCAGTTTTTTAGATTAGATATGGAAGATATGGATAATAAAACACAGTGTTTGTACTATTGCACTGTTGAATTATGTAACATAGTTGAAAAAGAATATAAAGCAAGGTAAAAAATATGTAATATGTTACAGCATATTTACACAGATGTGATGTATATTTGCAAATGTTAAACATAAATAGCAGAGTAGTGCAAACATGTTGTTGTGATGTGAAACAACATCAACACAGTGCTCTGTTAAATGCCAGTCAAACGCTATGTGAGATGGCAAAGTTGGCAAATTTGTGGCGCTCGAGAGCACATTAAAAATAAAAACTACCACACACTGGAGAATGACATGCATGGTTTTATGTAAAGGCTTAATATGCGCCAACACCCTCTGAGTCAGCTGGTTGTGGTGCAGGTTAATTTTTACTCGAAGCCTGGGCTTTATGTATGTGTTTCAGCACACACTGTTACATTTTAATGAATGTCAGTGATGCTGTTCGAATGCTGTATTGCTGTTGGTGGTAAGCAAGGCAGAAAAACGTTGCATTTAATCACTGAGCCGATATGGCTGGAAAAGAAACCTCCCATAATGGAACTCCCATGCCGCCTTTGCTTTCTTTCTGTTGGTGATAAAGCGGCTAGAGGAACACTCTATACACAATTTATGTGTGAAAGTGCCCTTTCTTAATGCCATGAAAGGTCAAGAAGTGGTAATTCACCAGAAAAATTACGGTTGCACCTGGCAATACAGAGTGAAATAATATCAGGCATGACCAGTATGCTGAGTGGGAGAGTGGAACTGAAGCAGAGCTGTTTTATGGTTCCACTTTACTGGTCTCATCTGATGCTTTCTATATAATTGCTCAGCTTTTCTGGCTAAATCTGTAACAGAGCAGTCTATCATGTGGGCAAGTGTTTAGGAAGGAGAATCATGCCAAAGAGGAAACCATAAAACCTCTACATGCTCTAAACAGACTACTCGCTGTGAAACTGGCTGTCGTACCCAAAACAATGCTTTCAAGCTTAATCTCCAGCATTATGGCCCCACTGTATCTGGAATCGACTGAACGAGGAAACAAACTCATCTACGGGCTTTCAATGCGGATGTAAGGACTGTGGCTATTATTCGAATTCATTTTAATTAAAGACTTCCTGGAGCACAGTACTGACAGTGAGTGGATCACGTATTGAATTGAATCACTCTAATTAGAGTGCTTTTTAATTAGTCATCAGTGACTTCACACGTCATTGGAGAGACAGGGAAACGACTTATATATAACCATTTAAAATTCCTCCTATGAGGTATCCATAAATGGTGAATATACAGTTACTGGATGATTGACAGCACTGTATAACAAAGCTGTTATCATATTTAATAACATTCTCCACAGTGTGGTGTTATGAGACATTTATTTACTGGTAATGATTAAAACTTTTGTTCAAAAGTCAGGAAAGCACGCTGCGTTTTAGGTTCACATTTTTTAGATTCACTGACACTTTTTTTTTTTTTTTTTTTTTTTACATTTCATCCAGGACTTTCAGGCCAACGTGAGCAGATATATTGAGTCTCTGAATAAAGCGCTCACAACTCTTCATGGTGGGCTGGCGGCCGGCACTGTGGGACATGAAGGAACTCACTACACAAGGCAGGCTGAGTGAAAGTAAAACCATGTCAATCACACACTGTATCATGTAATAACTCCTGCAACGCACTGAACGTCACAGATTAAAATCACATTTGTCACTTGAATGCATTCATTTATTCACGTTAAGAACTAAAAGTCTTCCAGCTTGACTTTATTATAAAAACACATCACTCTGTTTTGTGGTGCGTGCCAGCCAAATCAAACATTTTCCACGCAAGGATCCTTCTGTGTGACAATAATGGAGTCTGCTCTCTTTGTGTATAAATTAATTATAGACCATCAGTATTCCCTCAGACTCGTGGTGTAACTGGCAGAGTAAGAGAGATTAAGCTGTTACACTCCCAGGGCTGTTCCTGGACCAGTGCCCTCCATGAATCTGTCTCCTCTAGTCCCACAGCATCCCTTACATTAACTCTTTCAGTGTTTGTTCATTTACCCTGACAGCTTTGGCTGTACGGTTTTGCTACTTTCCTTGGAAACATCACAGGCACTGCCAGACGGTCATATATCCATATTTCTCAAAGTCACTCCATTGCTGCCTAAAAGATTGTCTCGGACAAAGTCCCTGTTTTGGGAAAATAGACAGACCCCATCATCTGAGTTTACTGTTGGCTGTGCCCATGTTAAGACTTCTGATGCCTGTTGTTGGTTTTTGCTGCTCTCCGACGTGTCAATTCTGGCCCTCCAGCAGTTCATTATGTGCTTCTCTCTCTTGCAGTGATGTGAAATTGCCGACCTCAGGTTTTTTTTTTTTTTTTTTGGCAGGCTTGTTGATTGTTTGCTTGAGTGTGTGTTTCAGAAGTAACTATTGACTCTATTCTATGTCTCTCTTTTTGTGCACCAAATGCTCAGCCTATCTCTGATGCATGTTGCACAATATTGCCAAAAATCACATTCTTCAGAGTTCTTTTTGCATACAAGTTTGATGTCATATTTCCCAGTTTTTGCTTGTTTTTCATGACATTCTCAGTGTTTACGCTGACTGCCTGCATGCAAGACAGAGTGGCTGTCTTACATAAATGTCTGTGTAGCTTCCTGCTTATTTCTGAAGCTCAGAAATTGTATTGAAAAGTAGAAAAAGCAAGAGGCTCATGCATCCTGTGGAAAATTACTCTCTTTTATACACAAGGTGTAAAACATGTGACAAATCTGAACAGGAGCTCTTTCCCTCTCAGCATGCATTTACATACTTTTGTATGAGGGCTTTCACTCCTCATCCTGAGAGTTAATGGGGATTGTGAGGAAAGCGAAGAAAGACAGACAGAAATTAAATATGGAAACAACCTTAAATAAGGCGACAGAAACTTTTCTTTTGGTTACACTCAATGTTAGAAAACAGTTTTCACACCACTGAACACAATAGTCAACCACCAGACCATAAGCAGAAACACTCCTCTGTAACAGGCTCGCAATGACTGAGTTCTCCGCAAACCTTACAATATGTCTGCAAGGACGGGAACTTAGTCATTCATATGCATTATGTATAGGAAAGGTGATATGACACAGCCCTGTGGCAACCCAGTGGAAGAATGCTGCAAATGGTGCCATTCACCCTGACACGCTGGGATGTGTTTGCCAGAAAATCTCAAATGTATTCAACGTCTGGGCTCCGGACAAAATTAGAAAATCTCACAACAAAAACGTGGCTGGTTTGTGTTAAAGAGGCCATATTATGCTCATTTTCAGGATCATACTTTTATTTCAGGTGTCTACTAGAATATGTTTACATGCTGTAATGTTCAAAAAACACCTTAGTTTTCTCATACTGGCCATTGGTGCAACACCTCTTTTCTCTCTGTTCTCGTTTTAGTTCCAGTCCTCCTTAAGGTCACCTGAAAGCCCAGTCTGCTCTGATTGGTCGGCCCACACAGGCTAGAGCAACCACCGCTCACCATGTTTCCTGTCAGCTCTGCGTGTTTTCAGCTTCCAGCTAGCCGCACTTCTACCATAAATATCACCACAAACATAAACTTCACCACTGCACATTTGATCAGCAGTCTGAGCTGTATTAGCCTCGAGCTAGTTAGAACTCAGCGGGACACGAACAACTTTGTAATGGTCTTTGTATGATCTGAGCAAGCTAGCCACTGGCTGCTAATCAAAGTTGCACAATGAGCAAATTAATTCCTGCAGGTTGTCCAATTCTTTTTCATACGTAGCTACATCATTACCTCCAGTGTTCATGTCTCCTAAATGCATTTACATACAGCAACACATGCACAAAGACAGCCAAGGATCCCTGAGCAGAACGGACTTTGCATAACCACAACGCTCACAGTAACGGGAGATAAGACTATTAAAGTACCAAACATCTGAAACAAGAGCATCGCTTACAGTGGTGCTGTTGAGCTTTTCACTAAAACAGCGATGCATTTAGATGCTCTTTCTTCCTTTTAACTCAGTAATAAACTATGCAAGCAGTGCTTTCATTATGAGTGTCACCTTTGACAAGAGCGAGCCTTGAGTTTGATGTGATCATTTGCCTCCATTAGGAGCAAAAATGGATTTGCGTCCAACAAAATGGTTTTTCAGTCACTTTGCGTCTCTGCTTTTCTCTGCTGTTTATTCTCTAAATGCTGATGCACCTCCAGTCATCCATCTCCATTTTAAAAAGTGTAACCTTTAAAAAATTACAGTATTTCCTACACTGCAACCTTAATACTTCGATCTGTCTCTGTCTCTTTCTCTTTCTCTCTGCTATTGTTTGTCCATCTCTGTTTCTATGGTTTGTCTCCTCGTGGTGCTTCATCAGCCACTCTGAGCGGTGATCATACCCTGGCAGCCAAATCATTTCTCTGCAACCCAAATACCTTCATAAAGCCTCCCTCTTTTCCATAAACGTGGCCATCCCATCCATTTTCCTCTCATTTTCTATCTTATTTTGTCCCAACTGCTCCCTTTATAACTTCATCAGCTTCTCAACAAACAGCGGCCTCAATGAGCTCGGCAGATGGTGTCGAATTTCCCCATAATGGAGAGATGAAAGTAGGAATTAGACTAGTTTCTACCAAGTTGACCTCCAAAGATGAAAGATTATGAACAGTGCATCTAAAGGATCACACATGATTATTTCACATTTCACCCTATTAACTACAGATGATGACAGCCATTTTAATTGCCTTTATTTAATTGCCTGCATTTGGAAATTAATTATACTCTAGCTACTGCAGTTTGATTAGGAAACATGTAAAATAGGTACATGTTCTTACACAACGTGTTTGACTGCTGAGCTTACACGTTTGGATTTCCTGTATGTTTTTATTGTTATTTTCAAACAGTAATTTTCACTTTCAAGTACAAGGGAAGAATCCTGTAGGATGAGGACTGTCTCACGTCTTTGGCAAACATAACAACATAGCTGTGGTTGCTGAAGTGTTTAAATCCCTTCCCATCCCTGTGCAATTACTTTAAAATGCCTATCCAAGGCATACATAAGGTAACTTGAAAGTGGAATACATGCATGGTTTTGATCTTTTTTGAAGTATAACCCACTGAGGTTTTGTCCTCATTGAATGTGCTACTGGTACTGGCTGATCGAAGTTTGAACACACTGAAGCAGGTTTTTATTTCTGCCTGAGTATGTTTTTTCTTGCAAATAAGATGCCCACAGATGATTATAGACTCTGGGCCTTATTAGCTAGAAAACACAATGGGACCAAAGCATGAAGCCTTACCCTTGTCCAAGTTAAAAAAAAATAGAGAGAGAGAGAGAGAGAGAGAGAGAGAGAGAGAGAGAGAGAGAGATTATAATGATTGAATGAATGAATGAAAAGGCAAGGCAAGGCAAATTTATTTGTATAGCACAATTCATACACCAGGCAATTCAAAGTGCTTTACAGAAGCATAAAAATACATTAAAATCACACATTTCAAAGAAAGAAAGAAAGAGATTAGAAGAGAATAGAAAAATAAAAATAAGATACAATTAAAGGAAAATTAAAAACAGAAGCCAGTAAAAGACAATAATTTAGCATTTAGAATGATTCAGAAGTCGTTGAGCAAATATATTTACTTTAAGTAAAAGCTGTAGCAAATAATAATGTTTTCAACCCTGATCTAAATGAGCTGACAGTTGGTGCAGACCTCAGGTGTACAGGGAGAATGTTCCACAGGTGAGGAGCATATTAACTGAAAGCTGCTTCACTTTGTTTGGTTCTGATTCTGGGAACACACAACAGCCCTGTCCCTGATGACCTGAGAGGTCTGGATGCTTCAAATGGAGTTCATAAATCTAGAATTTATTTCGGTCCTAGACCATTCAATGCTTTGTAGACCAACAGTAAGATTTTAAAGTCTACTCTTTGACTCACAGGAAGCCAATGTAGTGATCTGAGGACTGGTGTGATGTGGTCCATCTTTCTGGTGTTTGTAAGGACTCGTGCAGCAGCATTTTGAATCAGCTGTAGTTGCCTAATTGATTTTTTGTTTAGGCCAGTAAAGACTCCATTGCAATAGTCCAACCTACTGAAAATAAATGCATGAACAAGTTTTTCCATGTGTTCTTTGGACAGTCATCCCTTAATTCTGGTTATATTTTTCAGGTGCTAGTAGGCTGATTTGGTAATCAGCTTTAGATGGTTGTTAAAATTCAGGTCAGAGTCAATAATTACACCAAGAGTTAAGGTGAGCACTGATCTTTTACCTTTCATTTTTGGGGCCAAATACAATCACTTCTGTCTTATCTGCATTAAGCTGAAGAAAATTCTGGCACATCCACTCACTGATTTGATGAATACACTCATTCAGTGAAAGTTAGGGACTGTAGTCATGTGATGACACAGAAATATAAAGTTGTGTATCATCTGCGTAAGTATGATTAGAAATATTATGATGCTCCATAATCTGAGCTAGGGGCAACATGTAGATATTGAAAAGATGTGGTCTGAGAATGGACCCTTGTGGTACCCCACACATCATCTTTTTTCGTTCAGACACATGCTCACCAACTGACACAAAGTAGTCTCTAGTAAGTCCCACCCAGTTTTCCAGTCTGTCAAGAAGTATATCATGATCAACTGTATCAAAGGCAGCACTGAGATCTAATAATACTAAGACTGAGGTTTTGGAAGCATCATTATTCAGATGTATGTCATTTAAAACTTTGATAAGTACAGTCTCAGTGCTGTGGTGTGGACGAAATCCAGACTGAATGCATTAAAAAGATTGTTCTGCATCATGAAAGCATGCGTTTGTTGAAAAACAACCCTTTCAATATTTTTTCCTAGAAAGGGAAGATTTGATATTGGCCTGTACTTACTTATTACTGAAGCATCCAGATTAGTCTTTTTTAGGAGAGCTTTTATTACTGCAGTTTTCAAGGCCTGGGGAAGCTGACCAGACTGAAGAGAATTATTTATTATCTGCAACACATCTGGAGCTATGCAATTAAAAGTCTCACATTTGCGCTGTGTGCAGGTGCTCTGTTTGTTTTTGCTCTGACATTTTATCTATTATTTTCTGGCACTTGCTTGATGAGCAGGAACAGCTAAATTTAGCAGTTTACTTTAAAGAATATCTTATTTACCATTTTATATGCACTATAGCAATGATGCACCTGAAATAAAATGCATAAAGAGTGACGCGTGATGTGCGTCGCACATGTGAATTGCACTAAACATTTACTCGGCACCCAAATATCATGATAGAACCGAATGAGGAGATAAGTGAGAGATATGGTTCCAGCCCTATTCCCATTCCTTTCGCTCTGGTGTGTGACAGGCCTGCAATCTAATTGTGATTTTTAAGCGATGATTGGACAATCACTGTTCGGGTGAGTGTTTTAGCAAACAGTTTCTTATCATTCAGGATGTCATTGAAACTGAGGTTGAACTTTAAATCATTATAGTTATCGTGCATCCACAAGTCGCCTAATAACAAACATGTCAGCATAATGCAAAAATCATTTTAAGCTCTGTTATTTCCCTGTGACAACCTGAGACATATCCTTGTGTTACCACTATCAGAATATATAAACACCATTCTGGGGGCTTTGTGTGCCTAGCCAAGAGGCAGAGGGAGGAAACAAGAGTGCTCTGTGTGAGTTACAAAGTCTGAATGTAAGAGACAGAGCAGACTGAGGGAATAAAAAGATGAGAAATAAGATCATACTGTACAGCCACACTTCACTGCCTTCTTGCTCCAGCCCTGCTAGTGCCTGTCTTTGTAACAGAAGAGACATACCATATATTTCAAGTCAAAGAGAATGGAGTGTTTTCAGCTTGAGCCTCTATCTATTATTCATTAAAGTCAAATAATGCAGGACCTCATCCAATACTCAAGATGCCCGTGGGGCCAAATGCTGGAACAGCAGCTCTGCTTTCATTCAAATGGCTAAACTAAAACAACTTCAGAAACGTTAAGCATGAAACAAAAGTGACTGTTAATTAAACGTGTTTCTGTGCGCTTATCTGAATCAAATTGACTGATTTCTGTAGTGAGAACGCTTTGAGAGGAAAAACAGAGGGAAGGCTGTCTCGCTCTTTACAGAGACGCGGTTTGATATTTGAGAACGTTTGGTGGTTTTTCACAGAAAAACATTTCAGAATGTCGTTTGCTATAAACCAAAACACACAGTCAGGCTGATCAGGCTGAGATTAAGTCATTTATTGAGCTGTTGTTTATCTTTCCTTGTGAGACTGATTACACATTTTGATTCAGATAAACATTTTGATGTCTCAAGGACAAATCACAAACAGTCAATATGTAATATTTGACTTCACTCGCTCTTTTCCCTCAAAGTGTATTTATATATAACACTTATATGCTACACCAAAACTGCAGCTGCAAATGCATTACCTTTATTATGCTTTATATATTGTTTATATTACGTTTTTATCATCATAATGAAGAAACAGACAAATATGCCACACAGCGATTTGCAATTAACAGATTAAAACAAAAATGGTCAAAGCTGAGGCTGAGAAGTCCTTGCTTTTAGTCCCCAGTGTGAGTCCAACCGCTCGTTCCTACATCTGCCATCAGGTCACATGATAATTTCTTGTCTGGTAAACTTCTTCAAACTCTGTGCTCCTGTTTTTTAACGCCAGCTGTAATTTCAAGTCTCAAGTCCAGACTCAGATTTTAAAAAGCTTTTCTTGTCGGCCAAGACTCTTCATGTGGGTCATGCAATCTTAATTAATTAGTTATTAGTAATTATTCACTAAGAGTAATCTTTTCATTTATGATTAACACCTTGTTACGGCAAGAACGTTTGCTTTAGTGACAAATCATGATAGTGCAAAGCTGGAAGCCACTGCGGTTTAGAAGAAAATGGTCTCGTTCTCCCACAGCGAGTCTGGAATATCTAATGTATTGTGCATAATAGATTGGTGCCCCTGCTTCCACAGCACAGCCACTTTTTCACATTGTCACACTTTTCCAACTTTCCAGCTTCATTTTAAAACCCAAGGTGCTTTTTGATTTGCATTGCTAGTGTTTGGTGTGTGGCTGTGTTTGTTCTCCAGCTGTCAACATTTTTTTGACAAAACAACTGGGACACTGGGCAACAGAGCCTTTAAATGACAGGTGGCTGTGTGCGTGATGTGAACCCTCGCTGGGCGGATGAAGCTGACAGCTCACAGCTCAAGCTCACGGGCTCGGGGAGAAAACATATTAGATGACATTTTTAGAAAGTGGAATAAAGAGAAGATTCATCTGTGATTTCTGCAGCTACAGTCAGTGTGTTTGAGTCAATGCAGCCATGTCTTACATAGTGAAGCCAAACGGACACACCCTTCGCTTCAGTGCTCCTTCAGAGGCTGATCCCAAATTCATGGATGTGCACTTCCAAGTTAAGTACACTAACACCACCTTTTTCACAAGCTATATTATTTATTATACTCCTTTTGTATAGAATGTACATATATAGTTGATTTTTGTATTTTGTATTTTTATTCTCTCCTATGTCTCTATGTCTTTTTATTCCTGCTTCTATTGCTTGCTGTCTGTAACACCCTACTTTCTCCAGCGGGGGATTAATAGATCTCTTATCTTACCTTGATAGCTAGTTAGCCTCAACAAGCAACTTGACTCAGGTGGACATGAAAGAAAGAATGTGAGGTCTGTAAAATATTTTTATACCAAGGTAATATCTCAGGTGTTATCTATGCTTCATTACTATCTTGGTGTAGCTCCGTTCCTTCGTCGGGGAGGATGTGGCTGAGGGAGAGTAGCCAGCAGAAGGAGAGGAAGAGGCAGAAGTCAGAGTGCATCTGTTTCCCTGATTGGTTGGAGTAGTGAGGGGGCTGAGCCACTTTTTTTGGCTGCAGAGTGCACGACCGGACAGCTAGCGGACCATTAGGAGACATTTGCTGAATTTGAAGTGTATTGATTATAATTGCTGACTGCACCTTTAAGACTGGAGCATTTAAATCAAATTAATGTGTTTGTTATTCAGCAAATGCATTTCCATCACTGCTTTTATGTCAAGTTTGCAAGTTGATTTTTTAAATAGTCTAAGATCTCATACATTAATACTAACAGCAGCACTAAAGGACGGTGGCTGTCGTTGGTTGGCCGTTCAATTCCTCAACATTTCTGCTGTTTTCATTCTTAAAACTGCCGCCTGCACAGATATCTCCAGGTCCTGTTTCTCCTTCTGATTGAGGCTGCGGGTGACTCACGGTATCTACTGTTGTGCAGCTTCTTTCACATTCAACAGCTCCAGCTTCCTCGTCTGCATGAAACCACATTAAGCAGAGATATGAACTTCTCAGGCGCAGGGAGATATGGTCAAAATGAATTCATGAATTCAGTTTTTCCCCCTCTTCCATCTTTTCTTTTAGCCTTTATTTCCCTTGTGATTTTTCCTCATGAAAGCTGAGCAAAGCGATCGTTTCCATATTGATTGGCAGAGAAAGATATACAGATCGCTGCTTTAACTGCTCATTCAAGTAGCTTTTATGCTGCCAGTGCTGGATAGGCTGAAATGAAGGAATATGAATTTCATTTTGCAGACACAAAGATCCTTACAGCTTCAAGAGATTTTGACAGTAAAAGCATTTTCACAAAGCCTTCAGTATTTGTAATCTTCTGTATTTACCTCTAGCACGTATGCAAATGCATACGTTTGGATAATGGCAAAAGATGTACATATGTGTCCTCGTGCATACATTTATGTGTGCATATCAAAGTGATTTACTTGCTGTGCAGTGACGTTTGAGGGAAACTAGAGCTTTGAGCAAAGACAATCTCTTTTCTGAAGTTCCAATTTTGTGTTGCAGAGCTTAGAAGAAAGAAATGAGAAACGTCAAAACATTACTGTTTATGTAACGAACGCAATGAATCCAAATGTAAGATGGTTTGATTGTCTCAAACAGTGTTATATGTTAACAGAAAGAAGTTAGTTTTCTACTTCTGGAAATTATTTTGTAGCTACACTAATGAACATTTTCATAACTGTAGTAATCAGTGTTGGAAGTAATACATTATAAACATATTCTGGGTATGTTACATTAATATATTCAGATCAGTTATATTATAATTGCCCTTTCAAATTAAATGTTATCACTAACGACTAGGCATTCAGCAGCTATCAGTGATGTCAGCCCATTAATGATATTCAACAAAAGAGACCAAACTTCAAAAAGACAATCTTTACCTACAGGTGCCATCAAGAAATGCACCAGCAGTTTAAAACTATAAACAGCATGAAATTTGCATTTTGGGATATAAAACAGCAAACTCCAACCAAGGTTGCCAAGCTGTCTATTCTGTGCCTTTTTATTGTGCATCAACCTTGTGTTTATATGCAGATTGTCAAAAAATAGACTCGAGATAAGGCACGATCCTGCAGCAGACAGACAGCTGCACAGATTAACATGGGAGCATATCTGTTGTGTGAGACGTGCAAGAAAGAAAAACGCATCTTATCAAGCTGATAAGTAGACAGTGATATTGAAAAGTAGCCTATTACTTTCAAACAAAAGCAACTTGTAATACATTACGTTTTGAATGTAACACTGAACGATGGATCATGTGACTGTGACGCCTCCCTCACCAACCTCAGATGTTGATGAAGAACAAACCTGAATTAAAGGTGAGGGAATGTGAGGCTTACATTTCTGGCACATTCACTCAAACGATTTTATAAGGCCCCCAAGTGGCCGAAAAAAAAAGTCAATTAATGCTGCTTTAAATGAGCTCACACCTCTTTTTTATGTTAAGGTTTTTCCAAATAATACAGGCCCGCAGCAGGGAATGGTCTTATGATCGCTTCAAGCATAAATCCAGATCAGTGTTACAAATGAGCCTCTAATGGACTACGCTACAGTGTACCTCCCTCACAGACGTGCACACACACACACACATACACACACACACACACACACACACACACACACACACATTCTGCCCATTCATTACACATTAGAGAAGAAACTCACTGCTTATCAATTGATTTGGCTCAGGCCAGTTAGCAATCAACTTATTGATGATACAGTAGATTATTGCTCCTGATTAATGAGCTGCCTTCACACAGTGTGTGCTTTGTGCTAACTCCCCACACACATTACATAGATTAGTGATGCCAGTTTGGCCTCTAGCTGAGCTCTATTGGCAGTCTGGACAATGGAGCTTTCACTATCAACCCACACTGTATCAATGCATCTGACTGAGAGCGGGCAGAAATCAAGTAATTGATAATACGTTAGACTGGTGGGAGATTCAGCTTCTGTCCCATCCATTAAACAGAGCAGTCAGTGTGATGAGATTGAATCAGGCTAGATTCATGAACAGATTGATTGTAAATACGAGCCGACACCTTGGAGGACATGTTCACGTCAGCCTGCCTGTATTTACCAAGAGGACGTAAAGACAGCTCTTCAGCTCGTCTCACAGAGCCAGACTCAAAATGTATAATACCATGAAACTCACAATGATGAAATATCTCTAAATAGTGACTTCTTTTGCACGGTAACCCATGACTTAGCTGTTGCTTTCGGCTTATTAAGAGAGCATTTTTCATAAAAAGTTGACTGGATTTTAGTTTTGGGGTGCAGCATGAAATTCTTTGCCTGATCTGAAAATGTAAAAATCACCCACAGTGAAGACACAAGGTTCGCTCTGGGTGAAAATTAGACGCTCTGTTTGAGATGAATAAATAAAACTCTTCTAACTACCTTCATTTATCAACTGTTCATAAACACTTTTTTTATAAACAGACGAAAACAAGTCTCCTTTCTTTTGTCTGAGAAGAGAAGCTGGGATTTCATCATATTAAAACTGCATATTCAGGTATTTTTGGGAAAATATGTTGATTTGCTTTTTCTCCTAGACGTAGATGGAGAGATTATTACCTCTTTGTCAGCAGCTGGTTAGTTAGCTTAGCACAAAGACTGGAAACAGGTGGAAACAGCTAGCATGTCTTTGTCCAAAGTTAACAATTTCCTGGAGTCTCTGCTGTTTGCCTGGCAACTGCTCACAGCCAAGAAACAGTGCAGCACATAATCCCAAACAGCACCTTAAAGCTATTACACCTCAGTTTTCGTACAGATTAAACATGTGAACAGAGAATTCGGAGCTTTAGAGATGCTTCTCAAGCCTTATTTGCACGAGACTAGTATTACCAAGGGACCTCGTGTGATTTCCTCTGTGTTTGGCGAAATAAGGAATTTGCAGTGGAATTTTTACCTGACAAATTATGGAAAAGGCGGATTTGCATGGGATTAACATCACAGACGGCCTCCGTAATTATTACAAATTACCAGAGATCCCCAGGTAATACTAGTCAGGTGCGAGTAGGGCTGATTTTATTACCTCCAGACGGATTCTGAGAGAGGAGGCTCATTATTTGCAAAACCACAAGAGAACAGAAAGAGGTCTTTTCAAGCATAACAAACAACAGGGGATGTATTCTTCCAGTGAAGAAGTCTCAACACGACACCATGGCCAAAATATGTGTCCCCTGTAGGATTTCTAACAAACTGTGCAGGACCGACAAAGGAAGCGTTTCCTAACTGAGACGTGAAGAGCAACGCATCGCTTTGAATGAACAATGCAGAGCTGCTCGAGATGACAGAGAGGGCGACCACAGACGGCACTCGACTTCCAACAGCTGTACCCCCTTCAATAAAATGCAAAAATAAACCTTTGATGGAGGGGGAGGGCGGCGGAGCTGCAGAAGAATGTGAGGGCAGATTCTGAAAGGATTGTGTTTGAAAGGATTGTGTGGTCAAAATATACATTTCTGTGCCTGTGTTGACTCGACAACAGTTGACTTTCACGGTGCTCCTTTCACTAATTTTTCTGCAATAATAAATAAAGCAAAACCTATCACAAAACTGTGTTTACTCCAATCGAACATACTGTTTTCTGAAACCTTCTTGTCTCTGCCGTGTTTGTGTGTGTGCAGTAATGCTTGTGTTTGCCCTGCACATCCTGTGTTTTGTTCCAGAGCATGTCAGCCTCCATGTACATTTCATGCTGCATGTGTGTATGTTTGTCACGCAGTGTGTAATCTGGCGAGGGCCTGCAGGAGTGCAGGTGCTGCTGCAGTCTGCACTGTCTATGTTTGCATGTGTGTGTTTTCCTGGTGTGTGTCGGTGTGTAACCTAGCCGGTTTCTGTGCTGTGATAAAGGCCAGCTGCCACCTCAGCTCTCTGCCACATGGAGCCAGACCAAGGCTGCTCCTGGACGGAGAGATTAGAGAATAAATGACTGATAACTGGGCGCCAGAGGGGCTCGGAGAGCAGAGAGACGAATCGCAACCTACAGCCACTAAAGACAGAAATAAGTAAAAGTGAAGAGGTAATTTACAGACGGTGATTGGGTCGGCGTTGCATCAGCAAAACTGCATTGTGAGTATATAATTATGCATTGATATGGAGGCTGCAAATAACAAGCTTCTCGTCAGAGTCCTGGATTTATGCAAATGTTTATTTGATACATTTGGAATTGTAACATGTAGAACAGTCAAAGCCGCGTCGTCTAATTCAGTTTGATAGCATAATGCACCGGCTGTAAAAATATATAATACATTAAAAAATTAAACCAAATCACCGAGAAAAAGGGTTCACTCTGTGAGTTCACGGCTCTTTGAATGCACGCTGTGCAGGATGAACGTCCAGCATTGTCTCACTCTAAATGAACAGTTTGAAGCTGTTTAAAATGGCTAAGGTAAAATATTTGGAAAAACAAATGCTGCAGTAACTCTAAAAATCTTCAATAAAGCATAAAAATAAACCTTTGACTTGTTGCCTCAGAGCTAGAAGGTCACAGTTCCAATCCCGCTGTGGGCGCTGGTGGTGTGTCCTCCACCATGCCTTCAGTGCCTGCTGCTCGAGGAAAAAGGGGCCTTTCTGTGTGGAGTTTGCATGTTCTCCCCATGTTCACCTGGGGTATCCTCCATAAAATGTACCCCCATTAAAAACATGCAAGAAGATCACCACCTGACCAGCGGTGACGAAGGAGAACTGGGTCCCCGGGCGCCGCTGTCGGCTGGCAGTCCACCGCTCCTGGTCTGCCGCGGGGGAAGGGCGGACGATGGATGGGTCAAATGCAGAGACATAATTTCATGAAGCATGGTGTGTGCATTGTGCATGTTGTTGTGTGTGTGATAAAATAAAGTATGTTTCTTCTTCTTCTTCTTCTTCTTCTTCTTCTTCTAGAAAGAGCAACTGTTGTGACAGCTAATGTTCACTGGCTAAGCTAACTTTAAACTGCGTGGCATGGTCGCAACTAGCTGCCTGGTGGGATCTAAAGAAATTCAGGCTATAGACAACATTAAGGTAAAAAAAAAAAATGCAATTAACACAATTTAAAGAGTTTGATTGACCCCCACTTGAAGAACACTGCATCCCTCTGTGGCAGTTCTTTAGCCGGCAGCTACTGCAGAAGAAGCAGCAGTGGCTGATGTTCGCTGATTATCCAATTAGACATCTTTGCTATAATATCATCTATATGCAGCACAGTCTTCAGTCGGAGGAGATCCTGTATGGATCTTATAGCCCTGAACCAGCTTATACTACATCTCACAGCTCTGCATGGCAACTCAAACTCATTTATATCTTACTCTTTTCTTTTCAGCTCGTGCTTTCTAAAGTCTATTCTACAGTGTTTGTAACTGCAGCAGCCGTTCCTCTTTCTTGCTTTCATCCTGCATTTTCCCAGCAGATGAATGGATATAGATTGGTCATTAGTTCCCTGTTGATGGGAACATGATCATGAACATGGTTGTTGCTATGGATACTGTTCACTGCTATAGCCACATATTTCTTTCTTTCTATTTCTTTACATTGGCTGTCCTCTACTGTACATGCTGTACACTGAGGCAGGAGTGCAGAGGAAGTCACAGAGAGGTCGCCGTGAGTTGATTTCGAAGGAGGGAGTCGCTGTGAGCTGCTGTTTTTGTTATAATGATTCATGTTGGATTATTATTTTAGGTCACATTTTCATTTAAAGCTACAGCTCATTTGTATGATGTTCAACATCCGAAATCCAGTCCAGGCTTATTTTCTGTTTAGAAGAAGTAGAATTAGAAACAGAGGTCTTGGACATAATGACGCTGAGTGGTGTTAAAATACACTGAGCGGAGTTCGTCAACATATTTTTGGTTTGTCATTTTTTCCAGCATTGTGCTGTAAACAGAAAAGTCTGCATCATTATTTTGGTGATACATTATTTATCGACAAGGATGCTGAAGTTTGATGGTCCATCTGTTTGTTTGTCTCCCACTGTCTTCTAGTGAACACTTGAATGACAACACTTCACCTCAACACAACACTTCGCTTATAATCCGAGACGTAAGTGCTTGCTAGTATTGAACGAAATAAAAGTGGACCCAAGCTGTGTCTTTGCAACAGACTTTTAATAATTAAAAACAAAGTTTACACTGTAATTAAACAAGTATACTGTACAAGAAAACTAATGTTTCCCATCTCAGCAGTTGCCAAATCAACTTTATTGCATCTGAAAGAAGGCCAGTCTTGACTTTCCCAATTCCTTCTGAGGGTTAAGTGAAAGTTCAGCTCTAGTTTTGCAGGCTTGCAGTAAAAATGTGGGAGCAAAGGCTACATCTGTCCAAGAATTTATTATTCATTACATTTTTTTTTTGAGCCAGGGTACTGGCCTGTAAATGTTACGAGCCGGTGGGTTCTGTTTCTCAAGTTTTATGTCTGTGCTGGCCTTCAAGCTACAGATTCGCTGGCAGTCAACAAGTACTTGGCTGAGCTGCAGCGGTTTAGAGCCAAGCAAAAGATTTGTTTGTCTGAGACAAAAAGCATTATTTTTGTTTTATTGTTTCATTTTGCAGTACAGCAAGGGCTGCACATTACGGCAGAAGCATTACTTTAATTGGCCCATCATACAGAGATGTATGAGTGGGTGTGTGTGTGTGTCTGTTGGTCATTGCTGTAATGGAATGGACACATCTTTTCAGAGTCACAGATTGCAGGATTTAAGTGGCTGCTATTTTCTCGCCGATGTTAGCTGCCATGTAAAAAGGGTCATTTAACTGATGCTGAGCATTCAGTTTTCTCATTTCCTCCCGTGCTTCGCCTGTGATTGGTGGATCCGCAATAACCTGCCAGTATGAGCCTGTTTCAGTGTGTTTATCACAACCAAAACATTTTTGCACTTTGTACTCTGCTGTGATAATGTGGCGACTTCATGGCGGGTCCTCTGGTTTTTGCAAGATAATTCAAATGTGCTTTGCATGTTTCATACATTATGTACGTCTAAAACATAAAAAAAAAGCATTTTTTTTCCCATCAGCTATAAAAGCAACACATTCTGTGGACCATACTTCAATGAAAGCCAGAATGTAAGCATATGAGAAGGATGCACATAAGAATATGAGTACATGTCGACACATATTTGAGGTCTTTGCAGTGGAGACTTTAAAGGTTTGTTTTCGACAATCTTGTGCCCTTTTGACAGAGACAAAGACAAAGACAGGAAATGTGGGAAGAGATAGAGAGAAGTGACATGCAACAAAGGTCTACTGGCATCAAACATGGACGTGGCAGTAATGTGGCACGCACCCCAGCTATCAGGGGGTGTCCTGCAATGGAGCCTTTAAAACTAACCTAAGTGGAAAGCCATCTGGCATCTGCAAGATCATTTGTATGCTTTAAAGGTGAAGAAGAGCCCTCTTGTTTTTTATTTCACCAAAGCCTCTTTGTGCAGAGTGTTAATGTTATTGTGGCATTCTCCACTTTATTCTGCTGGCAAAAAAACAATGCCAGCACAAATTGATGAAGACTTAGAAAGTTCAAATTCTACACACTTTAACACAAGTTTAAACATTCGACCTTTACGCTTTAGAGAAAAATAGGCTTGCCTAAAGGATAAATTCAGATTTTTCCAAGTTTGTCTTAATACTATACAAAAGAGAAAATCATGATTGGTCTAATTCAGCATGAAGAGAGGGAGTGATTACAGCTATCAGTAACTTAACTTCATTAGATTTATAGCATGTAAGCATTGTTTTAAGACGCTTATGTCAGCCAAAACATTAGAACTGTGGGATGTTCAAAATCAATTTCTGGATCCCGTTCGTACAACAAACTGTTGATGAACAAACATCGAAAAAACAAGCAGGGTTATGATAAGAGCCAACCTGAGCTTTAACCTGAAATAATAAACTAACAGTTTGTGTCTGAGTCGTAGTGGGTTCCAAACTTTTCCAGCACTCCCTGAAGTGTCCACTGGTCATTTTAATGGTCTTCAATTTTCAAATAATCCAAAATGCACAGAAGAAAACAATGAAACAAAAAGGTGCCTCATTGTTCCAGTATTATATTAATTATGTGCTAGAATGACTTTGATAATAATCTCACATACTTACCTGGCAGGGGAGATACCATGATACCATGAGATACATCATTGCACTCTAGGTTGTGCTGACCTTTGCGAATTCCCCAAATGTGGGAATCTCGACTGCATAATTTCTGGTAGTAGTAGTAGTGTTCTCCCCGTGCTCAGCTGGGGTATCCTCCATAAAAATACCCCCACATGCAAGAAGATCACCACCTGACCAATGGTGACAACAGGAGCTGGTCCCCGGGCGCCGCTGGCGGCTGGCAGCCCACCGCTCCTGGTCTGCCAGGGAGGATTTACCAGGATGGGTCAAACACGGAGTAAATAATTTCATGAAGCATGGCGTGTGTGCAGTCTCCTCCCTGTAGCATGTGTGTGCAGTGATTAATAAAGTGAAATCTTAATCTTAATCTTAATCAACCATGGGCACAAACTACAAGCAGAGGTTATTCATCTGGGGGTCACAAGATAAATCTGTGATGTGATTGTTAATAAGAAAAAAAAAACTTGTTTCACACAAACACTTCTCTTTTTCATCGTAACATGTTGAATAGGTTGATCTTTTCAGGCCTCTGAAACCTTTTCAAATAACTCAGTCTGAGATGTGAACATCGCTCTTTGGTAGAGCTGCTCATCATTAGTGAGTAGACATTGCCTCCCATTTCAGGGTCAAAAAGTTGGGAAAGTTGCAATTTGCAACACGCAAACTATGATTGAGAGCATGACATAATTTTGCCGTGTTAAAATATTTCACGCCATACGTGCAGCCTATGCATGAGCGTGCAAAAACCAGGAGGGAAATGAGACGTTGCCACCGTCTGGTTGTAAAAAAAACGTTTCCATTTTGTGCTGTGAAACAAGCCCACTGCTGCAAACGATCCCCATGATTCTCACAGTCCACAGACAGTTTTATCAGAGCTGTGATTCAAAATTGGTGCTAAAAACAGCTTGGGTGTGAGTTTCCTTCCTGTCAGCTGTTGGCATTAGCAAATATACTTGGATTCATTTTCGATTTCATACAAACAATGGATTCAGTTCAAATAGATTCAGGTCCTTGGGAAAAGCACCCAATTTATTTTAACATTACAGCGTATTATTATGGACCCACAGGGTGACCTTAATTTCACAGTCATTCCTATTTGCAATTCATAGATAAAACTTGCTTTTCACAGATAGAGAATGACCATCATTACTCAGCAAAACCTAGTTAGAAACCACAAAATAACCCTCCCTCTACTGTAAAAACCCATCTGAGCTCGGCTGATAGAGCTCGATTCTTCTAAAACAGTGCGAGGCTCAGTCCTGGATCGACAGAACGACTTTCAATTCACATTCAAACCCTGCAGAGAGAAATCTGCCGGTTTAGAAAGAGAACAACGAGCCAGTCCAAACGAAACAGAGTGAAAGTCATTCCCTCGTGGGGTGTAACCTCTCTCCAAAATGTCGTGCATGCATCTTTCATGCCGTGTTACACCCAACAGTATGTGGCAGAGATTAGGTCCGCTGCTTCTATACAAGGACTGCAGGTGGTGAATATGCATGAGTGTATGCCAGAGTGAGCATGTACTGTGTGTGCATCTGTGTATGTCTGTCAGAGTGAGGAATTAACTTTTTAAGAGGGCGCTTTCGCCTCCTTGTTCTGACTTTCAGGAGTATTTATTGACTCGTTTAAGAGAACTTTTCATTGAGCATGAAAAGGAGCAGTAAGATTTGATTTAAAGACTTCTTTCATACAGTTTTTGCTGATGAGGTGGTTCATTTGAGGTTTTTTTTCTTCCGCTGGTGTCAACACGTTCTCCTGTTTGAGGGTTTATAGCAGCCTGTTTTCTAAATGCTTTTGGCAGGTATGACTTGCTGTCTCTTTTTTTAATTAGAAGGCAATTTACAAGATGTTGAGAATTTAAAGGACTTTGCACAAGCATGCCTGTAAATGCTTTTTAAGATATTTTATTATTTAACTTCAGCATATTACTTTAAAGTCTATGAATGAATCAAGTAGTTTGAGGAACCGAATGGTGATCATTTCACAGAAGCCACGTGTGAGAGAGGCCTCATACAGACACGTGACAAAACATCATGACCTGGGAATGATAAGGGTTTTCTATTTCAGTCAGTCCAGCTGTCTGTACAGGCTGCACGCTTGAAGCATTCTTTTATTTTCTTCCATTTTCCACAAGGAACTATGGTCATTGTGTGTCGGCTCTGAGTGCTGCCAAATAGTGGGTGACCTACACTCAGTACTTCGCCTGAACGCATCCTGTGAAGACACACAGAGAGCTGAAGCTGCTTGTGGTGCAGAATCTCACAGGGATCATGTCTCAGTGAGTTTAACTTGAGTGGTTTGAGAAGTTTCTGTGGTGGTGTTGACAATGTTTACATCATGAAAACAGAGTTCAGTGTAACTGTCATGGATGCAGAGTCACTACAGCTCTCTGTGAGGCTGCAAACTGCAAACTTTCAAGTCTATAACAGGCGAGTGTGGCTTCATGTCCAGTGTTCAGACCTGCAAAGATTGAAAGTATGAAGGGGAATCAAATTGATAAAATCCTTGGGCTGTAGATAAGATAACACATAGATACAAGTTTCCTATTTTGTGTAGTGAACATAGTAGGAGACACTTGATTCTCAGCAGTTTCCTGGTGTGAAAACAAGCACAAAATGTGAAATGTTTCTCTTTTTATTCTTTTATTTTCCTTCTGGTTTTATTGCTCAGGTTATCTCAGTTAACTGCACTCAAGATGACAGAACAAGATACACAAAAAACACACAGGTACAGAGTAATAAATGTAGTTTTTATCATCATTAGTTTTATTGTTTTATCCTGCATCTAACTTAAATAAATGTTTTAAAAATGCAGTAAAATGTATAAATCCAACAATGACATGGTTTAAAATAAAATATAAAGCACAAACAACCAAATAGGTAATTATATAAGCAAATTAGTTGTGACTGACAGTTTATCTATTCACCACTTCAGTCAGTACTTTATATATTTCTTTCCTATGCTATTAAACTTGGTGCCTTTAATATGATGGTAGAATAAGTTTCCTGACACACCATGAAGTAACCACAAAATATTAAACACTCCAGTTAGTAAAAGTCATTCAATTATAAGGTTAAAAAAAAAGGAAAAAAAACCTGAGAAAAGGAGATTTACGTCTTTTCCAAGGAGATATTCTTGGCTCAGTTCCGATGGGAAGGTGAAGAAGGGGCCTTTTTAGTAGGCCAGGTCTATTTTGGGTTATGGGAAATGGTGAGAACAATGTTTCTCCAATTTTTCATCTGACTAACAGATGGAGAGGGGGGACGTGGGGGCAGACAGAGGGAGCGAGGAAGAGGAGGATTGGGGGTGGAAAGAAGAGAAATAGAGGGCACTGGAGCTCATCCACCATGCATCATGCTCAACAGCAAAGGGTTGGTTACAGAGTGGGAGGAAAGCGGGCCTTGGGTTGACCGATGCTCAGCTCAGCGTGGATGTACGTTCACTGACAGGAAAATACAATCAACAGAGTCGACAGGCGAAAAGAGCTGGCTTCTGGAACATCCGCAATGTGTCCCGTCCTCTTCACAAATAAGTATATACGACTCTTTTAACGGTAGAATAAGGTTGAGAAGATGAGAAGCAAGAGAGGCAAGTCATCACTGCTGTGGAAATACAGTGTGACCTTCACAGTCACCTTCAAGTCTGCATACATATAGAAATAATTGAGTTGTTGTCAAGGGGAAAAGGCTTCAGCATGACGGAGAGTCTCAATGAGAAAAGCCGTCTTAGAAGTCCTCATCATCATGCATGGAAGCAGCTTCCTTCAGAGTTTCGACTGTTGACTGTTTCAGTTCAAACTGTTGTCAAAGACAAAAATTTAGGGAAAAGTCAGAAGGGACTGACAATGTTAATTTTAAGAATTGAGATATGTGGTGGAGTCAGCACAGAAAAGAAGGCATACTAACAGGCCAATGACCGCATGCGACAAAACGTGGGAGATCATAGTGGTGAACAAATACAGAGTAATCCCACTTCCTGCAGCTCAACATTCTTTCAGCCTGTTTTAGTTCATTGTTTTGGTTTTACAGCACATTTACTGTTAGGTTTGGTCTCAGAGCTTTCATTTTCCAGCAGCAATGGATGAGCCAATATATTTGATTATATATATATATATATATGATACATTAATATTTCTGATAGAAAATTGGAACAAATGGATACTGTAGTCATTACGATAAATATTAATATGGAAATTAAAAAAAAAATCCTGATTAAAAACATGCAATAAAAAAGCAATTTATGCAAGATAAAAAAAAAGATTAAAGGACACTATGCCATCTAATTTGTAGAAATACTGTTTAAAAGTAGAAAAGGATTCATTTACATGGAGATCATGGGTGAGGAAGAGAGATGGGAAGAAGATGAGGAGGAGATGGAAAGGACGAAGATGAGAGAAAGAAGGAGGATGGAAGAGAAGAGAGATGGGAAGTTCGAAGAAGAGGAAGAACTGAGAGGAAGGGAAGATTTCTGAAAGTAAAAAGGAGAAACATCTGTTCAGCTGCAGCACAGAACGTTTCAATTTGATCTCGACATTCGTGTTTACTTCGTCGTGAAGCCCACATCTTGTCTTCATACACACATGTGCGTCAGTCATGTTCCATTTTTAGCTCTTTTTGATTAATTCAACACTTGTCTTTTCACGACTCAATAGAGGATCAGGTGATAATGAAATGCTTTCCTGGGCTGTGTTTGCAGGCAGCGTTTTTCTGATGGATGTCAGATATTGTTTCAGATGCAATATGTCAGTTATTTGTGTACGGTTATGCAGCAGAAACTTCAACAGGTTTGATACCAATTTTTCTAAACAGTTGCTCTTATTTTTTCTGCCTGCAGAGTTAATTCTGCCTTCTACTACCTGCAAAACTAAGATTCAATACTGATGAAGGCCTCAATCTGGCCAGTTCATCTGCTTATTTTCATTTCATGAACTGGAAATAAAAAAAATGAATAAATATAAAAACTTTGCCAGTGATCACAATCCAAACAGCAGTTACATTTCCCATCAAAGTGTAAGTGGCAAAACAAATTACCAGTGTAGACACCTAATGTCTAGGAATACAGGAATAAGCACTGAAACTCAGCTAATGTCAGGCGGTCGTGTTCTGAGGACTAAGCTGTGACTTAATGTTTCACACATTGTGTATTAGAGCAGAACTGTGTGTCTTAAATGCCTCAGTGACCTGGGACTATATCACACCATGTCTAATTCATCCATTTCATTCAATTAAGGACTCAGTTCCACGGTGTGAAAATCCAAAAATAATAAAACGCATCATTTTTCTAATGTTTTTCTCTAAAAAGTTCATAGGGCTGAGTGACTAAAGGCGTGTAGGTGTGAATATTACATTTTCTATTCAGAGTGTGCTTCATGATGGCAATTTGTCTCACTGTTACTATGAATAAATAGAGTGATGAAAGAGTTGGTTTATCTCAGCTCTCTGTCATGGTAACTTGACAGTGCAGCAGGGTGTCAGGTAAAGTGCAGGGCAGCATTGTCTTTGAGGGTTTTGATGATGATGGTAGCTCTGGAAATAAAGATGATGAGGAGGAATTAGTTTTTGTGCTATTTATGAATCAGATAAAAAAAAAAAAAAAAAGCAGAACAGGAGCATGAGGATGAACGAGATGCTGTCCAACTGGTGGTCCCAAGAGAAGTTAAGGCCCAATGAGGAAAGCTCATGTAGTTACTGGCTCAATCGTACTGCTATAAACATTTAATGTTCAGCGGCTACCTGGTGAACCCAAGTGCAGACACAGACGCACAGAGACAGACAAGAGATTTAATGTAAGTCATTGCAGGGTAAATGGCATGGGAATATGAGCCGAGCCGAGGCAGGGGAGCCGGACAGACAGGATGAAGAGATGGGAGCCAGAGGAAGAGCAGACCGAACTGCAGGGAGAGGAGAAATAGGATTAGTCTTGTTGGACAGACAATAACTGGATGCAGAACAGCAAAAGTGATAAATAACTGTCTCGAAGCATAGCAGCACTTTGCAGAGTCTCCGATCTGGCAAGATGGAAGCGGCAGAGCTGAGTCTTTGTTGGAGGTTTGATTACAGGATGGGATGCAGCTGGTGATGACACCTGTCTCCACTCAGACAATCACACAGACAGACAGGAGCCAGAGAAAAGACTGGGACAAGGCATTGAAGTAGTTTTCCAAATTTCTATGATTTCCAAAAACTGGTGGATGCTCAAAAGGTCTTTGGTTTTTCCAGAAACAGAACGTCTTCAGCTGAGGAAGCCATGCAGAGACACCGGAGATACTCTGTCCATCTATACTTGACATCAGTGATACTGCTCTGACTAATTTATGTTTGGGATGAGCCAGTGATGTGCCAAAAAAATGAAATCTGAGAAACCTGAGGTATATAAGAATGTCTGACAAAACACTTTCATCCATCCATCCATCGTCTATACCTGACTATCCCTTTCGGGGTTGCGGGGGGGCTGGAGCTTATCCCAGCTGTCATTGGGCGAAAGGCGGGGTACACCCTGAACTGGTCGCCAGTCGATTGCAGGGCAACATATATAGACACACAACCACTCACGCTCACACTCATACGTAAGGACAATTTTAGAGTCACCAGTTAACCTAATGAGCATGTTTTTGGTCTGTGGGAGGAGGCCGGAGTGCCCGGAGAGAACCCACGCATGCACGGGAAGAACATGACACCTTCACACAGAAGGTGATCAAACCGGCGATCTTCTTGCTGTGAGGCACGTGCACTACCTGCTGCACCACCGTGCCGCCCTGACAAAACACTTTGAAACATTTAAAGCTGAGAATTCATCAGAGTAGTTTGGCTATTTGCGTCGAGGGTTTTGAAGATTGAAACACGCACACCATTTCTTGACATTTAGAGGCTGAAACAATGAAAGCCAACTATTATAAGAGAAAATTTCAAACCACTTATTCCCATGAGGACCATTTATTGGTGGTTTATGAAGAAGACAGCAATTATATCCACTTATTCTTACCATATAATTACAGAGCAGCAAAACAATATCAAGTTTGCTTTTGCAAAATGTTTCTTTTGTGAAATCTTCAAGATGTCTCAGCTCCAGAAAGCAGGGTGACTGTAGACTAAAGTAACAAGCAGCAGGCTACGCCGTCATGAAGGAGGTTGTCTGACAACACTGAAACTTTGATTAATACATTCAGTTTGGTGACATTAAATAGAAATGTACTGACAGTAATGCTGCATGATCCTCGGGGTGGATACTGAGTTTTTTGACCGAAATAAGGATTTTGAATTATTTTTCATTCTGATGAACAAACCTGTAATTTTCTCAGCAATTATATCTGACCAAGTCAGCAGCTGCGGCTCAGCCACTTTACCTGCCTTGCTTTGTACTTTTTCAGGAAATTATTCTCATTATGTGGAAGCAATCAGCTGAACAAAGAAGGACCTTTAGTGTTTGCACTGCAGATACATTTTAACAATATAATTTGAAACAATTGAGCTGAATTCTTCAGAGGCTGCCATGTTCAGACATGGAAACAAGGTTATGATGGCCACTGCCAAAGAGCTGAGGACCTTCAATATCACCATATATTTTTACTGCATGTTTAAGTACATCCCTGTACCCAATGCATTGTATAGATATATATTCAGGGAGCTTGCTTTAGCTCACTTCTATGAAAATCATCTTGCAAGACATGAAACTTGCTGAACTCTCCTTGATGGTGCTTTCAAGGACACTACAACATCTAATATTTAGGAGTTAGCTTCCAAAAAGCATTGCACTCACACATCACATTGTCAGAAAAGTCAACCTTGAAGTCAAGCAAGTAAACATGGACACTGTCAAAAAAATAATATGTTTTGGTCATGCATTAAAAATGTTTCTGTTTGGAAGCTGAATCTCAAATCTCCCGTGCAAGCGGTGCCACTGACAGAAAGGGAACAAAACTGGTAAATAAAAGCCGTTTGAAAAATGAAGGGAAACTGGATTTTTACATTCCAGAGGAACATTTGGAAAAATGTCAGAAGGAAAATGTTTAGTGATTGCTTATTTAAAAGAAAGTATTTGACATATTAATCATCTATGTCGAGAACAGGGGTTCAAATAAATTTCCAGTAGAGTTGCAGCCATCATTGTTGAGTTCTGTAGTGTCACTATAATTATGTGTGCATGTCTGGGACAACAATTACAACTTTTGGAAAAAATGATATTCCACCAAATTTCATGTAAGCTGTTTAGGCTCTCGGTATTGATTGACAGATGAAGTTTCTCTCCTCCTGAAACGCTGTGAAGTAACTGTTTTGGAATTTTTCTTTGAGGAAGTTTTCTTGAATTGAGCTAAAGCAAGTTTCACGAAAAGAACAAGATCTTTTTGCATAATGAAAACCCTGAGACGACCCGAGACTCTCTGGGGTTTAAGTGTGCCACAGAGATGCTAATTGGTCCCTGTCTATCTCTTTCTCCCTGCCTCCATTAGTGTGTGTGGGATGAAAAAGCGCTCCATCAACACGGATTTGGAGGAAGCCAGAACTTGTGATGAAGCTGCTTTCAGGGAGACAGACAGAAAGACAGTTCATGTGGGGGAGGAAAGTAAAAAGAGCAAAATTGGCAGAAATGTGTGCAGTCATAGTGGAGTGTGAGTGTGACCATATGAGAGCAGGTGCTAAAAATGAGACTCCATGTGTAATTTTTGTTGGTGAGTAAAAGGTTTTCAAAAACGGCAAAGACACAGTGTGGGTTTACCAGGATTCCTGTTTCAAGCAGTCCACCAGTGTCCCTGTCCCCGAAAATGACCAACCAAAGCCCTTTGCGTGAGCGACTGCCACCAGGTAGTTAGACAAATTTTCAGGTATCATGCAAAATTAAAAGTCTTTAGTTAATGATCCTAACACCAGGCAGAACACATTTTCATCAAAACTGGTGCTCTCAAAATTAGCAGATTATCCCATACTGATGATGTGGACCTGAACCTGGTCAGCAATGCCTCAGCTGATCGGGCTGGATGGCCGTTCCCATCAGAGGGAGCACTGTGAAATGCTCATAAGAAAAAAAAAAAACTCCTGATACACGTGAATAGAGTTATTCCCACACTCAAAATTCATTCTCTGGGATTGATTATCTGCTTTTCTCACAGTCCTTGCTTGGTAATGTAATTGATTGCAGCCCTCTTCACTTCTAATGTAATTAACAATGAAACCAAACAATGAAGAATTACTAACTCTCAATTGAAAGACAAAGATTTGTATCTGTGGAAGAAGAAAAAAACACATCAACCTTAATCTTAAATCAACCCAGTCAGTGCAGACTGTGGGAAGCCGTTAAGGAAAAAATGGCAAGGAATCATGGTCTGATTACTGAGCTTAAGAGTCTCGAACGAAGGCATGTTGGGTTGAGTGACAATGAAATGGAAGACCTTTTCGAGATATGTTTCTTCTAATCCTCAGTGAAGAAGAAAGGGAACCGTTGGAGGCGCCTGTTGTAGAAAACAATGTCACAGCGCCTCCTCCATGACACCTGCCTGTGATGCCTGCCTGCCTGTTATGAGTTTATTTGTTGTTTTCAGCCTTTTCAGTATGAGTGAAGGCTGCTTGGTGTGCTTTGTTTCTCTCTCTTCGTACCTCTACCTGCTTGCCCTCTGTCTCTCGGCACACCCGCCTAAATCTGGAATCAGCACATGGGCCTGTCATCAAGCGGTCATCATCTCACCACAGCAATGGTCATTCCCAGCCAGATCGTTGTGCCAGTCACGGTCCATTGATGTGCCATGCTTCTAGCTCAAAACACCAGTTTACCTGCCTGTCTGCTTAGCTTTATTGTTGGTCAGTTTGCCCACCTGCCAGTTTTTGTCTCACACCCATTCATCGTCTCCAGGATTGCCTGCCTGCCTACCAGCCTCGCCAGTTAGTTACACCAGCCAGCTCACATCACTGGGATTCCCTCTGCTATGCTTACCTCTGGATTTCCTTCCACCCGAGCTCAAACATTAGCCAGCCACCATGTCCCCATCTCTGCCTGCATAAAAGACTTTTGCTTTCACCATACCTGCCTATTGTTTCTGCATTTGGACTCAGACTAGTTTTTCAAATGAAATTGGCTGTACAAATCCCTTTCAAGTGGCAAAACACCAAGCGATGATGGCTACAACTGACTTCTACAAATGTAAGAGTGAAATTTTCAGTCAGAAATTGGGGGAAATGGGAGAAAGGTTGACTTTGTCTTTCAAAAGCTTAAATAGATTCAGTATAATTGAATCTCTGTTGTTCAGTTCTGCAGACAGACATCACCACATGCTTCAGCCTGACCTTCAGAGCTGTGTGCACAACTCTCTCCTAGAGGAGTCAGAGCCCTGACATCTCGCAGGCAGGACAACAGGCTCCATCCCAACATCAGGGCAAAACAAAGGAGCTGATTGTGGACTGCAGGAAGCCACAGAGAGGACATGGCCCCATCACCATCAATGTGACTATACGGTGGAGAGAATCAGCAGCCTCAGCTTACTCGGGGTTCACATCAGCGAGGACCTGACCCGGACTCACCACGCCGACAGCGAGTCAACAGCTCTACTTCCTCTGCATGCTGAGGAAGCTCGGTAAGGACTCCAGGATACTTCTGCAGCTGCAACGTTGAGAGTATCTCACCTGGCTGCATCACCACCTGGTATGGCTGCCATCCATGGAGGACCTCTGGTGCAGGAAGAAGGATAGCCTGATCATCAGAGCAGCGTACTGTGTAACATGTTCATACATGCACACCTCACAGCATACATATGTTCACTTCACTACAGTATACAAGCTTTGTGTCTTTGATTCTGGTTTTCGTATTTCTCATTTGCTTGTGTTTTTTCTTTTTGGTGTATTTTTGTTTGAGCACTGTCTGAGGGACTAATGACTGCTTCATTGAAATTATTGACCTTATAACTTTCTGTAATACAGTCTAAGAAGTTCTGTTGTTTGACTGTAGCTTGGTTTGAGTCATAGCTGTATTTCACCAGACTAAAGCATATCTGAAAGTTTATCACTGATTGATGTTGGAAAGCGCAGTGTGTCCCAAGGCAACTCAGCTTTGTTTCAGCATCCCGCTGCAAGGCAGCACCAATCAATTTCCATGCGTCTGTGAACAAAGGACTCTGTAAAAAGAGTTGCTGTTACATATTGCAAAGTGGTAACATTGAGCCTAATGAAATGCAGATGGCAAACTTAGTTGATAATATAGAAGAAAAAGCAACAAAATTAGCTTCTGTCTCGCATGTTATTGATTCTGCTGCATTTAAAGCAGGGGCCATTTGTCATTGGAAAGGGCTTAAATCTCAGCAGATTCTGCACATGTGAGAAATTATGGTGTTGATTTAGGCTGCATATTTGCTGTGAAATATTACATTGGCCACGCATAAGCAAATTGTGTAAACAGCCTCCTCAGCCGTGCAGACTTGGAAGGTCCATTTGTTTTCTAGATGAAGCTCTAAAGCAAACCTTCGTCTTTGCCATAATGACATTTCCACTGCGTCCTCCTCCTCTTCTTATTCCCCCTTCCCTCTATTATCTCCTTTGCGGTTGTCTTGCTCACCATGTGTTTACTTCTGCTGCTTGTTATTGTTCTGGATGACTGTACACCGCAGATGCTCCAGTCTGTTCTCGTCAACACTTTGATTTAAAATTCAGCCTTCCTGTCTCCTTTAACCACAGCGCATCTAAAGGCCATGGTTTGTAACACTGCTGTTGCATGAAAACCACATGACAATATTTTTTGGGAAGGTAATACTTTTACTTATACTAATGTCAGGCATTATCAATGTGCCTTTAAACATTTTTGTTAAGTGATCATAAACGGTACCCTTACCCTCAGTGGCAGCCATGGGAGGACTTGAATACTCCTGCTGGTTAAAACAGCTGTTATCACATGAAACCATTGCACTGCATATCCATAGCATTAAATCAGCGCTTTGAGTTCATTGTTTCATTTCATATCCAGCCCGCTAGAGTGTCAAAAGAAATGAATAAATAAAAATATGTAACCATCCACATACTGGAAACAATTTGGGAGGGGTTTGAAATCTTCACTGCAGAGATTACAACACACAGAAAATAGTAGGGACAAATTTAGTTCAGGCACTGTTATTGAGCCAATCACGGGCTGTTATTCTTATTTCCTGAAAAGTTGACAATCTGGAGATGAAACGACAGCTGTAACATCGATTTACTGTGGTTCCAGTACCACGCATTTCTGAATTTTTCAGTAATTATGATAAACTGGGAAGCATGCAATATACATGTTGTCACATATGTATGCACATCTTCAAGGCCATACATATATTACAAAACACAGATGCATATGTTCACACACACATACAGCTACAGTACATCTATACATGCAGTGTTCTATATAGCTCTGGTGTTGTGCTCATTGAAAGCTGAATCTGCAGCTGGCAAAAAATCTGAGCTTTCTAGGCAGGATTAAACATGTGAGCATCGCCGTCCTGTGCCAGAACCAGAAATGTAATGGAGACATTATAAATGGGCACAAAAATGCACAAACATTTGTGTGTAATGATAACAATCCCTCTCAAATGTAAATTGACCATAATGTCAGACTTAAAAATGAAGTGAAAGCTAAAATTCTGTCTGATTATCATGCTGGTATCAATTGGATGCTTTATCATTTTTGGTGTTACCGACACCAGAACGTTATGCACAAGAATTACAGTAATCACCTGACCAGCTCTCAGAACTTTAATGGCTGTAACAATAACATATTAATGAAAAACAAGACATTTCAGCTTGAAGGAAACTGCAGCACTGCTCTTCTTCCTCCACTTTCCCGAGACGGGCACAAGATGTGAGTAATGACCAGAATGCTTCCAATCAGCTGGAGGATGTTGTCTTACTGTGGAGTATTTCCTTTGGTTTGAGCATGTCATGTAAAAAATCAGGAAACAAGCAGTATCACAGCTCTTCAAATCAATGTAAATACATAAAAGCAGAAGGATGCATTATAATCAAAGTCTATTTTTGTGTATCAGCTTTGATTTGCAGAGGGTGAGTTATTATACTGCAGACAGCCATCCTTTGGAAGTGAATGCAGCCCTGAAAGGGCCTTCCAAAGAGGAGGACAATGAGGCCTGATGACCCGAGGTATGCCCGCAGACATACAACACCACCTACTGCAGAACTTGTCAGGAAAAAGCTCCCCAGAGAAGAAATGACTATACTATACTAATGACTATTTATTGTTTTTTTTTTTTCAGAGTATATAGAGATAAATTGCATCACAACAAGCAGGCTTTCATCATTATCATTATCAGTCATTTATCTTATGTAATACACAAGGTTGTGGGATAATTAACAACTTGCTGAACTCGCATTTGCATTTTGCAATCTAAGACATGAGCTTATTTCCCCACAGAACTTGGCCCAAACTATGAGTAGAGATACCAGACTGCAGCCATCCCTTGGAGGACAGCATGCACCTTCTCAGGTGTGGATGTGAATGTATCTTCTTGCCTTTATAAGGACTTTTTCTGAAGCACTGGACCTTCATTGTGATGATTTGTTCAGGAGTTAAAATTTAAAGTTCACAACAACCATATTTTCAGTGATGTAGTTTAGTCATCACAGTGGTTCAAACTGCGAAAAGATTCACACAAACAAATCCTTGTCCAGTCACCAGCTGCATGCAAAACATGTGCACCCAAGTATTCCAGAGGTGGTGTTACTGAGTGTTTTGCATACTGCTAATGAATGGGTTTGGCGCGTATCTTGTTGGTCCTGCATTGCTCCTGGCTGGTACACCAACAGGTCGACATTCTGAATGTAAAACACTACAGGCATCCAAGTCTGTATCTATAGAAAGAAATAAAACTAAAACTATACCTTTATTAGTCCAAAAACACTGCACTCATAAATAATGCTGCACTGTTTACATAAACACATTCCCTGAACCCTGTGTGTTGTTTCTGGTTCTTTCATCAGAAAATGCAGAAAACTCAAAGATCATCGCGTTCATGCTGTTTGTAATCTTCACAAGGAGCGAACCACAATCAGTATTTCCCACATGTTCATGAGTTATTTGTGGTTGAGGTATGTAAGGCCAAAGCACATCCGCCTTTTATTCAGTTGGGGAACACGTTTGTGGAGAGCCATCACACATACGTATGTCTTATTATGAAACAATGACATGTTTCCATCGCGTAGCTTGTCAGAGTGCATCTCATAATAATTTGTTAGGTGGTCTAGGAGGTCTTATTGCTTTATGATAAATGTGGAACTACCACATTTGCATGGGCAAATGTGATGGCATACTACTTACACTGAAATTCAAAATCTGCCTGTTTCTTAATGTACCAAGGTACAGAAAATCTTCAAATTGAAGTTCAATGTGACAAATGACACTCACAGAGGAAAAAAAGAGTTAATTTGTTGGGTGAGGTCATTGATAATGTTGCATCCTCCTTGCCACTTTTTCCCTCTTTATTAACTTATTCAAATTGTAGTTTAATGACGTCTCTCATGACTTCCAAATATATTGAGATGCAGGTACTAATCAGCGTTGATAATAAATTATAATGTCAACCACTTAATATGCTGATATATTCCCAGAATGCCCTGGGATAATAGATTGAGCCCTTGTGTGTTCTTGGCAAAGATCGCTTGAAAAGTCGCATTAATTACCAGCAATAAATTTGGCTCATAACTTTGATAATGACCTTGCTCTCTGCCTTTGTCTCGCAAGGATCAGTGATCTCAGCCTGTTTTCTGATAATATTGCACCAGCTCAGGTACTACAGGATCAGCATAATGCTAATCGTTTTATTAATGCCAAGGTAGTATGGTTAGGAATATCTGATTCATCAAGTCAGAAAGAGGTGACAGCTGATGTTGAAGCAAAACACGTATCATGAAGGCGAGCTAGCAGGGTATTTGTTGAGTGGACAGCTCATGTCGCAATGAGTTGACAGTCTGGCCTGAGGGTGGCGCTACAGGCAGGTTCATGGACTTTCCAAAACAGGAAGATTTCATCCTGTGGGAGGCATGAACGTGCTCAGTAAGTAGCATGAAATGTGGCAGAAAAACATTTTCCATTGCGAAAAATTGAGTAAGAGGAACTGGAATCAGGTCATGAGCTTGTTTTCTTGAGTTTTCTTCTATCCTTTATTCTACTTTTTCTTCATCGAGCCATCTTCTCTACTCCAGCCAAATATAAAAGCTGTGATGCATGATTTGAAATTGCTTGTCTCCAGTTGTTTTATGCATGAATTCAAAATATAGGTAAAAACAAGTGCATGGAAATCTGCTTAACACCCTGGAAAGGAAATACCCCGACAGAATGAGTCCAACAGCTATATAATTTGTTTTTTGGGTTTTATTTTAATTGACTGGTAATAAATCTGCAGCATCAGTCGCCACTAGTCTGGTCACGTAGAGAGAAGCACTCAGTGCTATCAAATATAATTAACAAATTTGTTCACACAGTTTTTTTTTCCTCTTGATTACACCTGCTCTGTACAATCGCCTCCAATTGAGATTTTTTTTCTTTTCTCCAACCAGACCCTGGTAGCTGAGCCAAAAAAAGTTCCTTTTCAACACCGTGTTAAGCCCTCAGAGGTTTTTATCCGTCTGCCTGTGCTGGAGATTTGATAGAAATGATAATGTTGACAGTCCATGCAACATAATGTCCTCCATGTGACAGCATGCAGCACACTTTTATCAAAGGTGATTATAAAAATCTTCCTCAAGCATGCAGCCATTGAACCCACAAACACATTACACGAAGAAGGAATTTATTGAAGGCATTTCATGTTGCATGACATGCTTTATGTGGCCATAATAATGTGCCTTACACCATAACTGAGAGTGCTTAGGAGGCACATCTCAACAACAAGACCAGACTGACATCAAAAAAATGATGTAGTTATTCATGTACAGACAGTATTTTAAACAGCGCAGTACTATTTCTGCTGTGAAATCATATTTATTGTGACATTCACTGTTCTTTTCCCTGATGGAAAGACCACTAGAATACAGGTGTTGTGTTGTGTACAAAATTAGCTGATTGCCAAGTGCCTCCACAAGAGAACATTAAATCACAGCGCCATTCATCACTAATGCATAACTGAGCTGGTTGAGATACCCAGAATCAATCATCTAAATGGGACCATGAAAGCATAGAGCATGCTATTAAATGAGTTGTATCGGCAGCTAGGCTCACTGCTCACCTCACAGTGTAATCAGCGTCACTGCTGGAAGGGAGAAAAACACTTTAACATCCAGCATCTGTTTAATCACTGAACTTTAAACTACTTTTCAAAGTGCGAGCTGTAGTGATCCGTCTTGCTTTTCCACACTTGCTCATAATGGCTTGTAGTGAATATATGTTGTTTCAGTGTTAAACCTTTTATTCAATTAAAGTTAGATCCAGATGAAACAGCACTTCCATATTGTGACGTACATCTGAGTGAAACAGGGAAGGCGGGCCGGGAACCATGTCTCCCAGAAATTATGTTAATAAACAACTAATTAGCAACAGCAAATATATTCTGCACACCAAATTCTGTTTTTATTAACATAATGAGGAAATGTTGATCATTAATGTAGAGGACAAGTTGCAAAAATGTGGACACTGAACGTATGTTTACAGACAACGTGTGTCATTTGTTTTCTGCCAAAATAGGCAAAGTCGCCATGTGCAATCCAGTCACAGTGACAACAGCATTATTCAGCCAACCAAGATGAAATAATTAGAAGTGATACTCCATGTGTTTCTATGTTGAGGAACATTAAGGACTCCATTAAAAGAAACCTCTGAAATGGGAATTTAGATTTGACTTTGCAGCTCTGCAGTTTGAGCTTCTCTTGTCATCAATCCAAGTTTTTCTTCTTCTTCACACTTTCTCACTCTTTTCCTCTGTTCTGAAGCGACAGACACGGGTGGTGGGAGGTGTCTCCGAGTCTCTCACTGGATTCATGGGGGTGAGTGAGCATTCAAGAGCGAAGAGTAGCTGGTGTGTGTGTATGTGTGTGTGTATGTGTGGTGGGAGATCAATCACGAGCAGTCAAGTAAAACAAAGTGTCCCCCTGTTGCAGTGGAGCTGAGATGATTGCATCTGACATGTTTTATTATAAGTCACAGCACTTTGCTCTGTACTTCACCACCAATTAGGAATGCAGTCTTGACCTCTGCAGGAAAAATCCCTCTCAGCCCGCGCTGACGAGATCTGAATCTGACCTGAACCCCCGTACTGGACCCTCAGGTCTGACCCATCAGATTTCTGATATCAGGTTGTTAGTCCGCCTTGCCCCTGGGCTCCAGTTTGTTGGCTTTACTCCACCCGACTTCCACTTCCTCCAGCAGCCTAACTGTAAACTGTAAGGAAACTGCAGCCAGCCAGGATCCCAGTTCAGTCTAAATCCTTATTGTCCCAGTGGACAAAAACAGGTTTGCAAGCAAAATAGGTCACACAAGCAAACATCAGCCCATAACAGCAGATCTAAAAAATCTAAACCCCTAAGCAATACAATTTTTGTTGAAACTGTCACTGGACAGTTTTTGAGCTGTTCACTCAACAATGAGTGTCTGAAGAAACTTTTCGTAAATCAACTAATTAGTGTGTTAAATATGATAAGTGTTTCCTCAAGTAAACTGTATCCTTGATTAATAATCTTGGGTCTTGTTTGAAGGTGGGGGGAGGCCTTAGTGCCCATAGTAACTGGTGAATTAACAAAACAATAATAATAATAATAATATTTAAAATGATGATGTTAATAATAAAAAGAGGACACTCTAGGAGGTAATAAAAGGCTTTAAAGCCCACAAGGAACAAGTTTGGTCCCACTGAGTTTGGGGTCTGGTCAGACACAACCTGCCCTCTTGCCTTCACATGTTAGATTTTGTCTCGCTTCCTCAGTAGTGCTAATAATAATAATAATAATAATAATAATAACAACTTTAGCTTGTCAACCAGTCACCCAGCGCCTTCCAATCACCTGACACAATTACACACTTGTCCCTTGTTCCTTTATTTAGCTCCGGTGTATAAATAACAGCCACTATCCTACTCCCACCTGCCTGTTTGTCTACATTACTCACCTGCCATTGCAGTTAAATTTGAAACTGAATTGAAATTTGAAGTAAAACTCTAATTTGTCTGTGTTTGGTTTTCCATGTCCAATTTTACCTAAAATATGAAACAGTATATAACATACATGTCCTGTGCTGTCAGTCAGTAATGACTTTTGTCCATTTCTAACCAAGTATCTTGTTGATAGACAGGAAAATAATCAACAGTTTTGATAGCAGTTTAAGTCTTTATGAAGCAAAACTACCAGATATTTACTGAAGCTGTCAGCTTTGTTTGTGGGAACTCATAATGGGCAGCTTTTCCTATTTATGGACAAAATATTGAATAATCATTCAGAACAATTATTAGTTGGAGTCTGCTGAAAAGCTTCTAGCTGGACTTCTCATAGCTGTCAGGTTTGTGCAGTAGTTATCTCTGCTTCACTACCTCCTGCGTTAGCCGGCCCTCAGAGTGTGATACAGCTCGGTCCAACTTAACAAGCTCATCAGGTCAGGGTCAAATCCATCTGGCTCCTCATATTAAGATCAGCTCCAAGGATAAGTCGACAGAAGTCATCCACAATTACTTTTACCTGTTGCCAGTGTCTACACTCCTTTGGGGTTGAAATCCTCGCCTTGTTAAGAGAAATTCACAAAGGGATCTTGTTGCCAAAGAATATCTCTGTATTTCTTCACTGATTTCCATCATCCAGTCAGTAAAGATGACAATAATGCAAGTGGATGAGATGAGCAAAGGAAAGTAGTCATGCCTCAGATTGTACATATAATTCAGGTAAAGATATTATATGTTTAGTGTATGTTGCGTTATTAGTGAAAATAAAGTGTTAGCAGTGTTGTGTTATATAGAGGTATTTTCAGACTTTGGCCAATGCAAGCTAGATTCTGCACAAATGTAATTACAATGGGCTTTATGAGGCAGCTCAGTAGATCACCTGGTAAAGTGGGCATGTGCCGAGGTTTTGTACTTAGAGCAGTGGTCTGGATTAGACTCCAACCCTGAGCCCAATGCTGTCTGATATCCCCTCTCTCCCCTGTCTGCTGTCTCTCTTCAGCTGCACTATCCCCCCCAAAAAACCCAAAATGCCAGAAAAACTTCAGTCAGGTACAACGAATGACCAAACCACAGAGAGCTCCTACTCTGCGTGTTTTGTATTGTAGGATAAAAGCAGTGTATATTGGCTACGGCTAAACACAAAAATCCACAGAAATCTAGAGCATTGCATTCCTTTTAGCTGTCATCAAAATCTACCACTGAAAGTTAAGAGCAGTTTTGTTTGTGGTTTTGTTGGCTAAACGATTCATTAGTATTCCCCAGCAATTACACTAAAAAGGTTTCAAGGTTTAGCAAAGCAGGACATAATCATTACTTTTACAATCCCAGAGCAGCTCTGTGCACATCTCTCTCATTCAAGCTTCCCAGAGACTAAACAAAACAGACATTAATGCATTGAGTAGATTTTCTTTTTCCCTACGCTGCAGTACGGGGCCACGATGAAACCAGCACTGTCCACACAATACATGGAAAAACACTCCATGTTTAGTCACGCAAGAGTCGTGTTCATGGGTCGCCCTGTTTTGTTTTCTTTTAGTCTTAAGTTGCAAGAAACAGTTTTTGAAACATTTACTATGACAGTCTCTGAGGAGATGCTTTCTATGGCTGATATTAATTTCTAGCTCATTTTGCAAGAAAAGAAAGCAATGAATATTCTTAACAGGCAGATAAATCTAATGGTTGTTGGGTGATAAATTGGCACAAACACACAAATAAATACATCCACTCGTAAACGCGATCACATGCATCAACTCACACGCTTGAGGACATTTGAAAAAGCAAAAGGAGGTCAGTTATGTTTTCATCATCAACACCCAAATCAACAGGGGAGGAAAACAAAGCCAGATGAGCACATGGTGCTACGAGCAGTGATGGATGGCAGGGAGAGATAGAGAGGCTGCAGAGATCAGGATGACAGGGCTGCATGTTTCCCCTGCGACTTTTTTCTCACCTGACAAACCTGTTGACCGTATAATTATTGGACAAGATTCCCCGGTTGCTCAGCTCTGCAGGGAATAAATGGATTAGTGTGCTGCTTCATCTTTTGCCTCTAAATCCCGAGTTTCATCTGAAAATGTTCGCAGAAATCAGATTGATCTGTGAACGCTTTTAAAGCTGCACCTGGTTCACTTCCTTCTTTGACTGACGTGATGGCAGGGTGGCACATCGCAAGCCCTGACATCTGTCATGAGAAACTTCCAAGACTTCCTGTCGTTCTGGAGCTGAGGTGGTTAATGTTTAATCAATGACGAAAAAGGCGTCTCTGTAAAACGCAGGGGTTGTCTGTCACGCAGCATCTGGAGGAAAAAAAAAAAGAGTGAGGGAAAAGCCTGCAGCCTTGTCATCTTGATCTCTGGAGCCTCTTTGCCTCTATCCCCCGCTCCACTCTCTGCCATCCATCACTGCTCTTAGCACCATGTGTTCATCTGGCTTTGTTTTCCTCTCCTGTTGATTTGGGTGTTGATGATGAAAACATAACCGTCCTCCTTTTGCTTTTTCAAATGTCACAAAACGTGTGAACTGATGCGTGTGATTGTGCTTAGGAGTGGATGTGTTTATTTCTGTGTTTGTGCATAAAGAAAGGATGACAGTATGCATCCACACACAAGTGTGTGTGTGTGTATGAATATGAACGGTTAGAGCTGCGTGCACTTCGCAGCACATATGGCGCTGAAGTAAACAAAAGCTAGCAGGCCATATGTCTTCCTGCAGGTGCTGCTCAGTGCTGAAGTGCCTGAAATCCTCCAGATGTCATTTCAGTTCTGCTGATAGCGATTCTCGACTTTGCATGTCTCTCTTTGATTCTTTTCAAATTGAACTCTGGGGGATAAAGAGACAGCATCTAGGACGGGGTTCTTAGATTTAAGGAAACACGTACCTGTACTTTGAAGAGTCAGTGAGCAGTTTTGGCCTTATTGCTGCTCTCTGTTTTTGCAAGTCTAGACTTGTGGCAAAAGACCAAATCCTCCTGTCCACCTTGTCCTATCTAAGTATCTCTGGTATAGCACTCTTTTGCTTTGAGTCCTACCTCACAGGACGGTTGTCCAAAGTGGCAGAGCAAGGAGAAGTGCCCGAGCATCACTGCCTTTCTAGTGGGGAACCTCAGAGATCGGTGCTTGGACCCCTTCTCTTCTGAATATACACCACCGTCCACTGCTATGCCAAAGATACCCAGCTCTATCTGTCCTTCCCATCAGACCACCTTACGACCTTGCCACAGATCTCAGTCTCAGCTCCTTTTGTTCTTTCCAACAAGGCCTCCAAGAAGTCTAGGCATCATAAATATACGACCAACTAACTCTGACATAGCATGTTGCCTGTCAACCTCAAAAAGGTCTTATCCTGCTAAGTTTTCCACTCAAATCCTTGTACAGGCACTTTTCTTCGCTCACATGGTCTACTGTGATACTGATCTGAAACAAACAAACTCCATGTGTGTGATACTTTTTTTGTTTCTCCATGAGAGCAGTAATCCCCATTGGAAATCATCCTGTGGATAATGTGACTACAGCTGCCGTCCTCCACAAAATGAGCAAACTTTTCACTTTTTTAGCCACTTGTCAGGCCAACAGGTCATATTTGATACGTCAGATTTTCGATGGACTAAGTTAATCAATGACAATTGTGATAACAGATCAATAGTTTCTCATTCAGGAGAAGTGTTGCATGTTTTCTGGTCAGTTGAGTGATTACAAAGCTACTCTGAGTTTTTGGCTACCTTGAGAACACCCGTCTTGTATTTTAAAGAAGAGGAAGACTTGTCAAAAAGCCTGAAGGGGATTTTTCACGTGCAAATGTTTGCCACGTCCCTAACTGTGAAGAAAGCAATTTCTAACATCAAAAGATTTTGTCCTTGTTCAGAGTGTGGCTCTGTCCAATTGCTGTTTAAATTAACACATCTGTTATGGATCTAAAAAGAAAAGCCACATGCTCTGATCAAAGGAGAATTCTCACCCTTTGATTAAGTTGGACCCACACAATAAGAAAGACCTGGAGTCCTTTCATCAAAGGATCAGTGACGGCTTTTTGAAAGACAAGCTGTAGGTCACAGCACTTCATTACTGACATTTTTAATAGTGTTGACATCTACACAACGCAGTAAAATGGCTCCTTGAGGAGTCATTTACTTCCAACATAACAGTGAATAAATCAACTTTAATCAGGAGGCAGGCGGTACAAGATAGAACTGAAAGCGATCTAACAAATAACAATATCACTTTCCGTAGTCCTGCATCCTCTACATCACAATTTTTGAACTTGGGTTTTGAACACCACAACTTGGAGGCACCAAAAGCAAAGATTTATCTTGGATACAATAAGGTGAGGAAGATTTTAATGATTTGCATTAAGATGATTTGAAATGTCCATGGTTACACATACAAAGGGCAAAGGTGTAAACGCTGAAACATACTTCATTAACATCTGAAAACCATAATAAGTGTCCTGTCAGCATTTTGCATGAATAATCGTGTAATTTGGTGAGCTAAATGGAACAGCTTCAGGCTTTAATGTAAGTTTTGTGGCAAAACAGTGCTCTGGAAAAAGGCTGCTAAGGTTTAGGTCTCAGGTGTTCAGATGCTTTGGTGATACATGAAGGTTCACCATCTCTCCTTTTGTAACTTTGCAAACAGAAACAGAAAACGCTGTTTTGAAAATAGTGAAACGTGACTTGCTTGACTTGATATCCTCTGCTTTACTGTTGCCACCATTGTTGACTTGCATCTCACAACCTGATGGGATTGGTTCCTTACATATGTAACCCTGACTGTCTGAATCCATGATTGTGACACTGTCATTGGGCAGCTTATTTCACTCATAATATGTCTTATAGCATAAAACATATTTCTACTTCATAGCACCTCTGCTGCTTCAACACTACAAATTACCCCAAAGGATTACCTACCGAGACGATATTTTGACCATTGTCCCATCCAGAGCTCAAATGATCTGATTCATAAACTGCACAAAATTCAACTCGTCATAATCAGCACTTTGCTGCTCTGCACTTTGCCTGACACCCGGGTGCTGCTCCATCATGTAACTGTGACAGTACGCTAATATAAACAAACTTTTTCATTATTGTGTCTTAATTTATTCATAGCAACAATGAGACAACAGTGAACATAACATTACCCGCTATCACTTGTATGGAGCTTACTGTGAATATAAAAATATAACAGCCATATACCTGAAGTAAGTGATGGAGCGAGAGTAAAATAGGAATTTATTGAATGGATAATTTAAAGGAGACTTAAGGTATGCAGGAATCTAGTAGCTGGGGAATCCTGGGAATAGCTGGTGAGGCACGAGGTACTGAGGTGGAGAGCAGTTCAGGGACGCGCTGGAGTGCACAGAGCTCAGGTGCTGTGAGTACTTGTATTGAGGGCACATGGCGGTAGAGGCACAGGTGAAACTAGGTTGTGATGGTTGTGGACTGGAGGCTCGAGGCAGGTGGTGGCAGAGACACTGGAGCTGGAGCTCGGTGAAGGAGAGCTCACAGAGCAAAAAGGAAAAAGACACAGGAGAAACAAAACTAAATATACACTCATACTTGCAGGTAGCACTAATAAACGGCCAACTATACCACTAAGCAGCAGAAACAATCTGACAGCAAGTCCTCTGCAGTCTGCAGTCTTTATGCTGTGCTTGATTGTGATGAGTCCCAGCTGTGTTCGAGCTGGCTCCCAAGCCACCTGGAGAACCACGCCCAGCCTCTACCAAAAAAGGAAAAACAGGAAACAAAGCCCCACACCTCTCCACACTACACAAGAAAACACTAGAGTTTTCCAAACCACCACAAAATTGTCACAATTAAAGAGTTTGAGGAGTTGAGTGCTATGAAATAAATGAATTATACTTCGTGCTGCAGCATTTAAGGGTTATTTGTGGTGTTATGCAAGCATTATGACATCCACTCATACTGTTTGCACTTGATCCCTCATCAGCACGGAAAACTAAAACTAAAAGCTGCCAACAGCTCTCAGGTAGAATGAGAATAACAGTGGGTTAGAGTTTGTTGAAGGTCAGATCAGAAATCAGAGAAAGAGCAACCAAATTCAGTCATTTTACCAAAAACTTTGTCCCTCTTTCACCGGCTTCAAACAGACAGACAGACAGGGATGTTTCTCTCCCTGTTAGGATTCTCGCCATGTTTTGGCATATTTTCTGCTCCTGAGGTCGAGTTTTTAGGGAGCCGTGTGGACTTGTTTAGCTTGCAACTTGCTTACAATTCTCGGTACATGGCAATTCAGTTTCAGGATGGTGCAACTGACATTTTAATCCAACACCGTCACTGCTGTTGCTAAAAAAGCAGAGGGGGAAAAAAGTGATAAAAATGCGACGTCTGAACATCACATCGGCATTCAGCGCGCGAGCCCCCTCAGGCCGCGCTCATAAATATGTTATGAGCAGGGCCTGCCGCTACTATACAGTCCGACAGTAATGGATATTCAGGGTGAAGGGATTCTTGTGAGAGCAGCATGTAAAGGATGACTGGGCTGGAGTTAGTAATGCACCATTAACTGACTCCTCAGGATGCTCACAGACTGGGAAGAGAAGGAAACCCAGCCCGTCAGGAAATCAATATAAAGCACATCAGTATGTGAGTCGGTGAGAGAGGGAGAGGAGGGTGTTAGCAGTATCAGGATCACTTTAAACACAGAGTGCAATAAACACACAGGAATCTTGTAGATGCTTGTTCTAAACAAGTTTGACTGTGCATGCTGACACAAGTTGCAAAAGACAACAGGGCATCCATACTGCAGGTGAACAGACGGGCTGTATAACTGATGCCTGCATCAGCACAGTGCGTACCTTTTTATTTTTCATTTTTTCTATTATTTAGAGCCTCTGCATTTCGAATGTTTATTACGTAATGTTAAAGGCTAAAATCCAGAGTCCAGCAATTAAAATTTGGTTCAATATGTATCTTCCCACAATCCACGGTGTACATGCAAACCTTGCTTTGCACTTTGTGGCCCATGTTTCACAAAGTGGTGAGCCTCGCTCCATCCTCGCTGTGAACGACTGAGCCTTTCCAGGACACCCCTTTCATACCCAATCATGATCCTCTCACCTGTTACCAATGAGCATGTTTACCTGTGGAACGTTCCAAACAGGTGTTTTTGGAGCATTCCACATCTTTCCCAGTCTTTAGTTGCTCCTGTCCCAGCTTGTTTGAAAGGTGTCGCTGCATCAAATTCAGGATAAGCTGTAAAAATCAATGAAGCTGAAGAGGTAAATTATTAAATATATTGGTTTTGTACCAGTTGAAAAGTGCTATTATGTGTTAATCTTCCTTTAATAAAATTCTGAATCTTGTCATCCTGGCAGCTCCTTGAACAACATTTGTGCTTCCTCATAGCATCCACGGGATCTACCAAATCTACTAAAAATTAAAATATAATCTCAATATCTCTGTGCTCAAGGCAGACTTATTTAAAACCCTTCAAAAATCACAATGCGGATAGGTGTTCCTGAGCTCCTTCATCGCCAGTTGGCGCAGCTTTGAGGCGCCTTGTCTCGTCTCTCCATTAAATAAGCATGTTCAGGCTCCTAATTGGTTTTACTATCTCAGCGGCTCAGTAGTCTGTTAATGACATCCAAACCTGTGGTGTGACGACATCAGAGAGCTCCTGGCATGTGAGTGTTTTTCATGAAGAAAAGTGCTGTTCTTGTGATGCGCTGTAGGTGGTGCAGGGCAAAGGAAATGTGTCTGTGCTCAGAGTGTGTGTTTGTGTGTGAATGAGGAATGAGCGCGAGGCTGTCTGCTGTTTACGGGTGGATGGTTTTGCTTAAGATTTTGTTTACACAAGCTGTTGCTCCCATGTGGCATTTCTCCTTGTATAAAAGCTTCCCGAAAATCTCGACGTGTTAAAAGTGCTGCCAAATGAGCAGACACACACTGACAGCGTTTGTCTGCAGTGCCATTCAGCTGCAGGACTCAAAACGATGAAACAAAGCCGTTACGGCAGATGAGATGCATTCTCGCCAAGATCCATTTGAGTTTTGAGGGTGTGATTTTTCTCATTCGGGGAGTCACTGGAGCTCTGAGGCAGATGAAAACCTTGAGTAAAAATAATGTCCTAAAGGGTAGAAATCCAACATCCAATCTGGAAGAAAAATGGACTGATGTGTCTCTGCACAAGCGAATGGTTTTGCTCTTTTCAACGAGATTCCCGTGATTCAGTTCGGCCTATTGCCACGTAAATTAATTGACACTAACAGAGAGAGGCCTCCCACATTTTCAGTACAGTTTGACATGAAATAAGACGTTATATAAATTGTCAATGTCATACAAGAGCAGCCACACAAGGGAGCTTAATGAGAACATCAGAGAAATGAACCCAAGGCTGTAGACGGTGGAGAAATGAAGCATTAAAATGGTAGGACGTCTCCTGTGTGCGGAGAGGAAAAGACAGCTTTCTCTCAGCTCTCAGAGTGAGACAAGGGCACTCGCCTTTAATCTTAAAACCCGAGCTTGATGTTCTTCTCATCTGCAGCCATCTTCCCTGCATGAGTCCTCGCAAATAGCCGTGCCATGTTGGAAAGAGCGGACAGCTCAATTTAAAAAGTTTCCGAATTTTCTCTCCATCAGACTTCAGTGGGATTTGAAGGAATGTTGTCACAATACCAGAATTTTAAAATTTGAGTATAAAATCAGGACTCAGTAATTAACAACATGCACACAGTGCTGGTACAGAGAGAATCTCAACACAGTCCAACGTATTTGAAATAATATTAATAGTAATTAACATTATTATTAGTAATCTTAAATGTTTTCCTTTGCCCTGTAGGCCTACACATTCTTTACGTCATTATTATTTGTTTTCACATTGTTTTCTTATCATATTACCTTCTTCTTTTGTCTGATGTTCCTTTGCTTGTTAGCACATGTTCTGACATTCACTCCAGAGTCGTGCTGCCTGCTTGCGTCTCTGCCTCCGGTCACCTGGTGGGTTTGTTGATGGAGAGAGGATGCCGTAACAACCGCAGGCTGAGGACGAGTTGATTTTCTTCCTTGTTGTTTCATCTGTGCAGCCAGGTCTTGCTGTAGCTTCCTTGCCACTGCTCCATCAGACCTGTACCGTCCTCACTTCCTGTTTGTTTAAGGGTGTTTTTCCTTTCCTGTTGTATTTGCCTACAAATGAGGGACCAATATGGATGTGAATAACCTCAAATTAAAGCTGAGAGACAGACGGCGTATTCATCCTGTAGCCATTGTTTCATTTTAAATCCAATGTTCTGCAATACAGAAACAAAAGAATAAAAATTTATCACAATCCCAAAACTAACACACATGTTCAGACATAGTAAACTTATTAAGGTGTGTCATGTATGTCAGGATTGAGACAGCATAATTGCCCTGACCTAAATATAACAGAATGTTATCACCCTGCAGCTCATATGTATGTTGGCAAGCCCTAAACTAATGCTATGTAGCCTGGGACTGCCTCCGACAGCTTGTCTTAGACTGATTTATGTAAATAGGTTATAACCATAGCTAAAATCCTCCATTTGAATAACGTCTTGAATAGTAACTTGCAGTCATTACAGTAATGCCATCCAGTAACCTCCAGTCTTATTTCACAGAGCGGCACATCCCACCCGTCCGGGAAAAGATGGAGGAAGTAGCTGGTCAATAAATATTTCATGAGTTTCATTATTGCATATTTATAGTGTGTCTGCCACTCAGTAAATCTGTCTGAGTTCGTGCCATGAAACAAGTTTTCTTTAACCCAACAGCCACAAAGTCGAGCCGTGCAGCACAGATGAGGCCGAGTCATCTAATTTAACTGTCCTGCCAAGCGAAGCCCACAGAGCCGTTACCGCCAGCGAAATGACAACAAGGGCAGAATCTTGTTAGCTGATCTACTGCGGTGTGAAGTTTGTCTTTGAGGGCATCGGGACGCAAGATGTGCGACACAAGTAAAGCCACAGCAAATGAGGGGAATGAACTCAGTAAACTGCGAGGAGTTTGGGTTTTTGTCTGTGTTGCTTCTTTATGCAGTGCATGTCTAATTGCTCAGCAGGAGAGCGAGAGAGAAATGATATGGGAATATAAAAGAGTAAATTGAATGTTAGAGGAGAGGGCTTTTTGAATGGCTGAGAAAATCTGTTTTAGGGGGGAAAAAAGAAATACTCCCCCTGAATACAACACACATTAATAATCATCACGAAAAGCTGTCCGAGCCAAAGGAATTATGCTAAATGAACATCAAGATGAAAATCAGATGTTAAAAACAATGGTGGTAGTTGAAATGCAATGATATGGGGCAGATGGCTCAGATGGTAGCTTAGCTTGTCCGTTAATTGTAGGGTTAGTAGTTTGATTACCAGTTCCTGTTGTCCACAGTGAACCCTGAAATCGCTCTGGGAAAAGCTGCTTTGGACGAAAGTGTCTGCTGAATCGATGTAATGTATGAAAAGCAGAATAAGAGCACACAGCCGTGACTTTAACTGAAGGACAGTAGTATCAAGGCCTGACAATCCCATCATTACAGCTTTACACAGAGTTCGGCCTGTAATCACTGGGTTTCTGTTGTCTCCAAATTAAAGTCAAAACGTCCAATCAAAGGCATTTAATACTCAAACAGCTCTACACAGAAAACATCTTGACCTGATTGTTAGTTGAAGACTGTATTGTTCACATTTTCCTGGCAGGCAGCACCTTGTATTTGTGCAAATGATGACTGCTGTCTCTGAAGAAAGTACCGTGACACGAGCGCAATGCAAAACCACGATTAGCAATGTGAAAGCAATGGAGGGCTGACAGTTAAAAAGTGCTAACTTTATGCATATGAGGACAAAATTTGACGGGCATCTCTGCTGTAGTTTATGGAAAAGTGATGCAAAGGTGGGTGGGGAAGTTTTTACCTTCTGTGGAGGAAAAGATTGTTATTGTAGCTTCTTGGATGCTTGTTTTGTAGTGATGGTTGGCACAGAGTCATAGCAGTTGCTGCAGAGCTTTGTAGGAGGCTTATTTACACAGTGTTTGCTAACAATCAAGCAAGTTACTTTCAAATGTTGGCACGTCCACAGCGAGCAGTGAGAAGTGGGGTGATGTTGTGCGATTTGTTCACATCCAGCGGGTCTTCGCTGTGACGGTTCGTGGTGTGTTCAGGAAACCTCATTATTCATATTCATGCAGTCACAAGTGTAATTTTGAGCGATGACAACAACCTACTTTGCAAAAGATTCAGTCATCCAAATCACACACAGATGCTGTCATTCGGATAGTTTTGGCATCTTTTGCTTCTAGAGGAATTTTGTCGCTCAAAATGCTTTTTAAAACTTCAACGTGTCGTTGTAGAGCCCCGTCTCCTTGAAATTATTTTTATATAATATATGAACTAATTTGCATTTTGCTTCTTTTGTCATATTCAAGCGTGAAAACACACGGATGGAAAATGAAACAGCTGCTCCAATGTGGATGAAATCTGAAAAACAGACCTGCCTGTGATGACGGGAGGCTGAAGGAGCAGGATGTGAAGCCTGTGGGATAAAACAACACCTTCTGATAACCAGAGCTGTATCACTGGAAATGGAACACAATAAAAGTTATGTGTGCTCAGCTGATCTTTGGCAGATGAACGATAAATGAGAAAATAGCCGTGTGGCATGTAGAGTACAGTAATTCAGCTGAAACCTTTGAAATTGCTGACTGGAGCGAAGGACAAGCATCGCAGAATTCCTCATGATTGCTTTTGTTGGCTAGAAGAATGACGAAGGACATGAAGGGACCTCTGTGGCAATTTCTTCAGAACCCAGAGCTTTAATTTACGGCACTTAACGATGGTCTGAGTGAGATACATGTAATGCACCAAATTATAACCTGCAGCAGGCTGTGTTTGCTCTGTTGAGACTCAAATTGCTCTCAGTGTAAAGAAGTGAAGTCCTGAGTGGAGGCAATTTCCTGCTGCAGCTTTCTGGAGCTGAAGAAAGGCTCATTAACGACTCTTAAAAGTTTTGATTACAGCTTGAACCAGACTACTTCAGGTTTTATCATTTTATCGGCATCTTTTAGTGAAGTTAACCTCAATGAACTTCTTTGATCCAAAGTGTTTCAGAATTGATATGAACATTTTTTTTAGCAGCAGCCACAATAAGAACTTCTGCTTTTCTAACACCAACAACCAATAAAAAACACGATCATCCCTCATGAAAGGAAAGGGGACAACACCCTCACCAAATTCTGATGATGCTATAAAGGCTTTCACAGCCTTGACTGACACTTCCACATATCATACATGGTTATATTTTCTTAACTTGTGCATTCTCTTTATTTCATGGGTCCACAAGCAGGCAGTTTCCCAGGAAGAAATATATTATGTAACGTTCATATGTGAAATTCACACGCTACATTTATTAGAAATGCATTTTGAAGTGAGAAGTTAGACAAAGATCTGTGACCGATATGCTGTATTTTTTATAAATCTTGTGCTGAGAGTGAGTGAGAATTCAGTACCTTCATCAACATGATTTCATTTTGTTATGTATTTATTATAGAGTGCTTAATATACTCCTGCAGTTGATTAATTCCAATTAATGGTAACCAAGAGTCTTAGAAAATGCTAAATTCGTCGACAGGCAAACGCACAATTCAGCATATATAGAAAATAAAGTTCCCAATAATAAATGAACAATGAATGTTTAATTACTTTGGTTTTAATGAAGCTTTTATGTCAAGACATTTTCCCACTTAGTAGCACATTGCATAAGCCTTTCCACAAAATTATTTGGACATTAGAGACCCATAAAATAAAGCATTAAAGATTTCTCCGTCACATCTGTCCTTGTTTTCCATCAGTGAGGTTAGACCGGCTGGGAAATAACCTCTCAGACTTTCCCAGAAGCTTCACAGACACAGAATCAACCTCACTGACTTCCTCCTTGTTACAACCTTTCTATACGACCTCACAACTTTCACACTTTGCCTCCAGATGTTTTCTCTCTGTGCAGCATGTATCTGTCTGAGGATGCAAGGAGCCGTCAGAAGATGTGACCCCAATACCTTCACCCCAGTCCCCAGCTAGCCCAGCACGCTGCTGTGATGCTGCTGCAGCCATTATTTCCCATTAGTGCCTGACAGCGGGGCCGTTTGTAACAGTGAGATCCTGCAGAGAATCAGGTCAGCCACACTGCCCCCGTCCCGTTGCTAGCTCTCGTGCTGTTGGACCTCACCTGGACCACCGCCGGGTACAAGTTTTTGTTGGAGGTTATCTGAAAATAAATATATGTAAGTGTGAAACCTACATTTTCTGCCAAAGGGTTGCTTTGCCTGAATGTAAATATTAAAGAATATAGTTGAAACTATCTTAATGTAAAACCAAAACAACAAATAAGCATGTAAACTTTATCATATAGCATTTTTAAAAACTGCATTACAAATAAATTTTCTTTTAAGAAAAGAGAGACGGAAGAAGAGATGGAAATGACAATGAAGAACAGGAGTCTATACATGCCAGCTGTCAGAATGCTAACACTCACGGACAGCTGAAGCTGATGGGAATGTCATTATTATCATTGCAGGTGTTTGGTCATAAACCAAAATATTGGACAAATTAACCTTTACCTGATGATTGAAGGCGAACGGTCGGGGGATCACCAAAGTCAGTCGAGCTCATCATGAATGTCAGTGTGCCAAAATTTGTCTCAGTCCATCTCATAGATGTTGACATATTTCACTGGATAAGAGAAAATTTTGACATGCTGGTGGTTCTACAGATAATCACCAAAGTCAGTAGGTTTAGTCTACTGCCTTCTACCATGTGGCCATGTGTGCTTATGGGATGTTCTTGATGCTACAAATGTTAAAAAAAAAAATGTTTTCCCTGTTTAGTGTGGACTGACCTGGCGAGAGCCCTGACCTCAACCCCATCCAACACCTTTGGGTGTTCTATCCACGCCTTCGGGTGTTGGATGGAGGTGCCAGCCAGGATAGCTGTGAAAAAAGAGGGACATCGGACCATATTTCAAGGTAAAGCAGCATCTTTGATAAAGCAGGAGCTACTGTTAGACAACAGCTAACATCAACTTCAGCTGCTTCCTACCATTTGACAGTGTTACAAGATATCACAGGCAATGCATCATCACTCCCGAAATATCAAAGCAGATGGTGGATTCAGTTATTTAAGCCTGGGTTATCAAATATTGTTGTTTTACCTTGAAATACGGCCCAATCTCCCTCCAGGTTTTCTCTTTCCATTGTCTTTTCAGATGCTGATCAATGGGGAGGCGGTGAAATGATAACGATTTGTCAGATTCCCCGCGTTTAACCGATTTGCAACCTGGAACACGGCGGTGCGACATTCTCCTCCAGATGACAACATCTGCGTTCTCCACCCTGAGCGGGACATCAGAGGGAATGTGAATGTGGTTTTCTCTTTGCAGAGAGAAAAAAAAAAAGTTTGGAGTGTTTGTCCTTCAGTGTGCAATCCAGCTCAAAGCTAAGAGAACAACACTGCGTTTGGGATCATGCCAGAAGGAAAACACACACACACACACACACACACACAGTCAGAACAGGCAGAGCTAATCACGGCTGCAGCATCTGCATCTGAGTCCTCTCATCTAATGAACAGATATGATGAGCACTTCTCTCTTCTCTCATCTTATTCATCATCTACTGTCCTTGGCTTTTTTTCCCCGTCTTGTTCCTTCAGGCTGATTGGAAATAAAATGCAATTAGCAACAGTTTTCTTCTGACAGGATTTTATGAGCAATTTAAATTCAAGACGCCTACATTGAGTGCATGCCCAGGCTTCATTAATTTATGGAACAGCATGAAGGGGCAACAACTTATATTTCATTGTGCAACCATGTGTCGTAAAATGGCTAATAAATTACCTTGATACCTTGATAATCAGGCTCATACGCTCCAGTCTGTGGAATACTGCGTCTTGCTTGTAAACACACTCAACATACACACAGGTCAGTGTGAATGTATCCTTTAAGCTGATTAACCACTCTCACATGCATATACTTCTATATATTTCTTCGCCTCACATACACACATGCGGTGTTTGTCCTTTTTAACCCAATCAATTCATTTACTTTACCTCGATGACACGGAGGGCTGGCTAATATCCTATCTGTAAAATCTTCCTTCCCTCTCCCCTTAAACGTCTGCTTTGGCTCAGCATGATGAATGATCACTCGCACCAATCAATTCTATTTAGATAAGCTTGCCTCCAGAGAGGACAGGAAGGGGAAGAAGGATGGATTTTTTGACTTGTTCAACACAAAGGCCCAAGGTTATTGTTATTTGGGCTGCTCTCCAACCTGATATTTCTCAGGTAGAGCAGGCTGCGACACTTCGGGAGCTGTATTCCAGGAGATTAACCTTTGGGAAAGTACTGTGAGTACAAAGCAGCAGTGTGCACGATGAGCTTAATGCAGCCTGAGTGCATCATTTGCTCTCAAAGGTTGAAAATGCAATGTTTGTTGTGTGTTATTGCAGATAAATCGCAGCCAAAGCTGAAATATTTCTATACAGAGGTGTTCACTGCAGTTATTTTTGATATATAATATCAGACTTGCCTCTAAATGTGTATGTGCGTACACATTATTTCCTCTCTTTATGCTTACGTGTAGATCTGTCTTAAATACACTTGTTTTTATTTATTTCAGGTTAAATTGTATGTAAACGACTGATTTTAGCTGATGAGTAGAGAAACATTTCAAAGTAATGCTTTAATGTCTCAGTTTTGGTGACGGTCATCATCTCTGCTGGACGGTCCAGCATCACAGATACTTTAGTGTAAATCATCAAAGCTCAGCCTGCATGATGTCTTTAACTTTTGTTTGTTTGTTTGTTTGGTTCTCTCTCTCAGTAAAGGACTTTGGATCGTCTGTGCTGTGTTTAAAGCAGCCTACTGATTAAAGGATGTTGAGTAATTATACACAGGGAGATGTACTGTTCTGTATATTAAGACTATTAGAGTGCACTGTCTAGCTTTATCCACATGTAATGACATTTATCTGATGTGAGAAGTGGCACAAAGAAGCACTACTGCACATTTTCAGACTGTATTCAACCGAGCAAGACACTGAAATCTGAGGCTTGAAGAAACACTGCTCTGATCTGGTGACACCTCAGCTCTCTGCAGTTGATCTCCGTCACTGATAGAAAGTTTTCACTGACAGCTGTTCATGTGCAAAGCGACCCTTCAGGAGTGCTCTAGGTGGCGAACGCACTGATGCTGCAGCTCATCTAAAGAGGTGATGTTTTGTCCAACAGCTCCACTCAGAGGCTCAACAGCTGTGTTACCTGACGGGGCAGAAATAACCAACAGGCAAACATTTGCAAGTTTTTGATTGTATTTATTTTACTTCATTGTTTTTTGTTTTTTTTTACAACTGTGGTCTAAAGAAAAAAGGACCACTGAAATATTTCAACACACAGCAACGGCAGCTACACAGACAAAAAATTCAGTTAAGTACATAAAAGTATTACAATTAGTCAAAATGACATTGTTCAACTGTAGTTTTCAAGTTCCAAAATTCACAGTTTACGCACCTTACATGACACAATCTTCTCACAAATCCCTCTGAGACACAGAAAAGAAGGGAATGGACAGCATGTGTATTCGTACTTGCACCAATTGAGTCAGTATTGACCTTCCATACATCATTAATTTATTTATTAAGCGTGTCTCAACAAAGACAACTCACAAATATCACTACAAGCACAGAGGGAAACTCTGCACTGCCTTCATGATGAAAAAATGAAAGCCCCTTACTTTTCCAGGCATTCACACAGCAAAATATGATAGATTACACCTGCATATTTATGAGCACAATTTCACATATTTTCCACCACTGCAGACATGCTTTGGAGCTGTAATGTAAAAATAATCACATTTATATTTCAGTTGCTCTGCTGCCTCTGAGAGGCAAACGTAGCTGGAAGCTTGGTGTTTACTGTACAACTTTTTTTAATCAAACATTTTGTGTATTTGCTTTTTTTAATTTCGTGTTATTGAAGCTGTCACTCTGAAGCCAACCTGTAATGACTGGAAACGTCAGAAACTGGCATCGGACGTGCACGGCCCAGAACAGGTGGGCTCTGCAGTGGTTGTTAAAAGCACCTAAAACATTAAAAGGTACCCCTCTGCCAATCAGTGATATCGGTGATGTGATCACACAGTACCCGCCCCAGCCGCAGCCTGTCCACCCCACTGCTGTATCACCAGACTACAGATCAGAGTCTTTCCTCAGGCTGAGACTCTTCAACTGATCTTCTTCACTCCATCACAGATAAAAGTTTATCTATGGTGGACTTATTATTTATTAAACCATTCATGTAACTTTTGTTTTGTGAGTAGCATGAAGGCACTTCAGCTAGCATGCCGTTGCACAGCCCTGTTTGTAAAGAGATAAATAAATGAGCCTTGTACTTTGTACCAACTGATGTCCTGACTGACAAAGACCCAAATAAAGGGACATGGAGATGGCAATCAGGTGTGTGAAGTGACCACTTTTTGAGGCATTACTTCAGTCTTCTACTTCTTGCGCAGTGTAAGGCGACTGACAGGAAGCGAAGGCGTGAAAACAAATCCACACAATGAAGTAAAGATATTTCATTGCAACATTTTGTTCCGTGCAGGCTAACTGACTGTCAAAGCGAACAATCGTGAGCAGAAGGAAGGAGGAAAATGAGCTGCTGCTGCAGTTACTGTGTGCAGATAAACCCAAAAGATAAACCCCACAAACATGAAAGCTGAAAAATAAAACGTGCTTAAGACAAGAGGAAATACGATTCTGAGCTCAGCTGATGCACTTTGGCTGTGGTCAAACTTAAGAGCACCATTAGTCGGTCATTATTTGAAATAACGGGCTGAAAACTGAACATCAGATGTTCGCGGGGTGGCAGAGATGAAGATCACATAACTGCAAAGTCACATTGGAGTCAAATTTGAGTCAGTTGAATCCAACTTGTTCACGCCAAGAGAGATTATATCTTTATTTATTTTACCTTTAGCCAGGAAGAATCACAGAGTACTCTGCCAATTCAGATTGTTTATCACATAAAATAAAGCTGTTTTTCTTCTTCCTCAAACAATGGGACAAGATTTGGAGCCGGGATTCGATAAGCAGAACCAGAACTGCTAATATCGAAAAGGTTTTTGATCTCTTTAAAACACTAGACTGGACACCTTACACTTGTGACAATGTGTTTCTTCTGATGGGATTTGGGGTGACAGAGGTTATACGTTGCTCTCATAGGTCACGCTGGTTCGTGAGCCTGGTGCGAGCACATGGAGGCACATCTCAGCCTCTTCATCCTCACCAACGACCTCCTCAGAAGCCGTGTGCTCTGACACTTTGGGGTCAATGGCGCCTCCATCGCTCCCTTGTCTCTCACTGGCCAGCAGTGCCTGACACACTTCCTCCTCCTCCTCCTCCTCCTCCTCATATTTGTCGGAGGAGGGCGGGCCTATGGCTTGTCTGTTCCCACACATCGCCGTACTGACCTGCTCCGGGTCCACCGTTTCGGCGACTTCCTCCCCGAACGTGCGGCAGTTCAAGATGAGCGGCGGCAGAGGAACGCTCCGCGCCAGCTCCTCCATGTGACGGGCGAACTCCATGGTCTTGAACTGTGTGACCTTGGCGAGCTCCAGCGTCTTGGCCGACGTGATGATGGGAATCCTCTTGGCGACCTCGAAGGCCTTCTGCAGCTTCTCTGCGCCCTCTGTGCGGAAGAACTCATTGATGGCTCTCTCGGTCTTCTTGAGGTGGCTGCTGACCATGCAGAGCCGAGCCACATTGAGGATCATGGTGATGACGAAGGATACCAGGCAGACGATGACGAAGTACAGGCCCAGGCCGCTGTCGGTGTGGGCCACACGCAGAGTGATGGTGTAGTTTCCGGTGCTGCCGGCAGCAGTGGAGGCGACGCAGGTGTAGCGTCCGCGGTCCTCGAAGGAGACCACAGTGATGTTCAGGACGCCATTCTCCTGAATCTGCCACTTCCCACCTGGAGTCAAAGCACATAAGACAACAAGACTGTTTTAGTTTTACCAGAAACTTTACTTAATGTCATTTGAATCCCACACAAAACAATACATAATGACATAAAAGCAGCCTTTTATATCAGATTTGATTCAGAAAACAATATCATTGTGTTACTGTTTCAGCATTGACTCATCGACTCCTTCTCCGAGCTCTAAAAGCACAACTTTTGGACCGTTTAACCAAATTTTGTGTGGTTTCAACCTGGAAACCTCAATATGTTTTACTTGAAATTCACCAAGTCGATGCTTACTGGGTGTGTTGACACACTAGGATGCTTGAATTTGTCCCTGTGTAAACAGCGATAAAAGAAAAATGCACCTTCGCAGAAGGCGTGTATCTGACACTTACGCTCTGATGAAAGCTTTCTGATGACATGCTGTCTTGACAAGATACTGAGACATGAGACATATACATGATACTGAGACTACAGCTCTTAACTTTGCAGCCACATAGAGTTGCTTCTTTCATAGTACAGCAAGACTCAAAGACTCAGCGCAGCATTTTCTCCTCTTACCCGAGTTCTCGCTGAGCAGAGGTCCTTTAGAGTTGTACCACTTGATGTCATCGCGGCCTCCTGTCACGTTACACTCAATCAGCGTGCTGGATCCTTCCTTAACCACGATGTGGGTGCTGGGGGAGACGCCGGTCAGCCGCACGGAGGACGCCGCCTCTGGCTCTGACCCGTTCTGAGCTCCATCTGCTGTCCAGCCGCCGAGCAGCAGGACCGCGAGAAGCAGGTGTGACAGGAGGCGTTTCTGAGCTGAGGACATTGAGGGAGTTACAGTCGCGGCTCACATCTAGACGAGACAAACCTGCCAAACAGGAAGCGTTACGGTTATGGCACATGCAGTCACTGCAGTCTTCAGTATTTTGACATACAAAAATGAATCCTCAGGACTTCTTAATTAATATAGAAATCATTTGTAGCTGTGAAATTTAAACCACATTCACAAGTTAAAGGCCAAAACTTTACAAAAAGTATTTTTGTCATTTTCTTTTCCTTTTTCCCCTCCCATATTTTAAACTCCATTATCTTATTAGTTACATGGACAATTAAAATTGTGTTTTCATCTCCTTCAATTCTCTTATTGCATCGTTTTTAGCTGAAATGATGTTAATTGACTGGTTTCTTTGACTTCAGCGCAGCTGTCCCTTAAAATAAGCTGAAAATGATCATGTCCAGGTTGCACAGAGGAGAGGTACAAGAAATAAGGATAAAATGATATAATCTTTTCATTTATTCACAAAATTTTAATCTGGTAAACTGATACTGTAAGTAAGGAATAGTTTCTTCTAAGACAGTTGTTAAACACTTAATGCTCCTCTGGAATAAGACTGGTGTACCGAGCACATTTACCAGAGGAAACCTACAAACACCAAATTCACCAAAATCCAAAACAGACAGAGACAGAGATTCCCACCTGCTGCTCGGACAGCGAGCAAACCGTCGAATCCTCGACCGACTTACACGTCAAACAAATGCTGTATTTTCAGAGATTGTCCTCAGGTGTTGAAGCAAAGCTACCACGGTCCGTCCTGTCAGATTACTTCCTGCATCAGGTGCGACGGAGTGGGCGTGGCTTGGTTTCAATTCTCACATGCAGATGATTTCACCTGGTGTTGAGAAAGAATGGCATACATCATAAACAGTGATTAATTTCGGATGCAGTTAGCTTGTGTGATATTTGATCATGGTAATAACAGTAACCAGTAACAGTAACAGTTCCAATATTTTCATCCAATAGGCCTGTTTCTATTTAATTATCTGCATGTATAATATTGTTTTGACATATAAAGTATAGGCTACATAATTTTTTTATTTTATTTTTACTGTGCTTTACCGAGTTGTTTATTGTAATTACCATTCGTATTTGTACTTTCTAGACTAAATCAATCACTTTTAAAACAGAGTAGCCAGACAAACGACATGTCTTTTATTTTTGAGATCCAAAGAGGCTTTTTAAAATAATTTTATTTTGACGGTTTCGGAAGTTTTACTTTGGTCTTATTTGCGTTAGCGGACACAGTTAATTATTGCGTCAAGCTGCCTAACGAGAGATAGACGGAGACTGGCGATATGGTGGACTTCTATTCAAAATAAAATTGTGACGCCTGCGACCCTCGGAAAAGTCAGTATAGATTTATTAACATATGCACAAAAATCCAGAAGTGTCTAATCGTTCAAAAACAATTCCACAGAGGACATTCAAGATTTTGGGCGATATACATTGCTACTTAAAGGCATTTTTTTATTTTATTTTACAGTGATTTTGTTGAAAGCTCCATGTTCTCGACATACTTTTATTTTGAATATGCCAGCCGGAACTTATGTTTCTCACTGTAGCTAACGGTTGGACCTGATCGATGAAAACAAACTGTGACGTGGCTAATCTTGGTGGACAAAAAGAGCGAGAAAACCTAAATCCTTAAACTGTTTGCTGTGAACTAAAAGGCGTTTAACGTGTAGAAACAACAGTGCAAGACGAAATAAAGAAGCTAAACCTTACTTGTGGTTGATTTTGGGAAGGAAACCAGCAGCAGACTCGGGTAACGTTAACTGCTAGCATCAGACTTTGACAGGAAAAGAGGTGAGTTTGTCGCAAAAGTACAAGTATGCCTTGTTTCATTTGGACTAACGTTAAGTCATGCCTAGATAAATATTTAACAAATTATACTGATAAAAGATTAAGGTCCTCCCAGCCACGTTGTTAAGATCATGAACGAGTCTTTGGCTTACCAAAACTCCTAGCTACACACAGTAAAGCATGAATACCAATGCGACTAAGGCTAATTTAATACTACAGTAATGCTAATTGCTAACAGATTATGTGACTTACAGATCTGAATGTAAGATGTATGTCTTGTATTTCTCGATATAAATCCCTGTTCCGGATGTATTTGTGAGGTGTTTCCTTCTGGACTTTACTTCCATGCACAGACAAGCAGTATGTGAATATGCAGTCACAAACTTTTGACTCTGGTCTTTGTGTGATTTGGACCCTTTTTGTTACAGTCTGGACGTCAGAAAACAGACTGGACTCTAAATTTACACTTTCTCCTGCTGCACCGACAGACCGCTTAATAATAGTTGACTGCTCTCGCTGTGGGTTGTTGAAATGCATTCTGGGAAATGTAGGATACCACTGGTTCCACCAAAACAGTGAATTACAGCACTTGTTACAAAGTTACTCTTTGAGTGAATGTGTTAGATAGTACAGTGTTTGGAACAGAGGAAGAATAACTTTCCTAAAACAGCTCAACTGAGCACCAGCAGTGTCCCTGTGTTTACTTTGTCTTGTGTTACAAAACTCTTTGTCATCTCAATGTTTTATGTCCTATTGTCACTTTGAAGGCATGTGCTAAGACATCAAGATGTCAGACAGTGAAGCTGCAGCAGCGGAGGGTCCAGAGGTGTCACCAGAGACTCAGGATGCATCTCCTGTCGAAACGCCCGACCGCTCCTCGCCGACCATACCTGACACCTCGACTGACGTGGCGCCGACGAGGAAAGCCAGGAGGAGACCAGATGCCGTACCAGCAGCCGAAGTCCAGGGGGTGCCGAAGGCAGAGGAGCAGCCAGCACAGGCACTGATCAGATACATGATGTTCATACTAGACAAAAGTACAAATAATGGGAAAAAGAGTTATGATAAAAATCATAAAACTATATCTGAAGTCTCACCCTGCTCACTACATATGCCAGCTTTTGGTCCCTGGGTGGCGCTACAGGCCTCTATCCATCAAAACAACCTGCTTCAGTGATGTTTCTTAATTTCATGACCGTTCAGGTCTTAACTGTAAGCTTTAAGCAAGCTGCTGTTGTTTTAACACTGCTGACAAGCCTTGTCTTGTATCAGCTGTGTCAGACTAAAGGTCACTCATTTTGTGTACAAAAGTCTTTGATTTAGTCTTTTTATTTTCCTTACTCATTCACAGCCTCTCTTTCTGCTTGCCATTTCTTTTCTTTCCTTCCCCCGTCCTCATCCTCTGTCCTCATGTCCTCTCTCTCAGACATCCAGTGAGTCCGCTGTGTCTCAGGGTGGTTGGGGATACTGGGGCAGCTGGGGCAAATCCATCTTATCCACAGCAACAGCTACTGTGGCCACTGTGGGTGAGTACAGAGACCTCACCCAGTCTTTCTGTATACATCCAGTGTTTGTGGAGGTCTTTTAGTTATTTACATGTCTTAAAATGTTACAACCAGTCGTCATCTAATCGCTGCTTGTCTCTCCTGTGCGTCCAGGCCAAGGGCTCACTCAGGTCATAGAGAAGGCAGAGACGTCGCTGGGAATCCCCAGTCCAACCGAACTCTCGGCACAAGTTGAGGAAGAGCAGAAAAATGAGGGTGAGACGTGACTGTGTGTTGTGTCTTCTATAAATAAGGCAAGACGCTGGATTAGCTGGTGAAATCATCACAGATCTACACTTCTTGTACACAGAGAAAAATGAAATTGGGACAATTCACCACACATTTTCTTAAGCTTGTATAACAGTAAGTATTGTGTTTGTATCTCCTCCTGCAGGTGAAGCCGGCATTGAGACAGACAACGCAGCAGCAGATGGGTCAGCGATGGTGGGAAGCGCGATGGGAATGCTAACGTCGCTCACCAGCGTCGTCCAGAGCACCGTAAGCAGAAATTTTCTGTGTTTTCTTTCAGTTTTGAAGGAGGAAAGAGAAGTTCACATTTTTTAAAATCCGGTTTGTCATGTTTGAGTAGAAAGAAGAAGGCGCTGATACTGAAAACAAGCAGCTCTTTTTTCCAGTCTCTGCTACTTTCTGTTATTTCAAGCCAGTTAACTTTTGATTCATCTTTACAAAATGCCCCAGAAACTTCACTCTTCATCTTTTCTTTTCCTCACAGGGGAAAACGGTGATCACGGGCGGCCTGGATGCTCTGGAGTTCATCGGGAAGAAGACGATGGATGTGATAGCCGAAGGCGATCCCGGCTTTAAGAAGACCAAAGGACTGATGATCAGGAACTCCACGCTGTCTCAGGTTGGCAGACCAGGGTCAGATATGTAAATGAGGAGCTCAAGGCAAGATGGAGGTGTTTTAGAGGAGACTACATATAAGTTTACCTCTTTAAGTCTGTTTAACCAAAAACACAACTAAACGAAGGTTTAAGTAGCCAGTTTGATTGATGCTGAGCGACATTTGGAGCAAACTGCTTCGAGGAACCTTCTTAAATTTTAAGCTCTTGTGTTAAGTCACAGTGCAAATATGATAAAACAACAGTGAGACAAAGATTAAACTAACAAACTTATCTTGAAGCCATGCGATCGATCAGTTCTTGCATGACAAGATGAGACTAAAGAGGGTTTTCTTCTTGACTTTATTAGCAAACAGCTAAAGCAAACACAAACAGACTTCAGCTCGTTTTACTCCTGATTTACTGACGTTTTGTCCCGTCTCTTTCTGTCGCAGGTGTTGAGGGAGGCGAAGGAGCGAGAGGAGCTGCAGACAGCAGAGAAAGACTCTGACTCAGAGAAGAAGGCGGTCGCTCACTATGGGATGCTGTTTGATGAATTTCAGGGTCTGTCACATCTGGAGGCTCTGGAGATTCTGTCTCGGGAGAGCGAGTCAAAGGTACGACGGGAGCTTCATTCAAAAACATGACGCCAACTGGGGCTAAAGAAACATACTGAGACATTGTTTTAACGTCTCGCAGGTGAAGTCGGTGCTGACCACTATATCGGGAGACGAGCTGGTTCAGCTCAGGGACGAGCTGGAGCTCATCAAGGACTCTTTTTCCCTGGTGGAGTTTGATGATGAGGAGGTGGACGAGAAGAAAGGTAACACCTGATAATGGTTATAAAAATACTGCGCTGCAAGAGGAGGACAGCATCACATGCACCAGAACTGATGCAGCACCTGAAATGATTAATTGTACGTTTCTCATTCCAGATGAGGACGGCTCAGAGTTTGAGAGGGAGTTAATGGAGGCCTTGGAGGGTCTCAGTGTCACCGCCACAGCCGATAAACTCAGCAAGGTACCAAGTACATTACTGAGTTTCCAGGTTCAGCTATTTGCGAGGATACAGTTTGGCAGTTATATTAATAGCATGCCCTCTAACCTCCAACAGGCCTGTAAGAGCACCTGCGGCCAGATCGCTGCCATGACCAAACCAGAGGAGGAGGAAGAGGTGGAGGAGGAGGAGAGTGAGGAGGCTGTGAAGAAAACACTCCCAGTCGAGGTATGTTGATATTAGCCTTCATCAGTATCACACGTCACAGAGGAGGAGGTCATTTGAGGTCGGAAGTAGACTGACTTGTTTACTTCAAACAGGTTAAACTTGGAGCGTTATTACAAATCAAAGGTGACGTCTTCAGATCACTTGTTTTGTCCGACGAAGAGTCCAAAAGCCAAAGATATTTGATTTACAATGAGATGAAGAGCAGAAAGTCCTGAAACCTTCAGTGAAACAGGTGGAACTGACGCATTCTCCCAGTTCTTTTAAGAATCTAAACACTTTAACTTAATATTTTGTAGAATCGTTCATGTTTCAGTCCCTGTGGTCTCCTGCACTTCCTGGTCCATTCAGCTGAGTGCTGTGTATGTGTGTGTGTGTGTGTGTGTGTGTGAATGTGTGTGCTGAACTTTGTCAGGAGGTTCATGCCGCAGCCATCCGGAGCCTCGCCGAGCTGACGGCTCGATCCATCGAGCTTTTCCACAAACTGGCCGAGATGATCCTCTTCTCCAAAGGCGGCGCAGAGGCCGGCGTCCTGTCGCAGTAAGACCGCGCTGCTTTTAGTCTGAGACGTGTGGAGACGCTGCAGGCAGTCGAATCTCAGGTCCTCATTGTCCTTGCTGTCTGTCCTCAGGTTGACTGTTGTCCTGTGTAAAGAAATCTCACTGCTCTCCAAGAAGTTCACCTCCTGTTTAACAACAGCGGGGGTAAGTGTGATGATTGTGACTGAGCTCTGTGTGTCAGCTCAACAGTTTTCATGTCAAAGTCGTTTTCATACCAGTAAATGTTTAACTGCTAATCAGCTGTGACCGGTTTGACATCAGTGGTTTGTTTAACATGAACGGAAGAACTGAGAGCTGATTGTAATTTAATGTAAACGTTCTTTTTTGCAGTCAAACGAGAAGGGAGATGTCCTCAACCCGCTGATAACAGGAGTCTTTTTAGAGGTTTGTGTCATAGTGATACAGCCCTCTTATCACACACACACACACACACTCAGTATGATTAAATCTGTTCGATCTATTGCTTGTGTAATGGGTTAGTTCCTCCTTGAAATGCATCAAAGTCTCAAAAATGACATTTAATGTGACTTTATAATGCAAACTTATACAGTTCCACAGTAATTGTTGCTCTGAAACCTTTGTATTTCATGTGTAGTTGTTCCTTTTGGAAGGTTTTGATGATTTCCCCTTTAGTTCATCTGACCTTACGTGCACAACTCTATATGTCACCGTCTCCTGATTACAGACTTTTAGAGTTTGGTGCAGAGGGAGTAAATCTGAGCATATTTGGAGTCTAAAATTGGAAACCCGTTGAAGTCAGTGATGCTGACTTTATTCAGACATCAGCACCGTCAGTCTTTCATCATCTCAGGAGTATTTCTATCTACATCTTTCCTCTCAGGCATCCAACAGTGCATCCTACATCCAGGATGCTTTCCAGCTGCTGATGCCCATACTGGAGATCTCCCACATCCAGAGGAGAGCTGAGTCCACAGAGCAGTGACCAGCCGACGTCGCCTCTGCCCTCCATCGCTGCCACGACGCTGCCGGGACCCCGTCACAGCGGAGGACTGACGCGTCTCTCAAACTTTCTGGACACATCGTCTGCGACAGCGCCTTCTCTGTCTTCAGCTCAGGACAAAATCTGTGTCACGCCCGGGAGGAGAAGTGTGTTTTTGTCAAACAGTGTTAACTTTTTCAGCATTGCCGGTTTAATCGTGAAGCCCATTAGATGGACTCAGTGAGGTAACGTGTTGGGAAGGTGTGTATCTACCAAATGCACCTGTGCTAAACAGGGAGCAGCGTATTGTTCTAACATGCACACTTTGTTTTTTTTTTTACTTTTTTTCTGACAGCACTTGTGTTCATAACTGACAAATCTAAATTCTGCCTCAAAGAACACTTTAAAGAAAAGACATCCAGGATGGAAACACCAGTGCTAATGTGTTTAAAAAGGTGCGTCTCACAATAAATACTAAGATATATTGATAATGTATTTTTCTCTTTCTATACAATAGTTGGAAATTGGATTTTCTATGCATATCTGTCTGAAACGTTGCCGTGCGACACATTGCTGGCCGTGGAGCAGTTCACTGTCTTTGCTCAAGGATGCTGGCAGGTATTGAACAAGTACAAAGGTTTGGACTTAAACATGTGGTTGGTCAGTGTCTGTACCCACCAGGCCACCGTTTATCTGACAAACTGAGTTCCAGCTGTCGAAAAGAACCTTGAATTACATCTTTACATCTCATGACGCACAGATTATTGTTCTTCTAGTTTCTGGCCGCCTCTGTACCAGACTGGCTGTAATCAGTCTACAGTAGTGTAGATCTACTGGCAGCTGTTTGCAGGGGAATGAAGTTTTATTACCACGCCTGGAATTGTGCTTTCTTCTGCCTCCGGCTCTTTATCGTCACTGGCTTTGAACCACGATGCCAATTATTTTCTGCAAATACAAAGCATTCTCGCATGTTTTAGTGACAGGTCGAACTTGTTTAGCCACTCAGCTTGTGTATTTAATAATTAGGCCTTTTAAAAAAAACACTATTGACAGCTTTGAATGTTCAAATGACATTTTTCTTTCTGAGTCTTGAAAGACCTGAAACAGTTTGTTTATGAAGACTTGCAACTTGACCTGAACCTGTCCTAAAACAAGAACTCAGACAGACCCAGAAGCTGTATTCCCTTTCCTATCTGCTTCTTTCATTACCCTCTATACCCTAAAAGAGCGGGTGCCTCAAGAGAAATCCACATCCACGCCTCTGTTTTCTCTTTATTCCCCTCCCTTGTAAATTTCCAGTGTCCAGTCAGAGAAATATACAAACATACAGACTGTAGATTTCAGTGCTTTTAAGACCATCCTGTCATCTAATTCACCCTAATCCAACATGTTGTGCTGTATATTTGAGATGGTTTTCAAATAAATGTGCTTTCATCAAGGCCCAATCTGGGATTTGTGTGCGTGTGAGTGGAAATGACACATTTGGTCGACTGTGTAAAAGACAATTTGGAAGCGATTAAAGGTTAAAACCCCGACCAGGACTCGTGCATTTGTGTACCTTTGGTCTTGTGTTATCTAATGTGAAAGCATAAAGTGCTGTTTTAGTGTGTAATTTCAACTTTGTGGCAACAGTCCCTTTTCTGTTTCAACATGACAACAGACTCCTGACCTCAACCCCCGTCTGCACCTTTTCGATGAACTGGAATGCCAACTGCAAGCCAAGTCTTATCAGCCCACATCACTGTCTGACCTCACTCATGCTGATAACGCTATTGTTCCTGAATAAGAGCAAATCCCTGCAGCCAGCTTCCAAAATCTGGTGGAAAGCCCGAAACCAGATGTGTGGAGGCTGTTACAGCAGCTGATTAATGTCTGGTTTCGGAATGACACGTTCTGCAATAATATGTGGGAGTCCACATACTTTTGTGTAGATCATATTGCATTGGGACTGTTTCTTAAAAAAATAGAACTTGTAAAAATGTAAAACACTTCATTACAATTAAAAGTGCTGCATTAAAACTTTACTTCAGTAAAAGTAACAAGTATTATCAGTATTGAAAGTTACCGTTACCTCTCCAATGCAGCAGGTGGCGGTGTGCCCGTTTACTGTCTAATTGCTATTTACCAATATAGACAAAGAAGAAGAAGAAAGAGCAGGAGAAAACGAAGAAGAGAACAGGCGCTAGTTACTAGCTTGACAGGCTACGTCGAGGAAATTCTACGGTAAACCTGCTATTTCATACTTTCACACTTTCCACAGTCATTCGCCGCCACCCATAAAGCTGCTGTGACATATTGAGGAGTGAAAAAGCAGCTTCGTTTCATTCAGTCTTCGCTCCGGTAACGTTAGCTTACTCGAAAACGCGAGGATTAGCCTGTAAACGTTAGCCGTTCGTGCTAAACACCGAGCTAGCTAAACGTTTGTGCTTTAGTCCCTCGCTACAACGTCGTTAGTTACTTTAAACAGTAATTTAAAGTTTGCAGTTACTGAAGCCTCCCAAGTTGTTAAACACAATGAATGTTTTTAAGAGGTTTTCATTTAAGAGGAAATTCTGTCATATGTGGTGATTTTTACTTTTGGTTTGATATTGTAGGGTTAACGTTAGTTAGCCCAGTGTTATAAACAACCGCCAGCTGTATAAAGTGAAATTTATGTTGATGTCATGGTAACACAGAGTCGGTTAGTTTAGAATGGAATCAGTTTTCACAAAGATTGAGATTTCAATCAAAGTCTTTCAGTCTGTGCTGCTAATGAAGAAACAAAATGCTAGTTTTAAGGATAAAGGCTAAGTACCACTCTGTATAACTTAATCCAACCCTGTAGCGGCACAGTCTAATTTACAGCCTCCAGCATCACCGTACAACTGAATTAACACCTCCTTAACAAACACTGAGCTTTATAACCTCCATGAAGGCAGGTTTGATTCCCCTTCACAGTGTGTTTTTACGGCTGTTAACTTTAAAGTGGGCAACATGATTGACGTGCCTTGATGAAACTAACAAAGCTTCATTCAGTCTGCGTTAATAAAAGTAACGAAGTTTTAATGGACCTGTATGTAGTGTTCTAGTCTAGATTAATGAGTAATCAAGTACTTTATATGTAGCAAATTTGAGAATTAAAATGTATTTTTCTCATAATCCTGCTCTTCTATGTATGTTCACTTTGTGTATTTTGTGATTTATTATTCAGTGTTTTTATGTTTTATCTTGCATTCTGTGCAGTAGTGTATATTATTCTCAGTGATAACAGCTGTATTGTATTGTACTTCATTCTTGTATTTGCAGGATTATCCTTCTAACGGTGTTGTATGGAGATGGAAACGCATCCACTAACTCCTCCGTTTCTTTTCATTTTCAGAGTTGTCTTTCTTCATCACACTGCCTCTGCTTCGTCCCCCTCGCGAGCGCTGCAGGATTGTTGGGGTTTTAACTCTCTTCCTGACCTGCCAACATGCCAGCCGCACTTACAGATTCCAGTCAGATAATCTGTGAAGTCTGGGCGAGCAATGTGGAGGAGGAAATGAGGAAAATCCGTCAGATTATTCAAAGCTACAATTATGTTGCCATGGTAAGTAATGAGCCATTTTTAGCAGAGTTGGACATTGGTGGTGGGAAAGGAATTATATCTTTAATCAAGTTAAACATAGATCAGGCAGTTTGAGGCAAAGAGGGAACAAAACGAGTTCAATTATAAAACTGCAGTGCACTCAAGTGGTTCAGTGATGACCAGCACATACTGATAAGAAATAACAGCATGTTGAAGGGTTGAGCTTTCAGTTCACGTGTTCATTTTTCATCAGGACACAGAATTCCCTGGAGTGGTTGTCCGGCCAATCGGTGAGTTTCGCAGCACGGTGGACTACCAGTACCAGCTGCTGAGGTGCAACGTGGACCTCCTGAAGATCATCCAGCTCGGCCTCACGTTCATGAACGAGGATGGAGACTATCCTCCCGGCACAACGACATGGCAGTTTAACTTCAAGTTCAACCTCACGTAGGCTGACTGTTGTCTTCTTTTCTTAAATTCCATTCAGATACACATTGATGGATGGTTGGTGTCAGCAGTAGCTAACTATTTTCTATTTTTTTTTGCTCTTCACAGAGAAGACATGTACTCACAAGACTCCATAGACCTGCTACAGAACTCCGGCCTCCAGTTTAAAAAACATGAAGAGGAGGGAATCGACACGCTGTACTTCGCCGAGCTCCTCATGACGTCTGGTCTGGTGCTGTGTGAAAACGTCAAGTGGCTCTCCTTCCACAGGTTGGTTCTTTGTTCTCATTCAGTTTTTTGCGTCGTTGGTTCCACCTCAGAGACCGTGGATCCAGTGATTTCTTAAGTGGGACTTGTGTGTAACTAATTTCAGTAGTATCTGTGTTCCCTTTCTAGTAAGAGATGTTAGGCTGAAGATGAAGATGTGTGGGTGGGTGGGTTTACTAGTAACTGCACTGACTAGAGGTACTGTACTTTAACATGTGCTTCAGTTTGAGCTCTGGTGACTTACCAGTTGGAAGCCAGTAACATCTGTGTAATCCAGTCCATCTGACCCGAGTCGTCCTGTTCTGTTTCTCAGCGGCTACGACTTCGGCTACCTGGTCAAGCTCCTGACAGACGCGCGGCTCCCTGAGGAGGAACATGACTTCTTCCAGATCCTCAACCTGTTCTTCCCCGCCATCTACGACGTCAAGTACTTGATGAAGAGCTGCAAGAACCTAAAGGTGTTGTGGGCTGGACTCAGACTCACTGGGGAGGGCAGAGTGTAACTATCGAAGGCTTTCGTTGATAGGAGACAAACTCCATCAAATCATGTAAAAACAAGACTCGAGACATCTGACTTTGTGTGTGTTTGTGCAGGGAGGGCTACAGGAAGTAGCAGACCAGCTGGAGTTGAAGAGGATCGGGCGGCAGCATCAGGCTGGATCAGACTCGCTGCTCACCGGCATGGCTTTCTTCAGGATGAAAGAGGTACAGTCACACAAACACCCAGTGTTTTTTTTTTGTAATTATTTTAATCATGAGACTGAAGATGATCTGCAGCATAATTAGGTTCTATGGATTTTCAGTTCTTTACTGCCCTCACTACTGCTGTTGTTTCTATTCACGTCTCATAGAGAACAAATGGGAGCTCTGCCTTCTGTGCGTTTCACCCTCACTGTTAAATTCCCCACAGCAGCACGTGTGTTTCAGGAACGCAGCAGTTTCCTCAATGAAATCTTTTATTCCGTTCAGCTTTTCTTCGAAGACAACATCGATGACGCGAAGTACTGCGGCAGATTGTACGGCCTGGGCTCGGGCTCCAGCCAACCCCAGAACGGCATCTCCAGCTCGGGTCAGGAGGAGACGAACAACAAGCACTGACTGAGCGCTCGAGTCGCCAAGCGGAGCGCGCACTTGTTTTAAAACCTGACCAGCAGATTTTCCCCTCTGATCTCCCTCAACACTCGATCCCTGAAGAAGACGAAACTAAACACATTTCTTTAAATTTTGCTCCTGAGTGACTGTAAAATGGACTCACGGTGACAGTGGATCCTTCACTGCCTCACTCGTTTCTTTTTAGTCGCTTTTACTGAGTTTATGGCCATATATTCAGAACATTTCTTTTTTTTTTTTTAATCTGTTGGATTTTTTTTTTTTTTTTTTTTTACAGCATTGTTGTGACACCCTTCTTTAACAGCATGGGACCAGCTCCTGTATCATACTGTGATTCCAGACCAAACCTTGACAAACACAGTCCAATCTTCAGTTCAGACTATCCTTCACCCGTGGGACTCGTCTCTTGTTGCAGGGATTTCATTTTTTAAGTTCATGTTGGAAGGGCCTGTAAATTAAAATGTATAATTTTGATGAAAATAAAAAAAATGTTTTAGCTCTTTTCCACTTTCAAAGCTTTTAACAGTGGGCGTCAAAGTGTATAACTGTGCTTGGTTATGCATGTGTTTCAATGGGCAAACTACTGTCGTTGTGTACATTCACCCACCAAACCAAACTGTCCACCGTCAGGTTTACAGATGTTGTGGTTACTGTTGTTTTTACATTTGACATTGTTTTAAACAGTTGTATATTAAATTGTTTTGTATTTTCAATGTAAATGTTAAGCATTTGATCTTCTTTACCAGCTGTACACTGACACACAGCTCGTCCAACATGCTTGAAAAGGTTCATTTCAGCTCATCAGGAACTAAAAAGTCACTGAAAACATTTGAGGCTGCAACCAGAGCTCAACTATCAGTCAAATGAAAGAAGACTAATTATCAGTCAGATGTTTCAGGTGTTCTGTTTCCAGCTTCTTAAACGTGAGGATTTTGTTTTACTGTATCCTGATTTGAATTTATTGTTTTGACATGTTTGTCTCAAGAGGTCTGAAGACGTCGTCTCAGGCCCTGGTAAGTTGTGTCTTAACTGACGCTGGGTTTGAAATCTTGGTCTGACAAACCAAACATATTGTAAAACAACAGCGGAAAGCAGCAAACGTTCACGTGAGAAGCTGGAAGCAGAATATTTCACGTGTTTCCTGATAAGTTGTGAAGCTCGTCTCTTGGTGCACGGCATTAACTGGTCCCCTGACAGTTTTCATTACAACATAATCAGATATTTAAGTATTACATCTACAACCCAGTGATACTTCTTTTTGGTTATTTCATTGGAAAACTGGCTTTACTGAAGGTGCAGACAGGCACTGTGGGTGTTGCTATCATCAAGCATAAAGATGCTCAACAAGCTGGAATCACTCAGCTGTTTCCTGGATTTCCCTCATGTGACAGCGTGAAGCTCTTCCAGCTCAGAGGGACAGTTTGAGCCTCCTTCAGGCTTTTCTGGACTCAGACACACGCAGGAGGTTTGCCAATCATTTTGTAATGAAAGTTCTTTTTAATTTCAACAAAAAGCTGTACAGTGGAAGTGCTTTTCAGTCTGCTGACGAGGGATTCAGGTGAGGAACCTCTGCGAGGCTTTGAGGGCGGAGGGGCTCGTGGCGTATTTGCGGAGCAGACCTTTGGCCTCGTCCTGGAGGGACGCGCAGACGGACGGTGAAGCCTCGCTGAGGTGCAGGAGAACCAGGCAGCATTCAATAACGTCTGGGTGAGGATACATCTGAGAGGAAACACAGATAAAGAGGAAACCGTTCATTAGTGCTGATGATTGGGTAAAATCTGGGGGCAGATTAGCTTTGGCACCATGAGGTTAGCACTTCTTTAACAAAGTCTGACCACTTCAAACTGCCAGAAACTTTAATCCTTCCAGGACCTCAACTCTGAATAGCAGAAATAAAGAATTTCATACTGACAGCAAAAATGGAATTAATGTGGATCATCATGTCAGGACCAACCTAATCCACTGAATAAGGTGGGCATCAGCCCAGGTACCAGTCAGGTGGACTGGATCAGTGCATGTCTAGTTCAAAGTACCCTGCTCGAAGTCAGGAAGTCTGTTTTCTGTCCTATTCGTGCTCTTTGGCCATAACTTTTTTAAATCATTTCCATAAATCAGTCTCATGGCTGGACTTGTGGCAGTGGTGGACTAAGTACTCAGTTTAGTTACTTAGGTACAAGTACCACACTCTGAGAGTACTCCACTACAAGTGGAGTAGAAGTATAAAGCTGCATAAAATGGAAATATGAATACGAATGTCGGCTTGTTCCGCCCACTGCCCTCCTTCAGTCACAGCTGGCTTTTCCAGACAAGGCTGCATCCCGGGAGGCTGAAGCCATGAGCAGCTGCCTCACACTCCTTCCATAATCTCACACTGTGTGTGTTGTGAAGGGAGCTGTACCTTGATTGTGTCAGGCACATCAGCCAGCTGTTTCTGGTGTTCAGACATCTTGGCAGACAAAGAGAGCAGAGTCTCCTGATCCTCAGTCCTGAGGGGAGGGAAACAGATGGACATCAGATGGTTCAGGATGAGACACGACGGCAGGAAACTGTCTATTACAAACATATCAATCAGGCAGCTAAAACATCCCAAAATGTTCGACGTTTGATAGGATTCATGTTTCAGATACGCTACCTGCTGAGTTCAGTCAGCAAAGTCCATTAACATACAGTCAAAAGGGAGCTTTTAACACTGGTGGAATGTAGCTCAAATACTGCGCATCAGTACAGTTTTGAGGTACTTGTACTTTACATTAGCATTATATTCTCTATTTTACTACATTTCAGAGGAACTATTGTACTTTTCACTCCACTACATTAATCCGACAGCTCGTAACAGATTCAGATTTTACATTCAAAACGTCCGACCAGCTCACAAAAATGATGCACTGTTACAGATCAAACTACCCAGTAAAGTAGTCAGATTTAGCTCCAGTAATATAATGTAGTACAACACTCAGGAGGGCATTTTCCTGCAGCGAGTACTTCTGACTTTGATACTTGATAATAACTTGATGATCGTGTGAATATTTTATTTTATACTATATTATTGGATAATTAATCCTCATTGTGAAAGCAGCATTTGACTGATGGAGGTGGTGGTTTCATCTATAACAATGCTTCATATCTTATGAAACGATAACATTTCGTATAAAGTACAATATTTCCCTCCTAACTGCGGTGGAATAGAAATATAAAGTACACTATTTGAGTAAATCCACGTAGTGCGCCGCTGTGAGTCAGTCTCACATCACAAATTCAGAAAGAGCAACTAAAGAGTCAGACATCAATAACAGTCCTCACCGCTGCCCGGCACCAGCGGACCCCTGGCTGCCCGATGACTCTGCGGTGGTGGACGTCTGCGTGGGAGCGTCGGCCTCTTTCTCCCCAGAGTCGAGCTGCCCTCCCTGGGCTCTGCTGTGCTGCAGCACCATGGCTGCCAGCCGCTCCTGGATCTCTCTCACTGACCTCTGAACAGCCTGACAGGCAGCGTGACGCTCGGACAGAAGCAGAGACGCATCAAAGTCCAGTTTATCAGACCTCCTGTTTGCCGGACAGACGTTCTCTTCTGACTCTGATGCACCTCCGTTCACCATTTTGTCCTTCACCTCGTCTGTAGGACTGGAGTCAGCGGCGGAGAGGGGAGCTCTGCTCTGGATCTGGGTGGAGAGGCTCCACCAGTGTTCATACAGACGCCGGTAATGGATGAAAGTCTGCAGACTGCTGGCAGCAGCTTTGGCTTCTTCGTCCGTGTGATTAAGTGTTTTGGAATGTTTCCTGGAGCAAACACTGACATCACCTGATGAAAGAGAGAGAAAGAGGAGTGAAAAGTGGTGTGACGGCTCCAGTTACAGCTCAGAATATGACAATAATACAACAATGCATTAATATTGATTGATGAAAATCATGATGTGATCAGTCACCACTACGTGTCGCCACATCAGCCAAAGTAGAAATCTTTAAACATTTGAAGCTTGATGACTTCATTTTACACTTAAATGACATGCTTGACACCGTGAGCCAATATGTGTGTCTGATTAATGCCAAAAAGTGTCTTTAAGACTGAAAAGGTGAAAAAATTGTGCTGCACCACTCCAGAAACGACTCATCGATTAACAGACAGACAGATGTACCGTCAGGGAAGAGCAGCCTGCAGAGCTCTGCAGAGACACAGAGGTGTCCAGCATCTCTGAAACAGGCCACCGCCTTCCACAGCTCCTTCATCAGCTGCTCATCATCGTCTGACAACCAGCTCAACACGGCCCGGGTCAGATGGAGGGATGAGTACAGCTGAACCTGAGGACGACAGAACAACAGGCAGGAGAACAGGCTTGAGGGAAGGGTCGGAATCATGAAGAGGACACTTCATCAGACTTACTTCACCTCTGCTCTAACTTGTGAGACACCATTTTTTGACCAGCATATATCTGAAAACACACTGTCTGAAAAGCAGGAAGCAGTCTGAGGACTGTGCACCTGTCTGAGGGGAACGCTGGCGGTGGGTGACGGACTCTCCACAGACTTCAGCTCCTGCAGCAGAGCTCCGGCGCTGCAGTGTCCTCCTGACTTTTGTGAAACCCCAAACTGCCGCTCCCACACGTCCCTCACTTTGTCCTGGATGCAGATGTGACGCTCGCCCGGCGACGCCCACGAGTGACCGGAGACGGCGGACTGCGATGCCACCTGAGAGTCTGCCAGCGTCGCAGCCAGCAGCTCAGCGACACAGAGATGCAGCCTGTGGACCTGCAGAGGATTCAAACTATTCTTTATTTCAATGATGATTTCACAGTTCTCTCATGTCACAAAAGGCACAAAATCTTTTTCAGACTTTGAATCCAAAAAGGTCAAACTTGCTTAGAGAAAGGGCTCTTTGTGATGCATGTGGGCGGTAGAGTTTGTTATTTTCAATATAAAGAACATCACAACGCAAAACATGATGCTCCTAAATGTTTAAAGGCTTGAAATGCAGATGATTGCAGACTTTGGACTGGCCTCACACAGTATATTCTAACATCGGAGAACCCAAACAGTGATGTCAGGCTTTAATAGTCCTATTTTGTAGGTCAGTGAAGCATCCATTTTGCACCAAATCAACATTATTTATGTTGCAGAAATGCTTTTGCCACTGACCAGCAGGCTCTCCTGTGAGCTCAGGACCTCCTGGGCTCCGACCCAGTCCAGAGCAGCAGCCAGGTCTTTAGAGCAGCGCAGTGCCAGCGACTGACCCAGAGACACCTCTCCTGAGATTCTCGCTACACTGGCCGCCGTCGTCAGCGAGGGGACGTCATTCTTCCTGGCGATGACTTTAGCAGCATCGAAACTGGCACCAGTGGCCAGGTAGCTGGAAGATGGGGTCAAACAAACAGGAGAGGGCATGTTTAAATAATGTGTTTGTGTCGGTGATTTAACGAATCCATAAATCCCTCCAGTTCTCACCATTTAGCAGCTGCAGAGAAATGTCCGTCCCTCTCCAGCACGGCGGCCCAGCAGGTGTACAGCTCCTTCAGGACGGGCTCGTCTGCTGGCAGCCTGGCTTTGACCAGAGCTATGGCCTCCCTGACATAGAACACACACACACACACACACACACACACACACACACACACAAATAGCTTTCAACACTGGGATTTAAAAATACAGGGAATCTTCTGCCGCCCCACCCTGGACTGTCCTGCTACCCTTACCGCTGTCCACACACCCCAACGCTTTCATTCAGTAATGAAATTTCTGAAAAAAATGGCACCTGTAGAGTTTGTGAGAGCGCAGCAGGTCCACGGCCTCGTACAGCTTGTTGATTGACAGCAGGTGGGACGCTGCCTTCAGGTACAGCTCCTGCAGACACAGCTGCTTGACGAAGGCCTCCACCGTCCGGCGCCACACCTCGAACCCGGCTGGAGGAGGAAACGGACAAGTGTCACCATTTTACTTCAGGTTTACTCAGCCAAGTTTTCCCTGAGTGACACAACAGGATGTAAGCTCTGTGATGCTGAAAGTCGGTTTTGAGTTGGTCTCATCATTTTGACTGAATTCTGACTGTTAGACTTAAGCTAAAGTCAATCTGTATCAGAGGTTCAGGTGTCAGCTAAAGATCAAAATAACACAAGTACCCATTGGAGCGATGGAGAGCAGGTGGTCGTTCAGCTCTCCTCGCTCTGTGGCGAGCTGCAGCGCCCCCTCCAGGTCTCCGCTCCACAGCCGCAGGTACACGACGGAGTCGAAGTGACCCGCCTCCACGTGACCCTCCTCTGAAGAACGAGACAGCAGAATGGATGACTTCACTGACACAACACACAACACCTCACTCCGCTTAAGGATTATTCCAAGAGCTGACACAAGGTGGATATTAGAATTCCTGACATGAGCACTGATTTAGTGATTTCCATCAGGACCACATGAAGCGTTTCAATCTGTTAAAGTCTGTCTGCATCACGTTCAGGGTGTCTTAAAGGGGTCTGCTGTAATTATGTGCTCACTTTAATTAAACTTTGGAAACTGGAAATGGGCAGATTAACATAGTAAACAACAGAATATGAATCCTGAAGGACGTGAACATGTTTTATTAATTCTGTGCTGAGCAGACAGTGAACATACAACACGAGGAAAGCTGAGAAAAGACAACATACCTTCAGCCTCAAACATGCGGTACAGAGCCTGTCTGTCAGAGAACAGGCCCAGGTGGATGTGCTCTCCCTGGCCTGGGACGCAGCCTGCAGGGGGCGCTGGAAACCACACACACAGTTTAGTAAACGAGCTAGCCACATTCACACACTTTCCCACAGCATCGGGAGCAATGGGGTGTTCGGTATCGAGCCTCCAGCCTTCTGATTGGTGGACAAACCGCTCAGCCTCCTGTCATAAGTCCAGCCGGTGACGATCAAACTAGCTTCCGCCCGTTTTACCTTGCGTCTCCTCTGCTTGTGCAGTGAGTTTTCTCTTCACACACGACTCGCTGATCTGTTTGGTTCTACTTTTCCAAGCTTTGGCGTCGTGGCGTGCTGCTCTGATTAACGACGGCGAGCTCGTGACGTGATCAGTCACTGTCATCTGCACAGCTGAATCATCGTGTCTCATCCCAGTTTCATTAACAATTACTTAAACAATTCAGTCACTCGATGATGACGTAAGCAATTGATTAAATATGTGGTCTCAGAATTGAGCTACACCACATCATGTCAAAGGTCATACAGGTATATTAATGTTTCAGATGCAGAAAAACTTTAGTGATCCCTGCAGGGAAATTGCTTTGTTGTGTGTACGTGTATGTGCCAAGGGTAAGTAAAATAACCATAATTTAAGAGTGATGATTGAAAAATGCACAATAAAATAATGCTGATAATAGTCATGGTACCAATAATCATCTCTTCTGACGTTAGCAGGGGCGGTCTGTTACAGCCCCTCATGGCTGAATGTGGAAATGTTAAAGTGAGTTGATATGGACGGGATATGTGTGGCGGGAGTGTAATTTCTCGTGGTTATCTTTTCCTGTTCCATGGCATCAGACAGGCACAGCTGCAGAGTTTCAGAAGGTTAAACGCTCACTGATCTAAAACTAACCTGCCGTGATTACCTCGACCTAAACCCCTGAGTCCCACGCCAGTTTTCCAGCTCTTAACGATGAGGCTAAACTGCTGTTAGCATCTTCTGACCAGATGGACACACAGTTTGTCAGTTATTCCAAATCATCATAAACTGTCTTTCTCTGTATTGTAATCACCAAACGTGTCCATAGCAGACTCAGTCTCACCGTTGCTGTGTTTGACAGAGGCCAGGCTGATGCAGTCTTGCAGCAGGTCCTCTTTGGGTCGATGGTCCATGGACGTACTGACGGGCATCATGGAGCGAGGCTTCTTCTTCTTCAGTAAGTTTAAGTCTGGAGACGCACATGGACAAAGCCATACTGTTACCAACAAAACCAAACAAACACCCATCAAACTACACCAAAACTACACTGAGTTGAAGCTGTTTTCTCAAAGGACGTACCTGCTTTGTCTTTGCTCTTTGAGACAGCGGAGGATTTTCTTTGCGTCTCAAAAGTGGCTGAAACAAAATTTCAGAAGAAAACTGGCTTTTCACTGAAAAGGTCACAACAATCTCACTGCTTCCAAATCTGTAAAAACTTTTCTTTTCTACCCTGTTACCTGGTGGCACAGGACTGTTTGTTGAGCTGACTTCATCTTCCTCATCTTCACCAGACAGCTCCTGTTCCGTCGCCGCCTTCTGTCCCCCTATAGCTGGCTTTCCGTTCACCTCTAGCGGTGCAGCTCCTCCGGCCCCTGAAGCCTTCTTGTTCTTCCTCTTCTGCTTGGGATTAGCCTTCATCTTCTCCTTTAGGTCGACCATCTTTTTCCCTGAGAGGACAAGCATGTGAACGTTACAGCCTGCTGGTTACACCAAAAGGCAGACACCCGATCTCGAGTGCTGGAGGACGTGGTTCTCGCTGTTTCAACACCGCTGCAAAGACAGATGCTCACCTTTAGGTGGCTTTGTAAACTCTTGTTTGGAGACCCTCCACTCCTGCAGGGTGAAGTCCTTCCCTCCCGTCCAGATCACATCCGGGTCAACAGGGGACCAATCCACGGACAGCACATAACCAATGTGACCGCGGTAGTTCGAGACAGCCGCCGCCTGCAGCACGTCCCACACCTGAACACAAGAATGCAATAAGCTAGCACCAAACTATATTTACAGACTGATTCCAAAAAAGTTTGGACAGTAAAACACAAGTAGAAGAGAATGTGATAACTTGCCTTTTGACATAAAAAGACAATATATTTAACATTTTTCATCATCAGCTTCATTGATTTTTGTACATATCTGCTTATTCTGAATTTGATGCAGCAACACGTTTCAAACAAGAACACAACAACATGATCATGGTTTTCTACTTGTGATGCTGGCCTGGTACTGACCTGGGCTGTGCCATCGTATGAGACGGTGACCAGCCGGGCGTCGTGGTGTGGACTCCAGGCCATGCCGGTGATTTTAGCTGTGTGACCACACAGGCTGCGATACGGCTCCGTCAACACCACCGGGCTTTCCGGAGGATTCTCTGTACAAAACACAAATGTCAACACCTTCCGAGCTCTTAGACGCTCGCATTTTTAAGATGTAATGTACTGGAAGTCGGTGCACTGTTGTACTTGAGGCGTCCCACCTATGACGGAGCGGAGATCGTGCACGTAGACGGTAGCGTTGCTGGAGCCCGAGGCGAGGAGGTAGTGCAGCTCTGACAGAGAGCTGTGGTCGTGATGCCACCGCAACGTGTTGATGATTTTGTGGTGCTGCTGGATGCTGCACAGCAGCTTCAGACTGGGGGCCTGATACACATCGATACACCTGCAGCAGAGAGCATGTGGTCAGACGTGAAAAAAAGGAACAGAATCAGGAATCAGTATGTTTTACTGTGATTGGTTTCCATGACGTGATCAGTTTTATCCTCCCTGATACGGAGAAATTTTCAGAGAAAGAGTCTAGGGAGGCAGTAAAAAGCCTTTTAAAAACTTGGAAAGCTTTGATTAAAGAAATCTTTCCTGGTTGCATCCCATGCTAAAGCTAGCTGACTAGCTAGTTACTGCTAGTTTTTTTTATTAGAGTTTGCTTACTGGTAATTTAAATAAAAATACCATATTGATGTTCTTTAAACCTGCATTAATCATCTGCCACTTGCAGCAGAACGCAGTGCTTAAAGGTTAATATGTGAAACTTATGGTAAAGCTAGTAAAGAGTTGCCTGTGTAGCAATCCAGCAGATGTGGATACGTTAGCATTTATCTGGAATTCTGTTTCAGATGTCCTGATGAATGTTACGTCCAATCTTCACCCTCTGTCTAGCTCTGGTTTTGCTCTCCACCAACTCCTGAGGGAAAAATCTGGCTCGTTTTCTGCTAAATGTTCTGCTTGTTCGCCGGCTGTTTGCTAACTTCGCCTGTCGTTTGGTGGAGCACAGTGGATTTGTTGAGCTTCGTCCTTGGAAACAGCTGCCGGCTACAGCTGGAAACAGCGCTGATGAGAGCGTTGAGACTGAACCAAACAGGAAACTTGCCCGCGGTAAACCAAAACAATGACCTGAGAGAAGCTGACAGGCAGACTCGGGTGATAATTCTGTGTGTGGTGGGAAATTCACTTTTTAAAATGTGAATCCAGCGACCACTTTCATATTTTACCAACATTTGGCTGGTGCTAATTTCCCGTCAACAGTGTCACAAACATGTAGACATTTCATCCATTGTTAATTTAAAAATACTGATAACAATTTTAACATTTACTTCATCTTTGTATGATGTCACTGCTCTTAAGAGTGAATCAAATCAGTGATGCTACAAACAGAACTGAAGCTCAGACTTCACAGACTACTGGTTTTATTGTCCCTCAACAGTCAGCTGAGCCTGTGAATCTATGAATCTGTCTTTTTTAGGATGTTTAAGTGTTGAGGTGACTCAGAAATGTGACCTAGTTAGCAGAGTTTAACAGCTCACACAGAAGCAAATCCATTATTCTGTAGCCTTAAGACTGCACACTGTCAGTGGACAGTTGGTCCCTCGCAGGACTCCACAGGCTGATGGTCTATTATGAGACGGGTCAGGCCCGGCCGTTCACTCACCCGTCCTCGTTGCCGATGGCAACCACTTTCCCATCTGGCTTCCAGCTGAGGTCGGTGTGCGGAGACAGCTTGTGCTGTTGGGAAGCAGAGCTCACCTTGGTAACCTATTCAAATCACCGCCATTTACATTCAACAGCGAGCGTGGAGCAACCTGTCGCAACCGGGAGCGTCGGCCATAATGTCTGCATGATTAAAGCTTTGACACTGTCCGTGAACGTCTCCTGAATTTCCCTGGGTTTGTTCTGCACCTGGAGGTGTGTTTGCCAGGTTTCACTGTGGCTGACAGGTGCTTCTGGTTCACTAAAGGCTTTCGAAAAAGCCTGTGGAGGTCTGTGCGTGGATGTAAGCCGACAGTGAGAACAGACACACTGACACCGACTGATTTCTATGTATGTATGATGACTGTTTCACTGCTCATCCTGGAGTCAGCAGCATCAATAAGCTTCTGGGTTACAAGAGCTCAGTGGTGGGTGTCAGATCAGGTGACTGCTGCCGTCTGCTTTATCCTTAAGACTGAAAGAAAATGTGATTTTATGACTATTACTGACCCCTGTTGCAATAAAACAGTCTACAATTTGAAAACTACTTAAATCCATTTGAAAACAAATGGTTCATGAGTGGTCCTTTGTGTTCACATGCCGTCCACTGCTACAGGGCGATGTGGACGATGACAGCCAAATGGATGCGTGCAGGGAAAACCATCTTTATTTACTTTGCTCTGCGACGCTGTCGGATGAGAGCATCTAATCACATGCTGCGTGGCTCACGGAGTAGATCATGGCACTAACCCACATTGAAGAAGCATGTACTTAAAACTCAACTAACGACACAGGCCGCAGGTTAAATGACCCAGAGAATGACATCATCATCGCACCTTGATGTCGTTGGTGTCTCTGATCAGCTTGTCGATGTCGGACGCCTCTCCGCTCAGCTTGGACGGATCGTGCTGCAGGATGACGCCCTCGCCGGCGCAGCTGTACAGGCTGTAGGACGGCTTTCCTCCTGCGGCACCTGAACGTCACACACACATAACAAGCACAAAACTACAGGTGGTTTCAGGGTGGCGGGTTGTCTACTGACTGTGTTTTAAAAGCCTTTTGAGTCAGCAGCTAATCAGAGTTTTGAATTTATGCTACTGATAGAATGATTATAGTCTAATAACACACTCTCTCATTCGACTTAAACCCGAAATGTTCCCACACCGGAGCTGTGGAGCGCGGCTTTGAAACCAAGTCGGTTATTCTTCTTCTCAACTTTCTGCCTGGAATTATGCAGTCGTCTGGACAAACACCGACTAGCCTCGAGTGACATATTACCTTCACCTGGTTCGCCGTCGCTGTGTGAGCTGCCTGAGCCTTGCCTACGGTGGAAGCCGCGGACGCAGTGTGACCAGAAACGACAGCAGAACGTGTCTCTGCAGAGTGTTTTCTGTGTGTTCTGTGAAAACACTCTGCTGCTGCACCCAAATGTAACACAAGGGAAATTTATTTGGCATCATGCTTGGCTAAATATTTGGTGATATTCTTATATCAACAAACACACAGGAGCTAATATCCAGTGATCGAGGGCATGTCCATATCGTCTCATAGAGGTCCTTAGTTACTGAAATGGATGTAACAGGTGTTTTTATAAAGGGACTGGAGTCGTCAGCTGGAGGAACAGGTGCTTTTAAATGCTTGCTTTGGCTGCAGTTGTGTGCACTCACTATGTATTGCTGAGAAACACGGAGGAAGCAGCTGGTCCTGATCTCCTCTGCACACCTATTGTAAGACATCCCGATGATCTGAGCCAATGAGATTGCGGTACCTCACCACAAACGTGAACTGAGCTGAAGCTTCTAAGATGAGTGACTGATACGCTAATCAAAACGTCATCTGCCGGCAGCTGCTAAAATTAACTTCCTACGTCTTGATTTCCCCACGAGCGGCTGAAGTGGGGGGGGTGGGGGGGGTGAGCCGTGAGTGTTTTCTCAGCTCATTCAATTACAGCGTCGATTACAAAACGGGCGTGCTGAGACGTTTGGCCTTTTTAGCTGACTCGCTGGTTTTCGGCGTCCCACCGCCTGTGTTTCTGCTGGGTCAGAGCGTTCAGAGCAAACAGCAGCAGTTGCTAAGAGTTCATTAGGAACTTACCAAATGACATCGGGGGGACTGGGGGTCCCCAGGCCAATGTGTACACCGTTTTGCGGTGATAGGAGCTCGATATCTGAGGGGGCCTGGGAAGAGATGAAGCAGAACAAACGCCCGGTCAGGAGCAGCTGACGTAGATAGCTGCTGGAAAATGGGACTCAGGGGCCGTGAGGGATTATGAGAGGAGTCTACAGGGCCCCCAGCATTAAAAACAAAAACAAAAAAACAAGCTGTCGGACTTCATGACTCTCAGAAAAGTCTCCAAACTCAAAGTCCAGTTGAAATCATCCCTTTTCGCGGAGCATGAAGTCATTTCTAAAAGGTGCCCTGTGGAGTTTTGTTGTAAGAAAACATGTTATGTCGACATTGTTTCAATCGTTGGTGTCCAGCAAACATGTGGAATGCATTTCCTTTCTTTTCTGAAACGTCTGCATGATGATTTTTTGGAATATCTTAATGCATTGTTTTCATCCACGCTCGCCTGCCATCAGTCTTCTTCTTCACTGCTTTGTTGGCACATCTCTACGCTTCTTTGCATGTTACTGTCACAATGAAAAAACATTTCTCCAGAGTGCAACTAGTGGTCAAAACCCCCCATGTGCTACCTTTAAATTAGTCCATATTTCTACTGTTAGTGAAAAAAAGGGGTGAAAAAAGCCTTTCAGCTTTGTGCATGTGTCCATGCTTGTAGATAAGGAGACATCAGATAGAAAGCTAATGTTTAGCTTCTGTCTCGGGTCATTAGCTAATATGGATTTCAAGTCTGAGGCTCTTGTCTGGCTGTTCATTAGTGTCACTGTCAGCTAATCATTAGGTTTAAGAATAAATTGATTTTAGTGGCAGAATGCACAGACAGCGCCCTGCTATGAAACTAATAAACAAGTTTTTGGGTACAGATTTCTTGAAATTGAGCACAGGTCATGTCACTTGTACAGAAGATCTGTATATTGTAGCAGCTATGAAACTAAAGTGAAGTGATAAAAAACAGGAAACTACAGTTTTAGACAACATCATTTAATTACTCATAATCCAAACTATAAAAAAACCTTTAAATAACGACTCTTACTTGTTCGAGAAGACATCGTAGACGCCAACTTTCCCGTCGTCTGTTCCAAAAGACAAGGATCCTTCTTTTTTCGGGTGCCACGCCAGCTGCAGTGAATGAAAAAGTTTCTTGATGCACTCAATCTTATCTCAAGTGCCACTCTTGTGACATCTAAGAGTTTTGAAATGAGTAACGGCCGTTGATAATGGAGGACGCTTCGTAACGATCAGACTAATCCTCTCCACGGGATGGAGGCTTCGGCGCAGATGTGCCGGGTTGATACTGGCTCTTCATTAGATGCCTGATATCATTCAGCCATTGTCGCCGAGCTCAGACACGGAGCGGGTCTGAGGATTCCAGTGAAAAATTAAAGGATGCTCCAGCTGATAAATCACAGCTGAATTATAGCAAGTTTACAAATGTCGCTCTTGAGTTGTACGGCTGCGAGTGGCTGATAGGAGCATGTGTGGTCTTATCAACAGCTCAGTGGAGGATTTTATTAAAAAGCAGCCATTTAGACAGGAGACAAATGTCACAGTCTTCTTTGTCTCTTTGTCTCGCTGCTCTGAGACTTTCTAACACATTTCAGAAAAATTCAAGATATACAGACAAGTACTCTGGAAATTCTACACATCTTACCGCTGTGACTTTGGACTTGATGCCCTGCCAGAAGGTCCTGGTGTCGTACTGGTTCTGGGTGGTCAGCGTGTTCCACACCCGGATCATGTTGTCACCGACGCCCAGCGCCAGACACCCTGCGCCCACAGGGGAGAAGGTGAGGGCGTAGACGAAGCCGCCCAGCGTGGGCAGAGTCCAGCAGCAGTCCAGAGAGGCCATGTCCCAGCATTTAATCTGGACGGTAAACAGTCAAGACAGGGTTATTTTAAAAATGCTACGACTCCTCCAAAAAGCTGCGTGTTAAATATTTCAAGTATGTTTTGTTCTGCAGAGTTCACAACAGAGCAAACATGTCTTTCCTCCTGGCAGCTGCAACAGATATTCAAACTTAATGAAGCTTCCACAGGGTGAAGTTCAGCCTCCAGCAATTAAAAGTTCTTATTTAACGTAGGTTATTCTTTACCGAAATTCAGCCGATTCAGGCTTTTCTCTCTTTTATTAGAAACTGTCGAGTTTCTGTCTTGAAAAAAGCTCAAATATATCCCGTTCCATGCAGGTGTGGACGTGCAAAAACAGCAGAGCGAGCAGGGCTGAAACTGCTGAGAGCGTCGAGCGAGGCCCGACTCGAGCCCCAAAGCACCAGGCAGGATGAAACATTACCTGAGGAAACCTGCTCAATAAACAAGCTGCTGCGGCTGATTCCGTGTCAGCGTGATTAGAAATGAAGCAAACTTTTCCAGAACGTTTCCGACCAAAGAACGGCGACCCACCTCTCTGTCCATGGAGGTGCTGAGGAGCAGCTCCCTGTCGTCCTGCAGGCGGACGGAGCTCACGTTGAAGACGATCCTGCTGTGGTTCTGACCCTCTGAAGACGTCCCAAACAGAGTCCATTTCTGCTTCCCTGTCCTGGTTAAGTCCCACATGACCAGCTCACCACTGGGGACACACGCACAGACACATATATGCAAATAAGTCAAGCATGTTCATGCAGTAAGCTAAGCATTTGAAGGTCAGTAGTGTTGTCCCCAGATTTTGTACGTATGATAGATAATAATACATGAAATTCCAGTTCACAGTGAAGAAGCCAAACATACAGACATACATTATGCATATAAACATACAGTGAAAACGGTCTAAAAAGGGATTTTACTGGCGAGTTGACTCGTCTGTACCTGAAGCAGCTGGACACCAGTTGTGTCGGTCGTCCTTTCGGCCAGTGGACGTGGAGCCAGAGCCTCTCTTTGACCCCGGGGTCGACTGCAGAGCCTCTTCTCTTCACATACGGCAGCTTCAGAGTCATCACGCCTGCAGGGGGCAGGAGATGAGGAAACACAGAAGATTACAAAGATCGTCACGTTCCAGCTTACCTGAAGGCATCAGCCGAGTGTTCTCTCTTTTTATAGTCCATAATTCTGATCACGTGCTGATCCTTTTTGACATATATACAGACAGGCTGTGTGCAAATAATTGCAAAAAAAATTTTGGAAACCTAAAATGTTACTATTGTGCAATGACACACAGATTTAGGCCTAAAATACATTTAGAATTTCTATATTTTGCATCTTTTCCCCTGGAGCCCGAACCTTATTCCTGATTAATACACAGTTATGAAAAACCAATTTCAATTTTGGGGCTTCTTAATTGCCTACAGATACTTTATAAAGGCATCTTAACACAAATAAATGCAAGAGGGAAATAATGGAAAAGCATAAAATCCTGCCTATTTGCAGCTTCAATCCAAAAATCCCCCTGACGACACTGACGCTGGTCAAACTGCAGCTGAACCTCTTACCTTTTCCCCTCGCTGAGCTCCAGATCCTCACTGTCTGGTCTTTGCTTCCAGACGCAAGATAGCAGCCCTTCTCGTCTCCTGCAGACACCCCACTGGTGGCTGTGATGACAAAAAGTCCACACACCGTAGAAATGTTCCGTCACCACTTTAGTTTCTGTAACTTTACTTCTTGTCAAAATGCAAAAAATGATCACACAGTGAAAAAAGAAAAGAAAAGATGCGTTGACCAAGTGTAGAAGAGCTGTTTTTCTGAAGTGACTGCACTCCGCTACCTTCACTGTCCTCAGGTCTGCCGTACAGGGTGTCCTCCGCGGCCAGCGGCGACCACGCCAGAGAGTGGATCTCATCGTCGTGTCCGCGGAGACGGTGCATCACCTCGCCTTTCTTGCTCACATCAATCAGCACGATCATCCCATCTTTGTACCTGAGACAGAATAATGTCAGCACTGTCGGCCATCTGTTACAATGGAAGCGGGGCATCTTCAGATGTCAGATTTGAATAAAATGGAAAGAAAGTTTTATGGATTCTAGGATTTATTTTTACTTTTTGTTTTAGTCTGGGCTCCAGGGAACCATTTGGATTTATTTCAACAGTTGAGTATAAAGTAAGTGTAGAGGTCAGATGCAGCATACAAGTATGAAAATCAGCCCGGAGGGAAGCATCGCTTTGGCTTTGGGTTGTGTCAGCTTACCCCACGGCCACGGTGCTCCAGGTGTGAGGGGAGCAGGTGAGGCAGAAGATGGTCCTGGGCTCGGGGAAGAAGCTGGCGGTGTCTCCTGTGTGGTGCCAGTGACAGACCACAATGCCCTTCTCATCCCCCGACACCACCAGATTTCTATCTGCCGGGGACCAGTGCACCGCCGTGACGGGGGTCTGCTCGTGGGGAAAAAACAACCGTGGTGACATCCTGTTGATTCTCTATTTCAAATGTATTTTACTGGTCAGGCTCCAGTGGAAGGTTTTTCGTATGATGGTGTTGGTGATGCTGTGTCCAGAGCTTTTCTACCTTCACAGGAAATCAAGTGGAAATACCTGATATGAGCGTCTTAGTCTGAAAACAGTCACTTGTGCTGTTTATGAACAGAAATTCAGACTTATTTGGAGCCTGAATCTGTTCTCAAAGATGAAAGCCCAACCACCCAGTCAGTCTCTGGCTTTTTTTCAGATCAACCTACAGAACAATTATCCCTGGAAGGCATCATTTGAAGCAAATAATGGAAAGTAAATAAGCAATGCCCTCTCTAACCTTGACAGGTGTTTTAAAAATGCCCTCAGGGGAGTCACTGAATTGCTGCAGAGGAGCTGCTTGGAAGCCGGCAGCAGAAATCTGTGCTGTTCGTCCCCCTGCAGAGTGACAACTGTCCTCCAAATCCTGTCGAGCTCAGATGGTTAACTTTCTCTCCACAGACCGGGTCAGCAGCCCACTCTCGCCGTGACACAACAGATGAAAGGAAAATGCGTGACAGCGAAGCTGACAGGCTAAACTATCTGCATCATCACTTCCAGCAGACGAGACAAGGAAGAAAGCTTCACAACTGAGGAAGCCGCCTCCGTCTTACCTCTGCTGCTGGTGCAAAGCTGACTGCAACCCGCGGGGGGCGCCAGCATGTCACAACATGCACCTTCCCGTTTTAATAGCACCACGAAACAGCAAAGTCGACACTCACCTGATGAGCTGCGTGCTCCTTTATAAGAGCCTTGCTGTCCGAGTCCCAGAAGCGAACGCTCCCGTCGTTGGAGGAGCTGACGCAGGTGTGACTCTGCCCTGCATGCTGACAGAACGAAAAGCCTGACACCACGTCTTTATGGCCCACAAGCTCACCTGGAAAACACGGAGAGAGAGCTGGAGATCAGCGTTTGATGGTCGAATAGAAATAAAATAAGCAATTTGAATACCTGAATAAGACCATGGGAAATAAAACTGGCATTTTTCCCTACTTTCTGACTGGGGATGTGACTTTGGTTGGGTCTGATGAAAGATGCTATTGAGTTGCATTGTGGGAGTTGTAGGATCCAGACATTTGGAGATACATTCATTCTAAAAGTCAAAATATTTACAACTCTACTGCATTTATCTAATTTTAAATCTCTTGCAGACCCCCAAACTTAATGAAAGTGCAATAATAAATTACTGGCACAGCCCTTTAATTGATTAATCATTGTCTGAAAACAGTGATAAATGTCCATCATAACTTCCCAATTCAATGTGATGTCTTCAAATTGCTTGTTTTACTGACCAACAATGTAAAACCTAAAGATATTCAGTTCACAATGATATAAAATAAAACAGAAAAGAGCAGGAAATCTAGGATTATTCAGTTCCAAAAGGGCTGTTAGTTGAACTTGAGTACCTCTTTCATTTATGAATTTTCTGTGATTGACTAGCTGAACAATCAAATTATCATTTCAACACTACACTTTTCATGTTACCAATCCAGCCATCTGATGAGACTTGATATTTTCTTTTAGCACACGAGTCCAGGAGCTGTAATCATCACACCTGAGATGATCTGATCACCTTGATTTGGACAAAAACACGGCTTGTGCCTGACTGTAATGTAGCTTTAAGGTTTAAAGAGGCTGGAGGATGAGTGCCAGAGTGAGTGACCCTGAATAAAATGCCCTGCACTGACAGCAGACTCACCTACAACCCTGCAGGAGGATGCGGACACATCAATCAAATAGATGATGTTTCTGGCTCCGACGCCCAGTAAACCGCTGCTGTTGACGTCACTGCAGCGCGAGCAGTACCAGTTGGGAGAGGCGGGAAGCGACCTTTCGTGCATGATGCCTCGGATACTTTAAAGTTTATCTATTCTTTAATAAAGCCTGGTAAATTAAAACCAAACTTCTCACATGTTACCTGCACTGTCGTAGTGACTACACTACCGGCCGTACGGCCAGCGTGGTGTCGTAAATCCTGCCTTTGCCGACTACGGAATCCTAAGAAGGTCAAACATTACAGATTTTTTGCTTCAACCCCACAATTTTACAGTTTCTGCCAAATACTGTTGAATCGTTGTAAAAATGTACTATATATGAACTATAATCAAACTTAAAACGATAAATGCGTAGTGAAAACGGCAAATAAAGGATCAATTTTGTACATTGTCACTGTAAAACTGCCGTAAAACGATCCCAGTAGTGTCGTAAAAAATGCAACATGGCGGCTGCAATGACAGGACGTGGTAAGAGAATGCAGTCTAATTATAATTTTACCATTATATGATATAAATTCTGTCTATGACAAAGTTTTGACGGATTAATATTTGTTTTCAGGTGTCGCTTTTATTAGGAATATACCTGGGTTGTTGCACTCAAGGTAAGAACATCGATGTGAGTGTCTCAGCTAATGCTATCACTGCCTCTGTAGAAGGACAAATGTCTGTGGACTGGTTTCACGTTAGCTCATCGATCATCATATCATCGTGCAAAGCACTTCATCGTAAATAAGTTCAAAAACGATCTCTTTGGAATGTAACATTATGAAGTAACGATACAAAGCTAGCGTTACACTGTGACGCTTGCTGTGAATGCTGTCGTTTTCTCATGTATGTGTGTGTTTGCTTTTTCTTACCTGTGTAATGCTAACTTATTCTATCAAAATGTAAAACGTGCATTCATCAGTCCTTCATATTATAACATAGAACTTAGAGTGAATAGTGTGTACATTGAGATGGGTCATATTTTATTGTACCTGCTGTACAGTGTTTCAAGGCAGGAGCCCATTACATTGGATGATCTGTTGATAATGCGTATGTGAGTGTCCGAGCTGGTGTGGCGCACACATGCAAGTTTTTTCCTCTTCCCTAAAAATCTGTCCAGATTACAAGCTCTGGGTGGTGGTTCTCCGCAGCTCTCATGTTTCCACACCAGCACCTCACTGGAATCAAAAAAGTGGGAGAGGAAGAACCGGATGATGTACCCACCTCAGCTACCAGATGAGCCCCGCAGACCAGCTGTGAGTCTTTCTATTGTTTATTTAATGAAGTGCAGAGTGACAGGATGTCCTGGTCAGATATCCCATGCAGGAAGCTGAGTTGAGTTTCTTTGGCTTGCAAACACAAAGTTATGCATGTGTGTGCGTGTATATTTGAGTAAGATGAGCGATCATTTCCACCTCACTTAAACAGTGCAGAAGTTGACTTGTTACTACAAACACGTGAACACCCCGGTGTTTCTTTTCTTTAGGAGGTCCACCACTGCAGGAGGCAGATTAAGTACAGCAAAGACAAGATGTGGTACCTGGCCAAACTGGTGAGACCTACAGCACACATCATAACTTCAAGCAGCTGAATCACATCAAGCATCAAATCCTATCTGTCCTCTTTCATGAGTTATTTTACATCGCTCACCTCTGTCAAAGGCTTGAAGCTGATGCTGGTTTCAAACAGTTTGTAGAGTGGAAAGTTAGAGATTTGTAGTAAAATAGCAGAGGTGATGAGTCTACCAGGGATGTTTTTTTTGTTTGCTTGTTTGTTTTTGTTGTCTCTGTGGGTGTCAAAGTGCCAGTCACATCACGTGATGTGAGCCTGCCACCCTGCTATCCTAACAGCTGTGGATGAAACGTTAATTCTGTCGTTTCATCTCACCGTTCTCCTTCGCAGATCAGAGGGATGAGCATTGATGAGGCTATTGCGCAGCTGGAGTTCAACAACAAGAAAGGAGCGAAAATCATGAAAGAGGTTTGAAGCTGCATGTTCACCCCCGGCTTCTCATTTTCACTAGTCGTGTTCTAATCGTTCAGCTGTTTGTTCTTGTATTTTCACATCATCCCCCCTCACACTTAAGTATGTACAGATTTTACAGCTCTGTGTTTGTTTTCCTGTTCAGGTTCTTCTGGAAGCTCAGGATATGGCCGTCAGAACTCACAACGTAGAGTATAAATCCAACCTGTATGTCGGTAAGTGTCTGCAGCACTTCCAGGTTTCACTGTGTAAATAACTGCACAGTATTAACACAACATAACCTCCTGCAGCTGGATGGCTAAGTGTTAAAAACCAGTTGAGTCTGCTCTGTATGTGTCAGTTTTGTGCTCCCTAATGTGAGTCATTCTTTCTGCAAAATGTAATGAGTATTATTTATTATTCTTTATTATTGATTTGTTTATTGAGTAGTCTCTGTGAAGTTCTGTCAACTTTCAAGAAAAAATAGAAAGACAATCCTGAAAATATAACCTTGTTGGTGGAGGTAATAAAAAGATTTAGACTTGCAAATGAAAAACTTCTGCTTGCCAAAACTCCTCTAAAATATCATCTTAGTCATCACATGTCATCAGCTATTGTGCCAAAAGCAAGACAGTAAATTTCAGAGCCGGGAAATGACCTTCAGCAGGAGGGGAAGCAGGTGATGAATATTTTTTTTAGTTCAGATGCTCTGCAGAGTGACTAATTTATGTGCACTTGCAGACATTATTACAGATAAGCCTAAACTCGGCCCAATCTTTGTTATTTTGACCAGTTTTCATTCAAAGGCACCTCTACAAATTAAATGAGTCATTCTGTACCTTATCTCTCTCTCTGGGTTTATCTCATCCCCTCTTTATTCACACACCGTCTCCTCCTGTCTCCTCCCGTCTCCCCTCGTGCAGCTGAGTCCTACTCCGGCAAAGGGCAGTACCTGAAGCGGATCCGTTACCACGGCCGCGGGATGTTTGGCATCATGGACAAAGTTTACTGTCATTACTTTGTCAAGCTGGTGGAGGGCCAGCCACCAAAAGTAGAGAAGAAGACCAGCTTTGACCAGGCCAAAGAGTACGTCCAGAGCCTCAAGAACCGAACCATCATCCACAGCCTGTAGACCATCTGATGGGATCGTGTTTCACATGTACCTTCCACTGTATGTCTGTGTGTGTCTTTGTAAATAAACAAAAGAGTGAATTCATAATGAGACCACTTCACGTTTCTTGTTTTTGAAATTTCTTATAATGATTACTTAATACTTATTTAGAAATAATATTGACCGTAACCAGCGCTGTAGCTTTAAATATAGATATGACTAATGTTTAAGAGTGGGCAGTTACTTATATCATGTTTTAGACCAATCGGCATAATCAGATGTTATCTCACATAGATATGACACAGAATTAAGCTTTAAAAAGGTGTGTAAACTCGATGTGTTGCACACACTAACACAGTTTGCTTCAGCTCATTTCCGTTGGGTGTTTGGTGCAGTAGTTGGAAGGTTATAGATTTTAGTCAGAAGCTTGCAGGAACACAGTGTCAACTCTTGGAAACTCTCGGACCTGTAAGCCTTAGGATGCAATTCACAGAATCTTGTCCAATCAGGCTAAGAGGTCTTTTCTGCTTTGGTCACCATTAGTTAGCGTTGCAGGTCTGTCTGTGCTGATTCCCAGAAATTGAGTGGATACTGAAAGGAGGTAGTTAAATATTAAAGAATGCAAAGAAATATGACCTGAAGGAAGGATACGTATAAATTAGAGACTGCAGCAGGAACACATGCTGTTCATTTTACTTCTATGAATAATGTGATTCTGTAACAGCGCCCTTCCACCAATTACAGTGATTAAAAAAGCACAGAAAACAGAGTGCGCTGTTGACTTGGGCCCATATTCATAAAACTATAATTACACTTAAGAATGCCCCAAAGAGCCAACTTGATTTAAAAATGTTCTCTGAGTGAGCAACAAGACACTTTTATCAAGTGATTCATGCAGCACAGCATGACTGATCATACACAGTATATGGTCAAGGCAGCAGGAGCCAATCAGACACAAGGATTCACCTTGCATCGTTCATTCTCTCTCCTCACTCGGTGAAGTTATTCAGCAAAATCAAACGTTATTTTGAGTTTATTTTTAGAAAAGTATTTTGTGTGTTTTCCAATGAACTCCTAAATAAGTAGCAATTTAAAAAAAATGAAACTGACAACCATTTCATATATTTGTAATTCATAAATATAGAAATAGAGAGGACAGAAACAAACAGAAACAAAAAGTAAAGCAAGCTGGAGCAGAGGAAAGTGAGCTGCTGGTAGAGGAGGCACAGTACATCATAGAAAACATCAATATAAACAATCAATACCAGCTTTATTCTTTTGTTTGCACCGCTGCCAATGTGCATTTGGAGATAACAGTTTACAAGAAAGCAACAGCTGCAAAAAGAGCCCTGAAACTACAAAGTTCTGAATTCTATGTATTACTTCAGAAAACGTTCTGTTTATAATGACCGAGGTTGTATTGTGAAGTCATTCCAAGACATATCTCAGAGGGTGTGTGCTCACCCCTGCGTCTATACTGCAGCATATCAAGGACCCCGACGGGCTACATAACCAATTGAAGACAGCTCTGGAGCTCTCTTAAAAGTTTGTGAGAGGGACTAGAAGTGATCGAAGGAGTTTACTTTTATCTTTCATTCAATTCCAAAATGTCAGTTTTATCAGTTTGATGAATAGTGGCTGGTGCAAACCACTAGAAACACCTGGCATCAAAAATGTACTTTCCACCTGGTTTGGGGGTGGCACTTTCTGTACTCCCCTCCTTAAACCGACACCTTATTGTGGTGGAGGAGTTTGAGTACCCGAATGATCCTGGAGGCTATGTTGTCCAGGGCTTAATGCCCCTGGTAGGGTCTCCCAAGGCAAACAGGTTCTAGGTGACGGGTCAGACTAAGAGCGGTTCAATAGCCCCTGTGAAAGAAAAGCCATCAAGGAAGCGTACGTCGCCCGGATTGGCGTTACCGGGGCCCCACCCTGGAGCCAGGCCTGGGGTTGGGGCTCGCAGGCGAGCGCCTGGTGGCCGGGTCGAGCCCGAACGAGCGACGTGGGCCCGCCTTCCCCTACGCCCACCACCCGCAGGAAGGTTCAGAAGGGGCAGGTGCTTTGTGGTATGGGTCCCTGCTCAGGCTGCTCCCCCCGCGACCCGGCCCCGGATGAAGCGGGAGGTAATGGATGGATGGATGGATGGATGGATGGATGGACTTTCTGTACTGCAGTGGTGGGAAATGAGTTGGTCTGTATTTTTATTACCGGGGTGTAGTACCAATGCTTTAAATCTGACTCACATAATAAAACTACTTGAATCTTAACCAGGACTGTTTAAATGAATCACGACCTTCTCCACGCTGATGCCCCACCTCATGCAGCAGGTGCCCCCTTTTTTTGGCCCCTGTCCCCCAGACAGCCTGCGTCCGCCCCTGCTCTAGTGCACCTCTCCTCCCACTGGAGCACACAACAAGTCACCGAAACACCAAACAGGCGTAGGCGAGGAAAAACATCCCACTGCAGCTCAGGAAAATATCAGTGTTTTTCTGATGTGCGGCCACATGAAAACAGAGCCTTAAGTGTGTGTGTCTGTCAGGCTGTGATGGCTTCACCGTGATGGGTCTGCGAGTCGTGTTGGGGTGACAGCAGCCACCGCAACTCCTCCCCTGTGTGCAGACCTGTCAGCTTCACTGTTCTTCATCCCCTCACTTCGACCACAGCTCTGTGAGGAGCTGGCCTGCAGACGTCCTCAGAGCCGCCTCAGTGCCTTTATGAAACACAGGAAACGATAAGCTGGAAGTGATTGGCTTCGCCGGGAGGCCTCAGCCTGGCGGAAAGAGGAAGAACTTATGTTTTTAGAATGAGATTTCATATGCAACAGCGGCCTCCTTTGAAAACGTTATTTTTTTTCTGGATGTAAAATCAGATTCAACAGTAATTTTGCTAATTTCATCTATACATCACATTTGAATATTGGAGGACAGACATGCAAATTGGTTATTCATTAAATTTGTTACTTCCTCATGCTTTGTGTTGTCCTTGCTTCCTTATCTAAAAAACTCCTGCAGAATGTAATTATGTCCGCTGAACACGCTGTCTTTCATGCCCCCATCTGTTTGGTATTTGCATTCTCTTTTGGATTTCTCAGTCTTTTAGTCATCATTATTATCTGTTATTCTGCTAATAAATTGAATTTAGAGAGAAAGAAAACATCCTTAGAAGAACAAACTGAGGAGGAGACATGAAGAGACGTGTCCTCTTTGGGAATTTGTATTTTCTAAAGGTCACAGTGTCTCCGTGTTGTGGAGGCCCACAGCTTTGGTCTCCTCTGTTCCTAATTGGCCTTTAGTTTCCTGTTCCTGATGCGAGTGATCCAGCTCGTGTATCTGCCTGTCACCACATCCCTCCAAAGCCCTTGTCAGCTCTGAGCAGCTTTGAGTGCGTTTTCAAATAAAATGCCATCTGCTGGCCCCAATTTCAGCAGACAAGTGCCCTCAATCTCAGGTTGGAGGCCGGCGCGGTCCCACAGCACAAAGCAGCACCGACTTCTGAAAAGAGCAAAAGGCTTCATCTTCCGCCTTTTTCTTCTTCCTCTCTCTTCCTGAAACTTTCACTACCTGACTGTCTCTTTTTATACCTAATCTGCCTCCACCTGTATGAGCACAAAGAGAAAACATTCAGTGGACTGTTCGTTATCGGCTAAAAGAGCCATAGACGCAGATTTCTTGCCACTGAAAAAATACTTCTTAATTAAGGTACACATATTCACTATTAGGTAGCTGCTCATTAGCATTCAAATTAGTGGTATACTGGCTTTTTATTAGTCATCATAAAGCACTTATTGATGCCTCATTCCTCATGACAATATTTTACAACTCCTAGGCCATGAATCAAGACTTTTTCCCGACATATCCACCTGATTACTGCTTATTGATAGTAAGTAAGGAAAATGTTCTTCTCTTAAAAACCTAACCATTAATAATTGTCACCACAACCCCCAGAATAAGCCATAAATAAGTGCTTTATAATGACTAATAAAGGGACAATATGCTGCTCATATGCATGTTATATGCATGTTTGTGTTCCTTTAAATACACTGAGACTAATTGGATGATTGAATGGATCCATGAATTCAGTAAACTGAGCAATGATGCATTCAATGGCATTGAGAAAAGTGCCCCCAACCACAGAAAACAACAAAATACTGCATTGACTTTAATTTTCCACAAACCACCTTCCTTCTCGCCAACTGTAATTATGCAAAGACGGGCAACAAACGTGCACGCACAGATGCGACTTGTGTAATGTCTTCACCAATTAGTCTGCATTGTACAGATGACTGCCTCCGCCCGGCAGCTATGGACACACAGACACACACTGAGACCGAAGTGGAAAATGTCTGGCAAAGCTTCGGCCAGTAAACCTGAGAGACTCGTGGTCCATCTGGGCTTTCTGTCAGATAAGAGCATGTCTGTGAGTCATGTTAGTGAAGTGGCAATACTGCTGATTAATGGATGTGTAAATATTGTGCCATGTTGGGGTGTCTGTGCACGAGAGAGAGCAAACAACCCCTTGAGAGACTGTGTAGTTTATCACTTAGCTCTTGTCCTGTACATTATTGATGACCTTTCATGAAACTACAATGAAGTCAAGTCAGTTGTAAAGTCAGTCTGCACTTTAACTGTGGCACCACACTATCAAAATGCTGAATGCTAAAAGATTTTCATTATTTGACACTAACCCGAGGTCCACTTATTATGTTTTTAACAGGCTTTCAGCTGTTTCATACAGGCCTCATCAGCCTCCATGCAGATCAAAAAGCCAGTGTGTGTACTCTGAGTTAGGGTTACTTTGTCAAAATCCCATTTCCAAGATCAAGCATCAACTTTTAATCCAATTCAGAACTGTTAATTCTAAAAAATATTGAGCAAGAAAACTGTGTGATACACCTGAAAACAAGCAGACCTTGAGTTGGGACTGTTTTGTCAAACGGAGGGCGAGAATGAACGTCCATACTTTGTTTTTGTTTTGTTTGTGCTTCATATCATGTTTGTCCTGCAGCTGTTGTTCATACTAAAGCCTGTACTACAAGGAAGAGGTGTTTTTAATAAGACTTAAGTGTTATATATGGCAAAAAAATACTATAGCAATCAAAAAAATCCTTATATGATCTCCACACAGACCATTTCCAGAGTCCAAATGTCGTTTAACAGCAGTCACTGGTGCAGTGAAACATTTATTTTCCTCCATTGTGGTTTCATAAGAAGTCACATAAATAGATAATCAAAAATGAGAAACTAAGCTACTATTCAGCTCTGCTGCCCCCCACCTTCCCTCTGCAGGGACACCACGGTGGAGTTCAGTGCTTACATGAAATTAATTATGTATTGTCTCATTCCAAGCATGAGCTCATCAGGCAGCAAGACAAGAAAACGTGCCACCAGCACAGAGAGGAAAGATTCAAATAGTCTGGACTTTATTATTCATGACGGGTGAAATTGTGCATTGAAAATATTCTGTACACAAGTGTATGCCGGCGCACACACATACACACACCTGGCTGAAAGAATGGGATGTCATGATGCTTCCTTTCATTTGTTTTTAATGTCGGTTGTCGGTCAACGTGCCGGGCGGCCAAGCGGAGGCTCAGATTGAGAAACAAATAGAAATCAGAAGCCAGTTGAGTGGGGAGTGCCTCAGGGTGTATTCATTTCCTTTTAACTTTTCCATTTCTCTCTATCCCTGTCTCTCTGTGGCAGCGGTGTGCAGAGAACGACATCCGCAAAATGGTGTTAGCTCCCAAATGAAATCTTCGGCACAAACACCTCAGAGCAGGCTGCCTGCTGGCTCACGCTGGATGCTTTGCCCTTGAGAAACAAATCCAGACATGAAACACTTTGTTAGCTCTCTGGACAGCCTCCAATAAAGCCACATTCACCTCTTTTTCCCGAAAAAGCTCACAGTCTTTATCTCTCTGACAGGGACGCATCTGTTTTTTAAAAGAAAAGAGAGGAAGGAGGTAGCAGAAACAAAAGTACTTGTCTGTTCTTGTTGCAGTTCAATATTTTAGTTGATTTGTTGTCGGGAAATAAGAGTTTCCAATAACAGCAGTTTTAACTACTCCCATTCTCCAACACAAGTGTTACTCCACCTAAACTTTTGTGACCTTTCAGATATTCTGAGTATCAAACATGCTGTGGAGACTTGAAAGGTGGCTGTAAAAGGTGAACAGTTTCCCACTTGATAATAGTGACTTTTGCCACCTCAAATCCAGGTCAGCTCCTGCGTCTTATCTGGGCTGCAGTGGCAGTAGGCTAAAGGCTTCTGTATGAATGACCACACTGCAAGATGGACAAAAAGCTTGTTGTCATAGAAAGAAGTGAGAAGTTATGAATCACAGAAATTTTGATAACCACACACAGTTTATGACCGTCTCTTCTCGAAGGCTTGTTTGACACAGACCCCCAATTCTACTGTTGTTTCAGATGCTTTTAGATGATCCAACAAGTGTGTTGTTATACGCATACCGAGCCTTCAAGCAAGGCATCTTTGTGCCCGGCCACATCCTCCAGCTCCTCCTGTGAAGGTGTCATCTGGGCTTCCTGTCAGATAAGAGACAGAAATGGACAAGGGAACACTTTGGGATTCCAGGCGCTGAATACATCTCCAGTGTGTTCTAGGTCTTCTTCGTAATCTTCTCCAAGCTGGATTCATCCACAATAGGGTACCTTAACCACCTCACCTGGCCTATTCTGAGCTTCTTCTGCATGTCCAAGCTTCTCACCTTGTCAATGGACTCAATTTTCAGTCCTGGTTTGCAGATTTAACTCAAGAAACAAGTATAATTCCTGAAGGAAAACAACACTGAAATGCTTCATGTTTCATGTATCTTTATTTGAACACAGACAAAGAACAACGAACATTAACCTTATATAAACCAGGAGAGATGTAATGCACAGTTTTGGCACATTGCTCTTTTCTGCTCACATTCCCTGGGCGGGTCGGGAGAATAGCTGAGCTGGCGAGGCCGAACAGCAGACCAAGGTTTAAAACCTCAAACCTTTGTCTAAGAACATGCATGGGTGCTATTCCACAGCTCCTGCAGAAAGGAAGCAAGAGAAAACCAGTGCTCGGTGCGATTGCCCCGTGGCCCTACCAAGGCCAAGCACACTCAAATAAAGTTCAGAGAGGAGAGACCACTGAGAGCAGATACATGAGAGTTCAAATGATGAAGCTTTATTGATCACTGCTGGGAAATTAAATCAGCTGTCGAATTGACAGGATTTAGGGATGGAGCCAGGTGTTAAGTGGCGTTCCAGGTGACAGTTGTGATCATGAAGAGATGGAGGTGATAAAAATTCAATCTGCTTTTTGTTTGTAATGTAAAACCCATTCATATCCTTCTGGATCCACGCTGTCAGGGTTCACACATGAATGATACGTGATATTCAAAGTGGAAAACACTGATATAACTGACGATTAATCATTTTTGTGTTATCTGTGATTTCCATCAAGGTTTTGATGTAAATGCACCGTGATACCCGAGTACCCCTGTATTTTAGCTGCACTGGGTGTCACTGTTGCATCACGTCTGAATGCTCCCGCTCCACACTGCATTTCAGAGGCTTCAGCAGCAGCAGTCGCAGCTCAGAGCCAGAGCATCACGATTCACAGGACACACAGGACGGCTTCCCTTAACATGTCTGCAGATTCCTCCAACACATCCCATTTGCAACCTGAGACCAAGAGACTCAGAAACCAATCTGACACAGTCCTGCCGGGTATGTGCACTGCATGTCTTTCAAATCATCAAGACGAATTTCAATATTTCAATTTGTCACGCATGCTGCAGCTGTCAGTACAGAGTCGTGCAGTGCAGGGACGATGTGCAGCAGGCTGAGAAAAAGACTGCTATAAAAGACTGCTTCAGTAAAATTGACTTTCTGTAATTCTGATATTGTGTGTGCATTCCAATATTTCATTACAGCTGTACAATAGTTAATCAAATGTCCAGGCGCACAGCCCTGAATGACAAGCACCACTGCATTTGCATTGATGCCAAAACCCCACAGTGAGTCCTCCCCACACAAATCCACTGAAAGCTGAGTCAAAGTAAAGCGCATTTTGCAAAGTGACAAAGGCACAAAGTCTAAAAGATAAGACAGACAAACAAATCTGAAGCAGCTGTCCCACCCAACCTCCACCAGCATTCCTTCCAGATGTTGAGTTTTCTGGCGTATATTGTGCATAAACATGGTGCAAATGAAGAGTGGTGTGCTCAAAGCATATGTTTATGGTGCTCTTGAAGAAAAAAAAAATCTTAAAGTGCATACAAAAGGCATGAACTGTGAACTAATAAAACTTTTTCTTCTTTTTACCATATCATCACCGCTGCTCCTGGTTCTACATGTGTGACTGCCTGTTTGCTTTTTGTGTGTTTGAAGCTAAAGTTATGTTTCATGATTACTGGTGCCCTGACTGTCGGTGGAACTTCAATAAATGTTTGCAAACTATTTGCAATTCACTCAATCACTACTCACTGTGTGGAGAGTTCTATGTAAAGGAATACATAGTGTGACAGATGAAAAAATGCTTGCACACTACTTATGTTTATTGTTTATTGACCTTTTTTTCTGTCTGTGCATGCATGATGATAGTTGGCTCTTGTTTGGTGATCATCAGTTGTACTTTTTACATTACACCTTGAGTTACTATATGAGTATCATAACAGTATATCGTCAGCATAATCCATAGGTGAAGGGGGATCATTTGAGGCTGCACATCCACTCTACAGACAGTAACAACAGCATTTCTTTCAGGTTATTTTCAAGCCATTTTTGTCTTTAATTGATTGCTGGCAATAGAGAACGACAGACAACATCGCAGAGAAAGACAGGAGGAAAAACTGAGGAATCAAAGCAGGGCTGCTGTTATTACAAGATATGTCAGACTTGGCCAGCAGGACAGGGCAGTATTTACTTAAAGGTCTTCAGAGCGGAGGTTTTGGACAATCATCCTGATAAATAAAAACATGACTCTCCAAAGATCAAGATGAATCATGAGTAATAATTTCTTAACTACTTCTGCCACCCTCACCTCGCCTCAGAAACCAAGGGGCTGCAACATGTAAGCAGTGATCCGTTGATACTGCCTTCACAAACACAAATACTAAATTCAATAGAGATGTTATTTCTGCAACACTATTTTCTAAAGTGCTGTCAGTAAATAAAACTCACCAAAACCCACTTTAATAACATGGTTTAAAGCTACAGTAGGTCATGAATTTTAGACGCATTTTTGGTTTTATTTGTTGAAATTCTCTTCACATTCCAACAGCGATCAATAAGTCAGATGCCCTGAAGAAAATCTGGTATCTGTGGCTGGAAAGGGCCTCTAATAAACCCATCCAGTCATTCCATTTGACCTGAATGACATGATTGGATGGCCTACCTGCCTGTCTACCTGCGTACCTGCTTACCAATGCAAGCTTGATCTACACCAACAGCAGCTCACACGAAACAAAGCAAGAAAAGAAAGACCAAAAAGAGGTTTGATAAAACAGAAGGTAAAACCAGAGCTGACGACGGCGAGATGTGAGGGAGTGAAAGGGCCTGAAAAGTCACGTCATGGTTGTTAAATTTCTGATGGGATTTTGCCACAATGCCAGATGTTTCCTCACACCTGAATGAGACATCAGGTAGTCGGACATGGCGAGCAAAGACATTCATGTGCCGTGCTTCCCTCCAGCGGGAGTCAAGCAGTGTGCATTCATGTGTTTTGGAGGGAGGCACTGAAGGGAGGGGATTGGATTTTCCGGTTGGACACTGGTTTCTTGCACGTATTTAAAGACAGAATATCTGATCCAATTGTAAACAAGAGGAACAAGACAAAGAGAGAAACTAGTTACCTTCTTTCTGCTTTGAATCTAAAATTTGAACATGAAGCCGTCACAGCTCTGTTGTTCTATTAATATTATGCACCACGTTCCAGCCAATCAGATATGAATATTGAATATTACCAGTGGTCACAAATCAGTCCAGTTCTGCATGAATTCAAGTCAGCTCTTTAAACGTGATCTATACGATCTCTCTCCAAGCCAATTCTGTCCAGAACCTCGCTCCGTATTTACAGCATTGTTAGCATGGTGGCTGCACCTTCTCTGTCACTTGAATTAGGGCCAAAGTCAGAGGAGCTCACGTTTGTTTCCCTCTGTTGCCGCGGGGAAAGTCACCTGATGCCTGGCGACGCTGGAGATTAGAGGCGCTCCGGTCATAAAACGGCCCATAAACACAGAAACAATCAAGGGAGGACCAGGCCTGTGTGTGCTGTGTGTGTGTGCTGTGTGCAGTGTGTGTGGGCCAGGTGGAACATAATTGCCCACCTCCCTGCCTGAAATTCACTAAAGCTAAACGTTAACTCTGCACTGAGCCAAACCTTCTTTATTAACAAGGAACATTGCACCTCTATCCAGTTAATGAAATATTGATTTGGAAATTGTATTGTAAGACGACGGACGGCTTTTAAAGCGCTTAGTGCGTTTGCTCAGAGCCAACTTCATCAATTATTATTTTTTAATGGTATTCTTTGAAAATGCTCCTAAAACAGAGAGCAGTTTTCCACGGGCTTGGCGTGCACTGTGTCCATGATTAGCATCATATTTCCGTACTGGGGGAACTCAGGGCCCCAAATGGCTGCATGTTTTTTTAATGAAAGATGTTGGCATCAAACCGAGTTTCATAATGATGACGACGGTGGAACATTGCTGATTTAATGATGTGTTTGTTCCTATTCCAGTCGAGCTGTTAAAAGAGAAATAAAAAAGAAGAGAATTAGTCACATTTCCAAATGTAGTTCACAATCAACGACTCAGTATAATGGGATTGTGTGTCTCTGGTGTCCGAGCCGGGCCAATTTCGAGAACCTCATGAATCAAAAATGACAAAAAAATTTCAATGTGTCTGCACTGTAGTATCCATCTGTACAGTACAGATAAGACATTAATCCAAACCAAATGGAAACCACTTGGTGCCTGAATTTGGTTATTTTGGTATCAGTGTTGAACAGCAGACTTTGGTGAACATCATAACTCAAACTGTGAGATAACTGTGCGGTGACTTAAAAGCAGAAAATCGACCCCAAAACAGACACATTCTGTTTCAATACAATGCTAAAAACCACTATTGTATTCACCTCTATTGTCGTCTGCATGTATTCTGTTGTCACATACAAACTATGTATGGCTAGATACAATTTAGACGAACTGAGCCTTGAAGCTGAACAAAATGCTTCTTTACTTCCTGGACAGTTTACCTACAATATTTTACAGTGAAAAAAATCATCAAGTAGACCTTTAAGCAAATGATTTTGTATTACAAACAGTCAAATATCTACCTTGATGAGCAAACATGGATTCAGTATTTGTGTTTTAAGATTTCGGATCATTGCACTTTTCCAGTGACAAATCAGTTTTTGAAAGAGGCCCAGACTCATTTAGTTTACCTTTTGTTTTCTAATTTAACTTAGTATTAGAGGTACAGATAGTCTAATGAACTGTCCTTCCGCTTCTGAATTTGGTGGTTAACTTGCTCAAAGCAGGCACCGAGTGGGGACCGGGCAGCCCTCCATTCATTGGCTGTGCTTTAGTGACTCTGGGCTGCAGTGTGTGGATTAACAGGAGGTCATCATGGTTTATTACACACAGTCCATCAGAGCCATTTCCATTCAGCCAACCTGTAACGCACGTCCAGACTAATCAGGGCCACGGACAGCACCTCTCACACTTCACTCAGCCTGACCACCACTTCACACAATTGAAATTCACAACGCTATTCACACTCCAGTACACGTAGCCCAGCCTTTGTTTTCACTCCATGCACGAGCAGCCCTCCACCATTTATTTACCATTGCAATACAAGCTTTAATCAGGTTTTGTGCAAACAGAGAAATTCATTTTTTTTTGCAGTGAAACCCGACATACTAAAGACAGGATCAACAGCAGCTAGCAACATATTTGGCATGAATACTTGCACCAATGTTGACATGACAGTCTGCAGCAATGCTGGAAACCTGCTGGTCAGGGAGTGCACAACATGTTGTTTTGGTAAAATCTGGCCCTAACTGTCTTTCATGCATGAGTTCAAAGCATGGAAAGCATATTTTTGTGTAATTCTTTCACATTTTTTAAATCCTCTAATCATTTGTGTACACGTTGAGCTTTCCACATGATCAAATATGAGCTGTCAGGTGACATTTCAGGCCCCAGGTACAGTATAGATAGCACGACTGCAGGATTAGCTTCTGTTGCACTTGTTTTAAGTAGTCAGTGTTGTTGTCATCAATATACTGGAGAGTAACACTGAAGAAGATAGCATTAAAAAAACAGTTACCATGGCACTTAGACTGTGCTTCTGTGGCTCAGAATTATGGGATATGTTGTACTAATGGCCAACTTGAATGTAAGGAACATAATGTGATTAGTCTGATGGAGGAGCTATTATATAGATACTTAGAGGGACGATACAACTTCTTCCTTACTGTCCAAAGCATTAGTGCGTATCGTTAAGTGAAGATACCACATTTAATGTGTTTGAGACCAACTTCTAGAAAATGAACCTTAATGAATGACATCAAGAAGACCAAGGACGATCATCATATAAAGTGGCACGGCAGTGTTTTGAAGAGGTCACAGCTATCAAATGTGAAGGTTAAAAGGATGTAAAGAAGAACAGAAGCATATCACAGAAACCTTCGAATGTTCCTGGAATGAAAAGACAGTAACAGCCTGTATTGACAGTTAACAGTACAGAAACTCCTTTAATTTCAGAATAATTAATCAGTCCAGTTGATCTTACCTTACGGCATCAGCTCCTCAATCACATACAGTAGTGACTTAGCCCTTCATGTGTTTTGCAGCTGTCATAGATTGATTGATTTCTGTCTTGCAGAGACTTGAAACTGGCTCAAAAGGGCTCCATCACTTTACTTTTTTTAGGCATATTTAGAACTGTTCAGACTCATGGTTTCAAGGATGCTACGACAGCTGAAAGACAACGGAAACTGTTGCAATGCATGAAATGACCAAATTCACATGATCATTAAGAAATGCACAATATCAGTGTTTGTCTCCTGGATTTGATTTTCCATCACCATAACTGATGAATGCAGCGCTTTCTGCAGCTGTTTGTCTCTCTGAAATCCAGTATGAGAAGTAAAGAATTGGGGTACTCTTTCCACATCTGCTGTCACCGTGGGCGGTGAGGGAATTAATGAAACAGTTGCAAATTTTCCCCCAAATCCTCTAATTCCCACAACTTCCTCTGCAGGCTGTATGTGTGTGTGCTCACCTACAGGACCACCACCGATTCCACTGGATGTACGATGCAGGGCCAGATGTTGTTGTTGTGTTGCTGCTGCAGAGTCACTCACATTTTCATTAATCATTATCCCAACACCTCTCCTCTTAAACAATTGAGCATATGGGCTGCCTTGTCTGCCACTGTGCCCGCAGCAAATGCGGCGCCTGGCCCACGGTTCATCAGGGTCCCACATGATGAAACAGCCCGAGCCGCTGATCTCCCTCTAATTTAATGATAACTATCACCTGTTCTCCGAGAGCGGCGCCACACTCTAGATGGTTTGTTAGTAATTGGCCTGTGCCTTTTGCTTGATTAATTTGATTGCTACATTTTTCACTGTCCCCTCTCTGGTGATTGCTCCGGCACTACAGGTGCTGGGTTTCATTAATTATGTCCTTAATTGGTTTGGAAATGTTGCACGCAAGTTTGTTTTGGGGGAAGGTTGTGGTTTGTTGCGAGCTGCAAAAACATCTCAGTGTGTTTCTCCCACTTAAAAAGATAAATGAACCTCATCTTTCAAGCAGATTGTGGCGAAGATGCAGGAGGCATCCAAACTGAAGGACAACAAGCTGCTGGAACTGTTGGACGTAAGATGGAGAGGTCTGGAAACTAATACACAGTCCTGCCCTCCATGATGTGTTTGATGTGTTATCTTAAGACTGATAAATGACTCTTAAATAACTGAAAGTCAAGACGTAAAGACCACAGGGGTTAACCTGCCGACTGAGGAGGCCTTTGATGGTGACTGATTGTGAGCGCAACGTTTGATGACACATTATGTCAAATCACCTCTTCGGCGGCTTTTTTTAGAGGCAGCAGAAATAAAATACACAACTGTGTGTTTACATCAATTATGTGACATCAAGCTGAAATGTTGTGTTCACTTCCCACATTCAAACTGGTGATTAGCTGGTCACATCCCTGCAGTGGATCCTGTCGCACTGGTGCTGAACTTGACATTTTGTCTTTTACTCTGTTGTGGATCATCGGCTGGTCAGTGGGAAATAGTTTTTATTTATTCATTTATTAATTTATTTTTACATTGCTGCTACTTTTAGTGGTTGGTTTCACATTTGAATAATTCTACCCATAAAATTATTCAAATTAAAGAATCTGATTTAGGCAAATTTCTCTGTGGTTTAACATTTTCAAGTCATTATAATGACGTGCTGTGAGTAGACCTTGCTTCTCTTTAAGGATCAGATCCAATGAAAGTCGGAATAATGCTTAATCCCATTGTTTCCGAACAGCAGAGGATTTAACTGAGCAGGTATTTTCTCTCATCTGTGATTAAAGCACAGCTGTGTTGAAGGATGATAATCCTGTTTATTGTAAAATTAGAGCAGATTCACCTAATACTGGCATGTTTTCCTAATGTTTCACATGTGAAATGTAAGATATCACATGCGAAAACAACAATCTCACATACTGTATCAAGACAAGACGCATGCATTTTGGGAGATTTCACATGTGAAATATGATGTTTCACGAATACAATATAAGATATTTCACATGAGAAAACACAAGCACAAGCTCTTTCCCTCTGTTCCAGCTCTGTGCTGGTTTGTATTTAGGATTGTCTGATGATCTGTTTGTCTTATCAGCCCCCGCTGTGGTCTCCTCTCTTTCTGTAAAGCTGTTTGTACTGCTGTTTTAGAAATATATAAATACTTCACAATACAAATTGTTTACTTATCACACTTACCTACTGTACATAAAAGTCTCCCCTCTGCCCTCCATATGAGGAGGAGGCGATTGTGGCAAAACAAAACTATGATGCCTGAACACTGTATTCACACCAGATTAGTATTTTATGCACATGGTAGATTCTAAAGCCGCATTTGGATTAAATTCTCTTTCCATCTCTTCTCAGCTTTCACAGGGACTATTTCTTCCCAATATCCTCCAGTACAAACCAAAATAGTTCCAGTGAATTGTTGACAATGAGGTCTGTTGATCATCCAAAGCACACCATGAGTTAAACCCAGTGATGCACATAAGCCATGTTGCAGACCTTTGCAGCTGATTGTGAAATTCACCAATGAGTGTGACTTTAGGAGGCTCAGATTGAGATTGATTTTGCTGACCCTCTGACGATGTTCAACGTGTGAGACATACGACACCGACAGGGTCATAAACACAGCCCTATGGTTATAGTGGATATATGGGGGACAGTTTACCCTGGAGGTGTTTTTTAATGTCAAAGCTTGAGAGTGATAAAGGTTTACATGTGGTTTGATTGCCAAGCAGTATTTCGCTCAGTCATTGTTAAAGCAGATATGTGGAGCATCTCAACAAGGAAGTTTAGTTCAACCAAATCTGAACAGGCACCCGCCTCTCCTTCGCCTCCTCCGTCTGTCCTCGTGATTCTCTCCCCTCTCTGAGGTTTCCCTAAATCTCTTCCTCTCTGTCCAGTCAGTCAACCATCTTTCATTCCCTCTGTCTCCATATGTTTCTCTCATCTCTTTATCTCATGCACCCACAAGCAACAAGTGTCTCTAAGCAAAGTCTAGAATTGGTGAAAGGGATTTTCCTGCTGGTTATGTGGGGGTACTGCAGTTTGGGGCACATGCATCAAAGCCTATTGTGAACTTGTCATAATAAAAGGTGTGAATTATCAGACCTATAATCATTATTTTTAAACACACCCTATCAATTAATCCTTCCATATTGAATTCAACTTTACCCCCCTCTTTTTTTAGTTTGTTTGTTTCTAATATCAGCCACACTTCCGTCTTTGTGCAACACCTTGCTCACTGCAGTGGCAACACACAACACGCTTTGTCAACCCACTATTTAGTCCACCAAATTATTTTTGTTGCCTGGCTTCAGTCTCCTGCACCATGACTCTCTTCTGGTTCATGGCTGTTCCTGAGTAAACTCATTTGTGCTGGCGTTATATGAGGGGAAATTGCAAAGCAGCTGCCATCAGTTTAAGCTGATTTTGTTACAAATTGATATAACTGACTGAACTCCAAATGCAGAACACAAACAGAGGAGTATTGGAGGGCTAAATGGGGATTTATTGTCACAAAAGTTTGGATAATGCTCACAGAGAGATCATCTAAGGTGATTCAGACAAGGAGTGAGCAGGTAAGAGGAATGATGCAGCATTTTGCTCAGGTGGTGGACTGGAGCTGGGCAGAAGCAGCAGACCAGGGAGGTGATCTGGAGTCACCAAGAGAATCTTAGTCATACAGACAATGCAAATTCCAAAACAGCAAAAGTACAGAGGCTAGCAACATGACCGAGACTAGTGAGAACAATCTGGCAAAGACTGGTGAGGAGATCCGGGTCTTTATCCTGTGGTTGATGAGTGTGGATTGGCTGCAGCTGTAGTTGCTGATTGGTGCTGGGACCAGGTGTAGGAGGGGTAGAGGAAACACAGGGGACATAGGGAAAGAGAAGAGGAAGGAGGCTTCCTGACAGATTTGAGATTTATGGATCACAGGATCACGAGTTGTAAATGAAGCAGAGTTTTTTTTATGCTCAGCATCTTTTATGAATTAAATTTAAGCCCAGTGTCGGAAATGATTTTCAGACTAAATTCAAGTATAAATCCAAGAACATTTTTTATAAATGAGGCCTTTTTTATGCTGATTTTGATTTATTTGAGTTTAATATGTACCAAATCTGCAGAGATACATATTGCCTCCAATGAATCAAAATTTACACTAGATGACAACAACCAGGAAAAGTCTCCAGCACCGTCTGCGGATTAACACTCATTTTTTTCAGAAGACACTTTTTGGTGTTTTAAGCAAAGCAAAAAAAATTCATTGACATTCATTGGTATGTGTACTGTGATGGTAACACAAATCTCAATTATGGATATCTCAGAACTGCAGCAAATAAAACCAAAACCTCTCTGCATGGTCGGGTAGCATAAAATTGCTGGCACTACACTGTACTTCACAGAAGACCACACGCTCCTGTTCTGCCAATGTAGCCACTGCACAGATGCAGTTAGCTAGCAAACATATGTGTGTCTGTGAGTGTGTGTGAGAGAGAAAACTCCGACTCTGATCACTGATCTTAAAACTTATAAGAAACTACAACTTCTTTGTGTTACTCTCCTCCAGTTTCTCTCCCTTTTCCTCTTGTCACTGTATATTCGTACAATTCATACAGATCAGCCACACATCCATGAGAAAAATGTCAACTTTTTACTGAACTTGAAAGATTTTCTTGCACAAAGGAATCTTTACACTTTATCAGTCTGTGCCACTGAGAGTAAACCTGTCTCTGCTTGTGTCCACTTGTGTCTTTCCATTGATTTAGCCCATCAATCAACCTCCAAAATTCCCTTCATGTTTAGTCTGAACACACATGTATTGGGTCAGATGCTGCACAGTTACAGTCTTCCTCGGAGAGAAGCTGTTCAGAGACGAACCTAACTTGACTTTGCACACATCAGGTGATGAAAACAATGAAAAAGAAGGATTTGGAAGATTTCAGATGTGTTGCAAGATGTAAAATATGCTGCAGGGCAGTTGCAACTTGTGTGCAGGGAGTGTTTTTTTCTTTTTTTTGGAAGGCTACTGCCATGTGTAGAAAACCCCTGGATCGATGAACCCTTCCCCACACTCTAAATTGGATGGCCACAGATTTATTCATCTGAAAGCTCAACGAAACGTTGTGTTGCTGAAGAGACCTGTACTCCACACACACACACACACACACACACACACACACACACACACACACACACACACACACACACACACACACACACACACTCCACCTGTGCAGCATCTTAACTCCTCTTAATCATGTAATGTGCTCTGTGTCTAGACACCTGGATCCTCTGCAGGCTGATCTCAATAATGGATCTGTGGTTCTCCAGCACTTGACCCTGAGTGTAAGTGTGTGTGTATGTGTAAATGGTCATTTGTCTGGCCTGGCCTGAAGTGTCACCTCACCCATCCTCCGGAGGGGGGAGTGCAAGCAATTTGCTCTCTCACACACAGTCACCACACAGATGCAGCCATTGTTAAAGTCCCGCATTTAAGTGATTTAACTGTGCCGTTACTGCACCAGAGCGAGCTTGTTTCCATTCATTCATTCAAAATTGTGTATTTTAGACACAGAGAGGTCATGAGTTAATTTGAAAGCATATTGCATTGTATTACAGCTGCTGTCATGCAGGCCTCATTTAGCTTAAAAACCACTGATGTACAAACTAGTTTATGCACTTTTCTAATTAATTGCATCAGATGTGCATTCAACAGACGTGTTTGGAAACATCAGTGTATGTTTGGTTGTGTTATGGCAGAGTTAATTGAGACATAATGTATGAATGTTCTCATCTGCAGAAATTACACTTTTCTGCATTATACTTAATGTAAATATGGACAAGTGTTTTATCCAGATAGCCTACCGCATAGGAATGGTAAATATGACATCACATATATAAAACAGAATCATGTCAAGACTCATGCTGTTACTCAACTTATGTCTGCATAAATTAGTTTGACAAACAGGGGTAGTGCTAGTGGTCCAATGCACTTTATACGATGATATAACGGAGAGAAAAGCTAGATGACCATGCTCCATTTGTGTTGTTGCAGTGCAGAGTATCCTGTTTTCTTCTGATGTGGCTGAAAAGTTAAAATGCTGCACAGTTTCTTTTGAAAATCAATAGGAGCAGTTAGTGTCCTTGAAGCTAAAAGAGCTGAAATAAATGTCAAAAAGTAAAGGCTTGGTAACCTCTTGTTGTTAACAGCTATTAATAATGTTTTCTCCCTGATTCTGTGAAAATGTCTCATATTTTTGCCTTTGGATATCTTCAGCAGCCATTACCTGTTTTCAGCTGTGAGGGACGTTATGTTGTACGGAGCAAAGTCATTATGCTCCCTGCCTGATCTGTGTTTACTGTGGCGTGCAGCCGTTTTGGCAGCTGTTTGTGGGTCTGCCATTCAAAAACACAGATAGTCCCCTGGGGTTGAAAAGGACGTTCTAGGGAGTCAGTTTTTATACATTCCTGCTTCTCTCTTTCAAATCCACCAGTTAACAACAATCAGACCAGCCTTCAGCCTGCAACTAACCAGCACAACATCAGCAGCCAACCACAACTGCAATGCTGCTGCTGCTGCCGAGCATCCATTGATTTCTGTGGGTTTTGTCTGTCCCTCTGTAACGCTGCTGCTGTCACACACAGTCTAAGCTGTGATGGCACCTCCAGTCTCCGCCTTGCTGCAGCAGGAGCCCGCCGGACTCCGGCCTGTCACAAACTGTTTAGGAGGCGGCGGACGGCGCCAGCCTTTAATCAGCTTCAGGGTCTCCATCGTGCGGCTCTCGGCCGCCGACACGCTGATACAGACAATCCAATAACCCACGATGCCCATCAAAAGAGAGGATCTGGTGTGGCTGCTGACTTTTCTGGTTGCTCTCTTTCAGACGCTCCAGGGGATAAAGCCATGGAGTCATTCACAGAGTCAGTGTGAATTAAAAGTAAAGGAAACTGATTGTTTTTTACAGGGGTGCATCTATCTAATTATATATCTATCTGTCTTGGACCATTGTGTCAGGCATTCTCCAAGTCTAATCTTTTTCTTTTCTTTTTTTTTTTTTTAGTACAATAGGTCAGCTACAATTTGTACAAGTGCTTCCCGTTATTTATTCAGACGTGTCTTTCTTAAAAACAATTTAAATTATTAATGAGGCGTTTTCTTCTATCTGTCCATCTAATCTAAAGTAAAGTTAAACTTTACAATCCAAAAAAAAAAAAAAGACAATACCAATAGTATAGAGTAGGAAAAAACTTTTGATGAGGAGAATCGGCATATGATTGAGGGCTGCACAGGAAAACCCATGAACCTGTTTGCAGATCTGCTTATCTGTCACTTTATTTCTTTGCCGAGGTCCAGTGAAGTAAGAGCTGATCTATTTTTCATGCAAGCTCTTTTTCTCCTCATGATGGCTTTTCATTCTCACTTCCACATTAACGGTGCAGTGTGAAAGATTTAGGGGGATATCATATTCATACGTATGTTTCATTAAGGTAGAATCAGCTGAGAAAGACAATAACTGTGTTTTTGTCACCTTTGAATCACCTCTTTATACCTACAGAGTCCCCCATGTTGCACCGCTGTGTTTCTACAGTAGCCCTGAAGAGACAAACCAAATACTGGCTCCAAAGAACCCCTTTCACATTTTTACAAGTTTCACAGCCACCATAGTTTCTTCTACATACTTGAAAAAAGAAAATGAGGTGAGGAAGATTGAGTCAATCTGCAACCTCACTGTTAGATTACACTAAAGCCGACACACACTGAGTAGTTGGCTGAAATCGCTAACTTCAGCTGATGCCACTAGCACTGATGATGGGAAGGTAATTCCTGCAACATGTCCAGGGTGCCACTAGCTGCCATGCAACCAGTAGATTTCTACAAGTTCCATTCTTTACCTGACAGACACTTATAAGGGCGCACAGTTTGACACACTGGCTGACTAATGTATCAAATCTTGGCTATTTGAAAGTAAAAAAAAATGGACTGCCAATGATTGAAATACACTGAAAGCCTAAAAAATATTACACAATTAAAAAAAAAAAAATCAACAGTTCCAGTAGCCACTGTTAAAAATTGTACGAATGGTGGCAGCCAAATCGTGTATTTTCTTATGCCGCACTTCTGTTTTCTTAATTTAATAATAATAATAATAATAATAATAATATATTCATGTATTGGTCAAAAGTCTGCCTGCAGTAGTCTGAATTTTTAGACTTTTTAAGGAGACCTGTTATAATATAATAAAAGCATGTATCAACATTTCAGCATCATTCTGAGTTAAAACTGGTCTAATTTCTTGGTGATGTGCCTCAAATGAAAAAATGGTGTTTCTGCAACCTTGTTAAAATGACTTAAAATCTGTAACGTGTTGCTGCATGTGTCTGATGAAATAGAGATATATAGTTGTGTATCATCAGCATAACAGTGACGCTGACGTTATGACGTTAGGATGTAGAGTTTTCGAGAATGAGGTCTAAAATTCTCAAACATTTAAATCAAACCAAAAGATAAAATTCAGCACTGACTTACAAAGAACTTGAAAAAGATCAATACCCATACTAATATTTAACTATCATAACAAAAACATTTGCTGTAGTTTTGGATTTAGATTCTGCACAATCAGTCAAACTGAGATTGTTGTCCTGGAGATATTCAAAGTGAATAGATGGATGGTGTACAGATAACTTTCTTTTGGCTGTGGATCTAAAGGCCTGTTTGATCAGGCTATGAGCCAGCCATCTAGAAAATTGGTTCAAACTCTGCTTTTTATATTAATTTTCCAGCTCGGTTATACAGGCGGCGCAGAGTTCAGCAGCCAACAGACAAAACTCCAATCAGCAAAACAGCTGCTGTAAATGTGAAATGATCAAAACCAAGCAGACATTAGCAAAGGTCTGACAAATTGAACAGTTAAAGCTGTCAAGAAATGAAGCTCCATGAAGCTCAACAAACAGGCTTTAACTGTGCAAAGGTTACATATAATCCCACTGGAGCATGAAGGAAAAGGAAACACAAAGTACAAAGAAGAACAAGAGCCTGCTGCCTTCCTCTTTCTTCTAATCCCACTTGATGAAGTCCAGATTGTGAACACCTGGTAGAACCATGAAGTGTTCATGAGCCCCAGCTGTGAAGTGGACCTCGCAGAACACTATAAATAGAAATCAAAGCAGCGCTCTGTCATCTGCTCCCATTAAACTTTTATATTGAGTAACTCGTGTTCAAAGTTCTGATAAAGCTCCTTTTTGTCAAGGAAGGACAAACCTAAAAGACTGACCTCCTTTTTAAGTTGTGTTCCTTTACTTTTTCTTTGGTCTACTTTGGAATCTGCTGCCTTAGCCTTGAGTAACATTTCCACCATTCAGGTTGTGCAGTTACCTAACCTTTGTTTTAAATAGCCTTGGAGGAAAGGCAGATGCAGAACAAAGCATTTAATGGTGCTTTAGAGATGGTGCGAGCGGCTAAATCTCAAACGCACCGGAGCCACAGATCTGTGCAGAGTTTCAATTAAGGAAAATATATACAAACCAGACTCTTGTCCCTGAGGAACATCAGGTACGTACAGACTCTGTGACAACTTTCATTGTCATAAATTTCTGTCTTGTTCTATTACAAACTGCTGTAAAGTGATTTGGTGTCTGATAAGCGTACAATCTCATAGACATTTTAGTCAAACTTCCTGCATGTCATTTTCATTGTCTCAAAAGTACTTAAAAGAACACCAATGCAGCCTCGGGCAGTCTTTCAACACAATGCCGTTTGGACTTATGTGTATATATGATGCAGCTGTAGGAGAGTCGACTGATTCACTCAGCAGACACAGCTGACTGAGTATCATGCTGCTCATTGATTTTCAGCGTTATTTCATGTTTTGATCTAATAATTTTAATAACATTCCCTCTCTTTGTAATTCCAGAGGTCTGCTTTTAGCGAGCACCTCTTGGTCTTAAGGTTACGGTGGCGTTTTGGCCTGTTGTTTCATAAATCAGGAGATAATGTGATTGGCTGAGATCGAGTCAGGGAGCAGATTAATTCTCCCGACTCCTCCAGCAGCACTTAAGGTGGCATTACTAACACTCCAAATGTATTATTTCAATCAGAGGACTCTCTCTGCTCGTGAAAACTGGATGAAATAATGAAAGGAAGTGACAGAGAGCTACTTGTTTCTTCCTCCTCCTCCTCCTCCTCCCCCTCATCATTATTTCTTTATCTGGTTCCTTCAGGGTCTCTGATGAAACTCTATGTCCTTTTCTTAAATTTGCTCTTTACTTCTGTCTCATTCAGTCTTCTTTCTCTTAATCCTGCACATTTCCCCACTGTGGGATTAATAAAGGATTATTTTATCTTTATTGCTTTATCCTCACGCACTCAGCAAACGCTTCAAATGGCCTCTCTGTGGCCTGCAAAGTGCCATAATGTACTCCATTTTAATGTTTGATGTTTATGCATGTTTAATGTTTATACACTATGTTATGAATAAGAGAACTGAACCACTTCAGACCACCATTACCAATTTTCCGCTTCTACGTGACTCCTCAGAAAATAAGTCCATGTGGTAAAAGGTTGTTTGCACACATGCTTGACAAGTTTGGGGATAATGTCTGTAATCCAAGACGGACTAGTCATCCTTTCAGACATTTTTTTTTTTTTTTTTCACTGAAGCTCATGCTTTATTTAGCGTGTGGAGTGACATTTTTTCATAGGCTGTTTGCACAGTTTGGCAGAAAGGAATTCACACGCTCAAGGCCCCCCCGCCCCTAGACAACGCATTGGAAGATCTAAAATGTGTCTTCAGACTGCTTGTGTTTCAGCATCAGCATCAAACTTTGCGTGCAAAGTCAATGAAAGGACGCGACTGAATGTGAAGTAACACAAATGCATTCCGGCTGGCTCAAATTGAGACACAGTCGAGCAAATTGTTAGATCATTCATTCTCATCGTTAGTATAGCATATAGCACAGCTGCTGTTGTTAACCCATACCATACCAACCCATGAGAACTCATACCCATATGTCAGATGATCCTCATAAACTGAGGATTTTATTTGCACTGGATTGCAGCATCTTGAGAATAACTGCTCCCTTATCAGATGTTGACTGATACCAGCTAAACAGAGGAAACAGAAGAGGAGAATAGGCATTTTTTATTGTTCAGCGAGTGGGAATTTATGGCATTTTCACAGAAAAATTTTAAAATATTTTAAAACAAAGCTGGTTTTCTGAAGGTCTGTGCTGTCTCGCAGACAGAGCACAGCCACACTCCACACATAAGTGGTACGTTCCTAAATGTTTCAGATGTAGCCTGTCTTGTGGTCAAATCTGTCTGAATGAAGCCAATTCAAGCTCAATCTAATCTCAGTTTAAAACCATTTTCAAATTTGGTTAGTTCAGACCAGAGAACCAGTCCCAGATCAACCACAAAGCGATGGTCTGGAATTCACTTTCAGTGCGGTCTAGTGTGATCCAGCCACACCAAACGTGAAAGCCAACCTCTCCACATGCTGTTAGCTGAGGAAATACATAATTCAAACAACATTACTCCATCACATAAACAGCAAGAAACAAAAGAAAGAAGTGTGATAACAGGACAAAAAAAGGAGTTCGAAAAATATCTAAAGTCACCTGACATCAAATCTGAAAAGACAGACGTGATATTACTTGATTTTTTCTAGCGCTTTCAGAAGTCACTCACATACGTGTGGGATATATTCACTGGCACATCAGCTCACAATTAAATCAACATAATATTCAGATTTAATTAATTGCACAGCCTGATGTAAACATAGTTAGCGGTAGTTAGGATAAAACAAATAAAATCCTCATAATCTCTCTCTGCTCACTCTCTTTCCTTCTTTCACTTATTTGCCCTCTTGCTTCTCTCTCTCTCTGCAAATTGTGGTTCCCCATGGCTCTCCGTTTGAATTAAGCAATTTAACTGATTGCAATTACACACTGTCAAGGGCTCTTATATCGCTTTGATTGAATAACAATTTTAATTCAATGCCACCCCTTAACAAATTTCCTTCCATTTTATACAATATGGCGGGAGTCAGTTGCAATTTTCCTTACCCAACTTTCATGTTAGTTAATTTCCCTCCTTTAAACTATGCTGCTTTTTTTTTTCTTCCTGCAGAAAAATTGAGTTCACTCACTTCCTCTCAGTTTAGCCACGGCCGATCATAATAAAGCTTCCCATGATCCATCATGAAAGGGCAGTGTCCCCTGCGGGATACAGTATTATCTGAGTGACATTTGCACCCTCATGCTCCCAGTTTGCTTCCAGTTTCCAGCTCTCACTTGCAATTATCTTTATCATCATCTATTCAAACAGAATCTCCAGGGAAAGGAAATTAAATTTAGCCCCCGCTGTGTGCTTTCTGCTCCTCACAGTGGGAACCAACACATCTTGACAGTCAGAGGCCCCTTTCAGACCCTTATTATGTAAATGTGATGACAATTTTATATGTTGGTCTTGTGTTTGGACAAGCAACTGAGACATTTTTTCCATAAATGTCACAAAGGCAATCATAGATAGCATAGATCGGACCTTTGAACATTTCCATTGTATGTACAAAACCGCTAAGGCTCAATTTAAACTCATTTCTCATATTGTGTGCAGAATGGAGGCCGTCCTCGCTGTAAAAATGACCATGTACGTCAACATTGCAGGTAGGCCCTGAGTTATTACAACCTGTATTTACATTTCTTGTGCGGCTGCAACCTCTAGTGGCCGTTGTAATTGAGACAGAAGCAAAGGAGGAAGTCGGGTGATGTGGTATAAAGAGCAAGAAAGTCCATGGATGGATGAGTCAAACAAACACAGGACATTCACCCAGGAGACTGATGTTGGTGTCTTGCCACTTTAAGTTGCAGAATGCTAATATGCTAACCAAGTATTTTTGTTGCCTGAAGCTAACCAAGTCATACCTAAACCCAAACAAGCTGTGATTGTTTCACAGTGTTGAAGTCATTGGCAATCGACCTATTCAGTCGTCCAAGGACATGTTGGCAGAAAGAAAGAAAATCAGTTTAACAAACCACAAACTACTGCTGAGAAAATTCTTCTCATGTCAGATCAATTTGTCTCCACGGTCTCTGTCCCAAAATGTTTAACTTACATTCACACTTATCAAAACAGTGTGATGGCTGAATTCAGTTTAGCTGCTTCAGTTTCAGGGTCCTGGTCTTGTGCATGGTGGCTCACTGTCACTCATGGCTTACTGGGACTCTTGAATGGATTGCAGCCATTGTTAATGTTATTGCTATGACAAATCAAAAAGTCTGTTGTGAAAAAGCTGATTAATTTAGGCTTCAATTGCTAAATAAGTTTTAATTGATGTAGATAATTGAGTAAAATCACAGCTGATGGATGCTGAGCATCATGAGAGCCTTGCATCCATCATGGAACATTTGCCTGCGTTTAAAAGCCTGAAGGCCACTCCTTTCAGAGGCAGATAAAACCAGCAAATTGTACGTCCGCAAAGGGCTGTGTTCACTGTCACTTTTAGTCCTGTGGGGCAAAAACACAGCCCTCTTGTTCATTTGACTCTGTCCACCCTGTCGATGCAGCAGAGGAGCTGGATTGATAACTTATTTCAGGATATTCTGAACCGTTACACAACCTTTGTCCAATCCTGCAATGTGCTGACGTCTTACAAGCCTCAAACTCATGGATCAATTACTCAAACTGGCCTTCTTGAATCACTTTTCTTGTGTCACTGCTACCTGAACGCCCTCACCTCTTTTTTTAAAGCAGGGCATCTTTCGGTCAGATCTGATCAATCCTTCTGTTCAGGAGGAGGGAGGAGTCTGGGTGGGGCTTCTGAGCTCAAAGCACAAACTCTTCCCTCCTCTGTCACTGACAAAAGGTCTAGGAACTGAAATGTCCAGTCCAGGTTTGATGACACTGACCTTTTCCCTGGCACATCCCCTGAAGTCAAACCTGAATTTGAGATGAGCTCATATATATTCAGCAGAGCCTCATCACCCTCCTGGTGCTTTGGAGATCATTGACTCATCCAGAGCAGCTCCCCTCTTCTACTCCCCATCAGCACCAGGCTGACCACTGAAATAACAAGTGTGAGAGTTTAATCCCTGCTGGTGGCCTATACGGACCACACAGACCACAATACAACAGTGTTGGATGGACCGAACAATGCATAATTTTGCTGTTTTAGTAGAATCTTTGTTTGGGATTATTGAAAGTCTTCTATCTTCTGGTGATTATGAACATGCACACCAGACTTCATCGCAAACTGCCCTTAGGATGCTGACAAAAGCAATTTTCTGAATTGCCTTCTTGGTCTCACAATGGTGCAGAATGAGGGAACTGAAAGGGTTCATCCTCTGGGGGAAAATGCACTCGTTCGCTCAGTAAATTTAATGTCTATCGAGGACCATGGATGTCTGCTGTGATTCTCATAGTGATTTGGCCAGCAAATGGGGACAGACAGAAGAGGCAGATTATCAGCTGACCTCACCATCATTACGCTCTGCTGCTAGAATACGTTCATTATAATTAATAATAATTTAGATAACCCTTAACTTTGCAATCCTCTTATTCCCAATTGAGACCAACAAAGTGACATGGAGCAAAGCCTCCTCTGTTGCCTGCATGAATATTTTATTCCCACACATAATTACTGTTGCATTATAACATATCTTAATGTAGTAAATCTTCAATAAAACAGCCATCGCTACATATCTCTGTTTTTGTTGCTCTCTCTGTGGCAGGACAGAGGGAAGACTGGGAATACACAAACGTTATCCACAAAGATATCATCTAAAAATCAATGATTTGTTTCTTTGAAGAGGGGAGGAGATGGTGTGTTCTCGGCGGATGCTGTCAGCGAGAGACAGCGTGACCTCTGAGCCTCTGGGAGTCCACTCTTTTCATTAATAGTCAGGCAAATATGTTATTATGGCCCAAGGCAGCCATTCACTTCCACCTGAGCAAGGAGCCTGGGCTGCCTGGGGCAACAATGAGGCCAGCATGTGAAATGGGATCCAGTCAATGAAAATACTGTTATTGTAGTATTAAACTTGTTTTTGTCGGTTTGCAGTCATGAAGATTTTGATTGCCTTCCTCTTCTGAAGTTTCGTCCCCTCTGTATTCTTTCACTTTGTCTAACTTTTCACCTCTGCTCTTCATGCCTGGTGCTTTCTCGTCCGTCCTCCCTCTGCCCTGTCTCCTCACTCTGTATACGTTCACAGATCTCAAAACTGACTGATGACAGTGTTTTAAGAGCTGATTGAACTGAAAATTGTAGTTGTGCATTGTTTGGAAGACAATGCTTCCACGCTTAGAGGCTTTAAATGTTATATGATTAAAGGACACAATCAAATAAAACACAATTTAAGGAAAAATAGACAGAACAACTGTAAAAGTCAAAGTTACAGCCATTAAAAATACATCCCCCGGCACAGAGCCCGGTGAATGTGTTCCTCTCACTGAAGCCCGTTGCTCCAGTAACGACCTCACATAATTGGCTCGCCCTTCCTGACTGTCACACGACGATCAACGACCTTAATGCCACTTGATGACATATTAATCCGGATGACAGCGCTAAGCCGCTATATAGGCATCATCTGCTCGCTGTGAAGCCACTGGACATTTTCAGTTTTCCACCAAGAAGGCAAAGTCCTGAATTTGATTCAGTGCTGAGCTGTGACCTCTGCTCTCCTGCCTGTGAGTCACACATGAGGGGAGACTAATGGGGAGACAGAGGAGAGAGAGGATTCTGCAGTTCCTGCTGTGGAGCACAATACTGTGTGTGTGTGTGTGTGTGTGTGTGTGTTTGCATCTGTGTGGGGAAGTGTTGATCTCTATTGTGCATGTTTTTCCAGGTTTTAACAGTGAATGGCCTGGCTCACTAATCAATTGTACATATACTTCATATTTACCAACCATGTACATTTGCAACATTTCCATATATTAAAATCATGTTGCTTGCAAATTTTCTAACAATAACAAACACACAAAGATGATTTTGTATTTATTGGCATTTGTACAATCCTTTAAAGATGTCAGAATTGATTTTCTTTGAAATTCATTGCTATATTTCAGCCTGTTAGCATAGGCTCAACTCACATGCACATGCTTTGCACACACTCCTGATTTGAATGAAGAGATGCCATGACACAGCAGCTGAAGGTCAAGCTTTTCCCGTGTGTTGACTATTGTTCCATTTTGATCTCACGTAGTCTCGGCTAGCTTTGTGATTCTCAGTCCCCCAACCAACAAAATGTGTGGAGTCCACAGTTCAATGCCAGATGTATTTTCTTGAGGTTAAACATTTTAGAGTGGCCTTCAAATGTGTGCACCCAAGGAACACCTGTGCAATCGTCAGGCTGTTTAATCAGCGTCTTGATATGCCACACCTGTCAGGTGGAGGCATGGTGTTGGTGTTCACTAACATGGATTTTAGGAAATATGTGCTCAAAATGTGAGTCTTTCATGTGCACAGAAAAAAAGTCTTTATACTTTAACTTGTGAAAAATGTATCTCTGTATTTTGGTTTCGACTGTGTCATGTAATGTATGTAAAAAAGATGATTCCAGTACTACAACCAGTCTGATATCTACATTGTGTCCGCTTAGATTAAACTACACTGGAGTGTAGTGTCTAATGTCTGAGTTCCAGTTACCCCAACAAACGTATGGATATATAAGGAAAAGATCACATATATATAAGCATATGAAGTCATTTCGTATGTACATCTGTTACTATTGTGGCAGGTGTGTCTTTCTGGCCACAAAGTGTGAAGATTCAATCAAAATGGAAGTAAGATGCACATCAAACGTGCTCAGTGAGATATTTTCCAATAAATAAAGAAAGGTTCAGGGGGAAACATCTGCTGTTACTTGGAAAAAGTCAAGGTGTGTGCAGACACAGATGCTCTTGGTGCTGAGGCCTGCAGTATCTGCTCATTTAAGGATGGCTGCTCAATTTGGACAAGAATGATGAAAGTATCACATCTTAGAAAACCGAGAGACTTCTCTGCTGTGGTGTGTGCAGCCCTGGTTCACTCTGTGCAGCATGTGTGGGTTTGGCTTTTGTTTGTGTATCTGAGACTCGTCTGCAGCAAACATCTCATTTCCATTGTTGCATAGCTTTGTGTGTGTGTGTGTGTGTGTGTGTGTGTGTGTGTGTGTGTGTGTGTTTGCATGGTTTTCAGCTGTACCGGCTGTAAGCAGGTGCTCTAGTGTCCTTGGCTTGAACTTGACACTCGCCTCATGAATCAATCTCCACTCTAGGGTTATCTGGCAGTAGTGTAGGCAACAGTCTGTGTGTGTGTGTTTGTGTGTGTGTGTGTGTGTGTGTGTGTGTGTGTGTGTGTGTGTGTGTGTGTGAGAGAGAGTGTATAAGAGGCAGGTTAAGACTGGCCAGGAAGGTATTAACTTCTGATTGATTCATTTGGCTCTAATCCACCTGCCAGTGAAAGGTGCAGCTAGACTCCCTCCTTTTCGAAACATTATTTACTCGATATTCTCACACAGCACAGCGCTGGACGTAAAGGTGCTCAAAAATCTGCAGTCACAGTTGGTCTTGACTTAATTCATTTTCCAGCGTGAGTCATTCATTATAATCCCTCCAGCTCCTACAGTCACTGTTCCTGCAACCTGCCATTTTTATTTAAAAAATCAATCATGAACCTCTTGAGATGAACCATTTTTGTTTTGGTACCATAACACACGGACGCCCGGGTAGCCCACCTGGAAGAGTGAGCGCCTCATGGACCAGGGGCTGCGTCCTTACCGCAGCAGCCTGTCCCCTCTCTGCCCTTTTCCGTGCTGACACTTTCCTCTGTCAATACAAGTAAATGCCAGTTATGAAAGAAACATAAGGCCTGTCACTTACACCAGCAGATGTTGGTCAATAAATAGCGAGCTAAGTAGCGATGGTAACCATTCGCTTAACCGCAATGCCTTGATTTTATCGCTCCATTTCTGCTAACCCTGTCAATGTTCACACGCAGTCCTGATCCGATGAAGAGGCTTGCACATGAACAGAATGGTCTATCTCAAAATATCAATAGCCCTGGTCTTTATAAATGAAACGAGTCATCGCGCCTGATTGTCACCCCTCCTTCTGTGTTCTCAAATCGATCTGAACATCAGAGATTGGTTGTGCGCCATTCCGCTAAATGGGGGAAGAGGCTGTAAAGACATCGCTCTGTTGTTCACATTATAGGAGATGACCCTTGACCTCTACAGTATGCAGTCAGTAAGGTTAGTTACATGGTTTGGTTTGAATTAAACCTGAGTGAAAGTTACTCTTCTTTTTAGGCCTGACCTTTTTAATTAATACATTTTTCTTCATCTTCCTCTCCACCTCCATCTTTTATCTTTCTTCTTCTTATTGTTATCATTATGAGGCAACTGTAAGCCCATGGTTCCTGGAATTTTCACTAAACACTGATTAGTAGGATTATTGTTCTATAATAAACTGCAGCTACTCTGTTTAGGTAGATTATATGTGTATGTGCAATCCATCATAAATCATAATGAACCTATCCCCAACAGATTTCTGACGCAGTGAGTCCGACAAACTGAATGGTTATTCTTTCCACATCTTGCTTTTTCTGAGAGCATCCAGTAAGCAGAAGCGTGAGAGATGGAGAGGAAAGGATAACTGTGTGTATTTTTTTTTTCTGCTTCTTGATTTCAGCTGATTGTCTGCTTTTAATATGAACTGTTCTGTCTCTTAGTTGCTTTTTGTTTTTCCTCTTTTCTTTTCTGAAGAACTTACTCATATTTGTTCTTGAATGGTGCCAACTTGTTGTTACAGTGCTCTATAAAATGACTTATTATTATCATGATTAATTATCTGCTGCTCATATGTGCATGCAGAAGTGTTTGTGTGTGAGCGTGTGTGTCGCATATTCATTAGATTTTAATTGATGAAGCAGTCTTCATCACCGGCGCTCTTTTGTCACGTGTGTTGTGAAGTCATGGACACGGTTGTGCAGGCATGTGTGAAGGCAGCTGGCTGACATGTAATTTGCAACATAATTTTCAGACTTTTTCGGGTCTTAAGCAAACGTGAAAATACATTTCAGAAAAAAACATCTCCCACATGCCAATCTATGTATGTGCAAATGCAAATTATGACACAAGGATATGATTTTTGCCTTTAAGGTGCCATCTTCACATTGTCTGTTTTGTCCAATCTGCAGTCCAAAACAAAAACAGATTTAACTGTGATGCACAGAGAAAAAGCTGCTGCAACCGTTTTACAATGTTAACCACATGACTACTGCATCTGTGAGCATGTGATGCCCCCTGGGTGTCCACTGTGTGTGTGTGTGTGTGTGTGTGTGCATAGGTGATTTTGCGTGTGCAGCTTAGGTTAGCAAGAGAAAAATTGATAAAGACAATGAGGCGAGATGGAACGGAGGATGGAAGCTGGAGAAGAGGAGGAAATGGATAGTTTCTCACTGAAGGCTTCATATCTGTGGACGAAGAGGGAGGATTTAGAGAGGAGGTGAGAGGGATTTATGCTAATGAACAGAGTGAACAAGAAAGTCTGGCAGTGAGCATGGCATGAGTCTTTCAACTGACAGGTATGGACCAAGAATGCGGCTATAGTGTGCATGTACGTGAGTGGTCCAGAGGAAGGTTGTGACACTGACGCCTTCTTTAGATTCAAACAAGGTTTCCTTCTCAGAATACTGATAGGAAGCCACAACAGAGAGGGTGAGAGAAGTGGAACAGAGACAGAGCAGAGCATGACCCCACAGGACCTCACCAGAGATGGACCCTCCAGGCTGATTGGGATGAGATGCCAGATAAATAAATAAAAGAGAAACTCCGCATGCAAACAGCTGAAGGAGTTTCCTTCTCAGGGTGGTTGGTGTCACTCTTTGAGAGGAGGGTTAGCATCTGATCAGGATGCCTCCTGGACGCCTTCCTGTGGACGTATTCCAGGTGTGTCCAACTGAAAGGAGACTGCAAGGCAGGTGCTGGACTAATAAGAGACAGCAATGAAAACACGAAACAAAGGTCCACAATTTAATGGAATATCCATCAGTGACATTTCAAATTAGCTTTCAATATAGTCTGAAGAGGAACCATTGCATGCACTGAATGCATAGTTGCATACATTATTGACACTGGATGTCTACATGACTGTGAGTCAACTGCCTTCACAAAGTGAACACAAAGCCCTCCCATATTATAATAATAGTAAAATAAAACTAAAACAAATACTTAAACTAATAATTTCTCAACAAAACAAACTAAACTCATACTAACAAACAGACTTGCTGAAACTAAACTGAACTGAAAACGAAAATTAAAAACAAAATGAAAATAAAAACTAATAAAAAAGACAAAACTGTAATAACTCTGCTGTGTTTCCATTTGCATTTACCATAAATCTGCTCACTTAATGCTCATTCCATAAATTTTCTCCTGATTACCCATAATTTGAATGAAATGGGATCTTTCTCATTTTGTCAGACAAAAGTTAGTATTATTCATTAACCTCCTGATAAGTGTTCCTCAATGCGCATCATTAACATTTTCCCCGTTATTTTCCCGCAGCTTGACTGGCAGTATATAAAACATACCCCATTTGCTGCTCTCCAGGATGCGAGGCAATTAAAGAACAGTATTTCTCCCTCTCATGAAGTAGGTCGCGGCTAATTGCATTTGACGATGAAGAGCGGGAACATACTGCGGCAGAAATTACATGCAAGGCTTGTCACAACAGCTGTATTAATAAACATGAAGACAAAATGCCCGCGGAGTTTGTCTTTGGATGGCTTTCGACAGGCTGCGTTTGGCTTCTAACAAATTAAAAATGCAGATCATACTTTCTTGAATGTGTAACTTTGTGTATTATAGAAAATAAACTGCAGTAAAGCTGATTTATTTAGGGAAGTTAATACAGCATTCTCCCCATATTGGATTAACAACAACAAGGCTCAGTTGCTGTCATTTTAATTTCCTGTTAAGAAAGCACAGTGCAGTATGGAGTGATTAAAACGTTAATAACGTGCTGTGGTAATTCTTTAAATGAGCTATGACATAATAAGATATCTTCTTTCATGAATGTCCGCTTGCTAAGCATGCATCAGCTCTGTGTTCTCAGATTACGGGTGATTGTTTTTTTCCCCCTTAATGGACCCTGGCAGGGTTTTAGCTCGCAGGCAGTGAAGATTTAAATGTTATTATGGTCAAATGTATGAAACTCTGTGATTGGGTTAGAAAAATTAGTTTTGTCTGAAGCTAAAGAGAGCGTCTTTGTTTATAATGAATCACCTGATAAGACTGGCTCCCATGGAGGCCATCTTTAATTTCCTTTATTTAAGAAGGTAAAAGTGTCACTGAGTTTCAAATCTCTTTTTCTCGAGAGATCTGACCAAGAAGGCAACATTAAGTCAATGTTACATGCAAACAGCGTAAACATAGACAGATGTAACCTGTGTTCCAAAGAGCATGAAAATAACCATTAATTAACCTTATGATGTAAAAGCCATCAAGCGTGTGCCAAAGAGTAATAACCCCTGACTATTTCAAGTCCTTCTGTACGCTGTTAATTGTTGTTCCCTGCACACATGTAGTGAGGAACCAGGCCAAGGACAAATCTATACCGTATATAACAGCCACATGCGGTGAAGGTCATCCACCAATATACTGAATGAAGCACTGCGGTGTCAAAGACAACACAACAAAGAGCACGCTGGATTGCCGGCACCACACAAAGGGATTACAAGATACATCCGAGGGGCTGAAGGTGATTAACAAAATAGAAAATAAGAAAAAATAAATTCTGCTACACAAAAGTTCTCTCAGCTTTGCTTTTCTTGTGTGAAGTTCTGCCTAGTTTTACCTCGGCGGTATTCAAAAAAACTCGACCTAGCGAAATATAGGCCAAAGTACATCAAATGTATAGGCTGTTGCTTCATTATGGTTTAATCCTGCCATTCATGTTGGTAAAACGTCAGTGTGCTGGAAGCAGTGGCGCTCAAGGGGTATATGTACTATAGGAGCTCTATACAAAAATGGACAATTTATGTCCTATGAGGACTTAATTTCCCAATTTAAACTTGAAGGGAAACAACATTTTTGGAAATATTTACAAATCAGGGATTGTGTAAAATCTCAAAGTGGTAACACTTCAGAGAATTCTATTATGGACTATATGAATATGCCACTGGAGCTCTGCACAGCTTCACAATTTTATAAACTAACAAATTTTTCACTAAGTGGAGAGTCTACTAATGTGAAGTCGTTATGGCAGAGGGACCTGGAAACAAATATTGCACAGGAGAAATGGTTGGCTATGTTAGCAGGATGTGGGAAGTATGTAAGGGAGGCACGAGGGAAGTTCACATAGTATAAGATAATACACAGATATTACCGTACTCCTGTGAGGTTACATAGAATGAAACTGCTGAATGACAATAAGTGTTGGAAATGTAAAACAGGATTAGGAACTTTCTTGCATTGTATATGGGAGTGTACACTAGTGGCTCCATTCTGGATGAATTTGTGGACTTCCTGAGTGAATGGTCTGGGTCCACGATGCCCCTGACTCCTGTTATGTGTCTACTAGGGGACAGGTCTCAAATACCAAATGTATCCAAAAGAACCTTTTCTGTTATCATGGTGGGATTGGTTACAGCTTCCAGAGTTATTTTAAGACATTGGAAAACTGTTGTGTCTCCTAATCTGAGGGACCGGATGGAAGCATTGGTGGAGACGGCTTCCTATGAGTCTATGCTCTATAGACTGAAAGGCAACATGGAGGACGGGACGAGCTACACAAAAACCGATAAAAACTCTGGATTCAGAGACTAAATGCAGTACACTCTTCTTTTTTCTGATGGACTGGACTTCTTATATGCAATATATTTGTTTTGATTTTATAATTTCATTCTGTATATGACATGTCCCAGAATGTCTACACCAAAAGTAAAACACCTGTATCATTAACCCTGTACTTATTTATATGTTGCTTAAAAATTCAATAAAAATTTAAAGACAAAAAGCTTGACCTGCTCACAGCTCAGACACATGCAGCCTGTGAGTTGGTACGTTATCCAACATTTTCAGGCAGTGGGCAGGTGCCTTCAAGAAGGGTAAATTACCAGAATCTGGAAAAAGTAAGCTGCCAACACGAGGTGCTAGTACCAGGAGACAGCTGATCACATCTGATTCTCATCAGTTGCTGCCCTGATTGGTGATATGTTGTGCAGATAATAACTTTGTTGTTCTGTCACGTTGATGTGTGTCTGTCTGTCACACGTCTACCTCTCAACTCATTTACAGACAGTTTGAGATAAATGGCTCCTGTGCCACTCTGTTGTCTGTCCTCTGAATGTCCAACTGTTATCGTCCAACATGAGTTATTGCAATGGCGGGAAAATGTTGGCGAGCAGCAGGTGGCTACGTGGCTCCATTATTTGGTCTTTGACCCGGAGAACAAAATAATGGCTCAAACACAGTTGGCTTCCAGGCAGCGTTTCCACAGCCCTCACAGCGCAGGACTCTCAAAGAGGCAGACAGTGAAAGACATCAAAGACAGGCTGTACAAAGAGGCATTGTCAAGGTCCATGATTTGCTTGCTCACCTCTGATGTCTCATGACTCATTCCACTGTTGGGCTTCCACAGGAAAAGCACACAATCATCCACAGTAGCACAGCCGGGGTTCAGGGAAGCGGTTTCATCGACTGTTAAAACATCAACAGGAAGCGGACGGTTTTGGTGTCATTCCGTCGGAACTGAAGGGCAGCAAAGAGCTCCTTTTGTGGAGCGTTCATTTTCAAGTGACGCTCAACTGTCATACAGGGAAAAATTCATAGTGGAAAACACAAAGAGACTCCTGCAACCACATTCGCAGAAAATGGCCAGAAGGACATGGCAAGTTTTGTTTGCTTCCTAAAGACACATCAAAATCAAACAAGACCGAGAAGAAGAGCACTTCATGAAGACACGTCTTTAATGGGCTTTAACACAGTTTGCTCTGACGCAGACTGCCGTTTACATTGTTTACTTTGCTGCTTCATGAAGTAAATGTGTATTTTCATGTCAAAATGCACCCGGCTGATACATTTTGCCACTTAATTACACTAAAAATCTAAAACCCTACTAGTGCCCCCTTGAGGCTATACTGATCACTACAACCCAGAATATGAACCGAGTAGTGAGAGATAAACCAACACCATCTGTGCAAGCACTGGTTTGTTTTCATGCCACTTCCTACTTTTACTCACTTCAGCTCAAAATCCTGCACTTTTTACTTTACTGCAACTATCTGACAGCTTTTGTTACCATTAACAAATACACCTGAAACGACTAGTAGATTAATTGATCAGTCAGTTGACTTGAATGAAACTATTGTTTTATTTTTGCTATTTTTGCCCTGTTATGCAGTTTACAACTGAATGGATGAGGTCAACATGACAGCCCACAGAGAGAAAGAGCTCAGACGAACAGAGTTGTGTTGATGGTAAACAGAATGAGGAAGAGTATGCCATTTCAGTGAGATCGATGCAAAATGAGTGACAGCGGAAAGCATCTGGAAACAAGCTTTGTTAATTACACTGAAATGCAGATGGTCTGCTAATTAATGCAGGAAACTTCAATTTTTGATCTTCAGAAGGTCAATATTGATACTTCTGAATCAACGCCACCGCATTTCATGAGTATTTAACATATTTTTTCATGTATATAAATCATGTATTTTCAAGCATTCAGCTTTCAGTATTTTCAAGCATCACGGGACACAATGCAGTAAGTCCTCTGACACAATACATTGCAGCTAGTAAGCTAACATGGCTTTTGTTAAAGCAGTGTTCACATTTAAGGATTTTGGATATTGTCAGCGGCTCTGTGGTGAGATGGCCTTTTGAATTAACAATATCACATTAAAAAATGAGTCTACTGCAATGAATAATCTCCTGTTTATGATCACAGCTGCCTCCATCTGCTCTGCATCCGTGTACTAGTGAATGTGCTGACTAATTGCCCATTAAACACATCAATATGCTGCTTTATTAATTGCAAGCAAACCGTGAGACATTCAGCAGAGTTCAGTACTTGTGTGTTGAACAATCAGCATATTGATCAATGCGTTTTAATAGAGAACAGCTCGGTTGAGCAGCTTTGAATTTCAGGATGAGTAATCAATCTGCTTCTTGTGAAGAAATAAGAGTCCTCAACAGGAAATTATTCTGGTTCTTTAACTCCACCCATTAAGGTCCCACTCAGCCAATGAGATTAGTTTTTATATCAGCAACTTCTCCTCAGAGAAACGGGTGTATCAAACCTAAAAATCCAGCTTGTGTGGTAATTTTTCTGACGCTGTGTGAACAAGTGAGCTGCACATGCACAGAGTTAGCAGCTAATGTGTGTGTTGTGTGCATGTTTGCGGCTTTGGGTGGTTCATCACGGTGGTCCTCACCTTTTCTCTTATAATGGTGAGTGTTCCTTCAGACCGAGTGCAGGACTCACACAGCTTCACACTGTGTTGCTCTGATGGCCCCCTGCTGCTCCTCGGTTCTCTCAAATGACCCTAAACATAGAACACATTAACACCTGCAGCAGCTCAAACACCAGCTCTTTTGACTGTGTGAAGCCTATAAACATTATGAATTATAGATAAGATAACGCAGAACTGTATTTATCCCGAGGGAAGCTGTTGTGCAGCAGTTGCATATTGCAATATAAAGAGTGCAAATACATCTGTAAAGGTGCAAGTATAAAAATATCAACAGAAAGGTATCCAAAAGCCCAAACATACACAAAGACAAAAAATAAACCAGGTTAACAGTAGAGATAATAAGTTGCTTAAATCTCAAAATGCTTCTCAGTAAGTTGCATGCAGATTTGTATGAGAAGTGGAATATNTGGTCTTTAATGACTTGGGCCACTTGTGTGTGCTTGACCAGTTACCTTTTTGCAGAACTGTGCTGGTCACCAAATTTTCAAAGTGTAAAAAGGCTTGAGCAGCATTAGTCTTTTATATAAAGGAAATACATAATTCATTGAATTAGTTAGGGTTTGTGGATACACAGTGTGTTTTAGTGAGAAATGTGTGATGTAAACAAAACATTTTACCTCTAATGAGAGCTCCACCGTGCATTGTTCATTTTAATTTATTAATTAAGGTACACGCCTTATGCAAATAGAGACTGCTAATGAAACACTCAAACTATTCCTGAGTGCTGCACTCAGCTGAAAGGAACAGGCCTTGTACAGCCTAGAAAGAATCGTGGATGACACGACTAGTAGGAATTAATCGTTAGGGTTTAAATTCATGTCCTGCTTGACTTGGTGACACCTGGTGATAACAGCAAACTCAACGTAACACTGCAGCTTACAGAATTCTGGGGGCACTGTAATATCGCACAATGTACCCTTGAACATCTGTATGAGACGCACCAGGCTTTAAACTAACTCCCATCCGTGGCATATGTTTGAGGCTCAGGGCACGGTGACGTAGTCTAACGAGCAAGACAGTCAGTAAATGGGGGAAAGGAATGGACGGATGGGTCAAACAAACTCACAGCTTTTACCCAGGAGACCAGGATTCATGTCCTGTGAGAAACCAACGCGAACGATCTTTTCCTTGACCTACCCAAGTACTTTTCGTGCCTACACCTAACCAGACTGTGACAAAGCGGCAGTATTTGACCCTCTGGGATGAGAATTGGTCGTAATTACGTAGAGCTGCTAGCATGGCTGCATGCTCCTAGTCTTAACCTTAACCAGGTAATTTTAGTTGCGTGTGTGGGAGATAACAAGTATGGCCATACTTGTTTGAATGTAATGTGGGTCTAGCTGATGTGAAAAATATTTGTCAGTGAATGCACTCAGCTGCCTGGTTTCATCTCTGTGTTAAACATAAATGTCGTCATGTGACTTCACAAGGTGCTTTGGATAACAAGGTTCAGTGAAGGTCGGCGCAGATCAGAGCTATGACAGCAGACGGAGGCTTCACATACATCCTCATGACTGTACGCCTGACTGAAAGTCCTGGGAAGACTGTTTAAGTTTTCAGTGAAACACACACACACACACACACACCTGTCAATTGGCTCCTCTGTCCAGGTCATCTGTGCTCATGCTGGAGGAGCTCAGGAAACCGACAGAGCTGCTGTTCACTCTTTAAATCGAATAATACAGAGACCTTGTGCAGCGGCATTGTGGGACATAAAGATGTCACCGCTGCCACATGAACATCCAGTACCTCCACAGTAAAGAGCAGTCCATGGTCATGTTATTCATCTTCTTCACATGTGAATTAGGACTTACACAGGAACTGAAACCCGGCAGTCGGGCACATCTGCCTGGTGATTCTGGGATCAAACCTTCGGTGTTTTGATGGTGGCTCTCAAACCACAAGGTCATCCTGTCACTCCTTTTTCAGTCCACCTCATTTTATGAAACGACAGAGTGTCTTTTATGAGTGTTAAGCGCTTTTGACACATACAAAGTCTGAATTGAAAAGAGAGCAAAGAAAAAATGAAAATACTGTCAACTGCATGTGATGCAGGTGATGATGATGATGATGATGCACTGTTTCGGACAAGCATTTAAAATCATGTTAACCCAGTTCTTGTGCAGTATAAAGAACAGATGAGCTCTTTGGATTCACCTGTGCTCTGTCATTTGCATTACCAGACAATGATGAATAATGCATTTCATCACTGACTTTTTTCAAAATATCTGATTGATCCTGCAGGCTGTTGCATGATCTGCAGTCAAATTCTTAGTGTAGTTATGAGTCTCAGAGAGCACAACATTTAGTTGTATAGTCGCCCAGACATGCCTGGTTCTATTTTACTTTAGCCATGTCCAAGTGCTTTGAGCTAAATGCTAACATCAGAATATTAACACGCTAAACATGGTGATATTTAGGAGGTATAATATTTACAATGTTCAGCATTGTAGATTGTTATTATTTTTCACTAACCTCATGTCCACACAGCAGTGGTTCATGGGATTTTGGCTGTGGTAATGCATTTAATATATGGATGAACAAATGCACCTCCTTTCTCTCTCTCCTCTCCCTCCACCTCCACGATTTCAGTACCTTGCAGTCAATCATCAGAAAGACGTCAGTCGTGCAGTCTCAAGGCTCTCGCTTACCAAGGTAAACATGAATTCTTGATGACTTGATGTTGCGTAATGAGTCTGACTCAGTCTTTCTCCCACAGGATTCTTGCAATGAGACCGGATGACCTCAGATAAAGATAAACTAATTTATAAGTAAAAGCGAAAATTCAGCAGCATTTGGCTTCTGGCTGTCCTAAGTTTTTCAACCTGGCTAAGAAAGTGATTTAGTATTTATGTCTTCAAAAGTTGGCATATCACTTCAATCGCAAGAGAGTTTGATGGCAGTCAGATGCCGTGATAGTCATGCCAGTTTTCTGCCTCATGTCACTTTGCATAGATGATGTATCCAAGTCCTAAAATCAAAATATACTGAAAAGACTTGAACTTTTTTGGCACTTTTAATTTGACCAGTTATAAGTTTTCATTATGTACTTTAGAAGAAAAATGAGAATAACCTTGTCCTTACATCTTACAGTGCCAGTCAGCCACTGACTTTAATACCAATAGTCTTAGAACAAAAGCAAAGTCAATAACTCTTTACTGTTTACATCTTAGTTATTAGAGAAATCTTATACAAACCCCATGAGGGCCACAGTGGTATAATATATGTGCCTGTTCAAGCATTTCACAAAATCTATGCGGTTTCAGATTTCTGACACAAAGAATAACTCATTCAATTTCATCTCTGAGATGAAAAACACGTGACAGAGAAAACTGAATTAACAACCCTTGATGGAAAACCATTAATATTTATTTAGCTACATTAAGACTCACAGTTGACATTTTGCATTACAGAAATAAAGAAAGAAGAGAGAATGAACCAGGAGTTAGTGCTCTTGGATTTAACTGAAAGATGAACCTTCACATGGACCAAAGAGACTTTAATCTTTCGGAAACTCTTCAAATGCTTTTCATGGACTGATGAACAGGTGGGACGACCAAACCCAAGCAACTGTGTCTGCTAAATTTGTTTATACACTACTAAATGTTTTTTTCTGAATATGTTTTGGAGGACATTATTGTTGCATGGATTATGTTATGCATGAAGTTGCACAGAAATGGTTGGGTTGGATTATTGGCATACCACGCACAAGACTTGAGATGCTGTTCATGTCCTATGGTCAGGTCGAGGACACACATACACATACACACACACACACACACACACACACACACACACACACAAAAGACCTTGTTTAAGGTCACAGGAAATTCTTGATCCTTTGGAGCTGTGTTTTTGTGCACTTGACGGATACAAAAAAATCCAATATTCATCATTCTTTTTGCTCTGTTTGAGTCTCCACCAATTCCTGAGACGACAGCTAGCTGCTCCCAGGGTTTGTCTGTGGGCTGTTTGTTGTCAATGGGGTGATATTCAAATATTCAGTGGGTCTTTAGATCATTTTGAGAGGAAATAATGTAAAGGAGAAGTCATTTGATTCATTGCTAATATATAGACATTGATTAAAGAAGCTTTGGCCAAGTGAAACTAGTAGAGAAGTAGTAGAGAAGCTCTACATGTATTATCTTAGTGCAGCGAAACTGTGTAAGTCACCAAATTTCTAAGTGTAAAAGAGGCAGGGGGTGTTAATGCCATGTCAGCTGTTCAAATCAGCTGTTCTGCAGAGTCATATCACCTAATGTGCGAGGCAGTATTCAGCTTCACCACATGTATTTAACCAATCTTCTCTCCGACTGCACAGTATAAGTTCCCATTTTGCCACGACTTAAAGCTACTGAACTCATCACTTTAAAAGTGACGTCGCTATTATGATGACAAGAGCCAGATTTGATTTTTATGGCCCTCCACCTTGCTTAAGTAAATTAGTTTGAACTATGAGTCTTGGAGGTGTTTGACACTTCCCCCTCTGCATATGTCTCTCATTTAAGGCCCGCAGTCAAACTGCCTACTCGACAGACTCGCCCATGAACTTTAAAGTCACCTCAATATCGTGCCTCAAAAAAAGAAAAGAAAAGAAATCTATTTCAACCAGGAGAGAGAGAGAGAAAAGAAGACAGAGTGTAGAGGAGAGAGAGAGACAGCGCGAAAGAGTCTCAGCGTGTCAAACCCAAATACTATTATACTTGTTATAATTCATTATTATTTCAATGACAGGGGTCTTGGTCTGAAGGTGACTTCATTACATTACAGGTTATTGCCTCATATATCAAACTTGGGTGGCCCCAATTTTTAGGCAGCAGAAGTGTCTGGCTGACTGTGAAATTGACTGCTCTCCATCACAGAGTAATTAGATTAGCCTGCTGGTTATGTATAAAACAAGAGCAAACAGAGCTAGCTGCTCTCCTGAGGCTGCTGGCGGGGATGAGGACGGCGATATGGTGATGAGGGCACACTGTACTGTGGTTTTCTGTACAGGAAGACACGCTGTGTGTGAGTGTGAGTGTGAGTGTGTGTGTGTGTGTGTGTGCGTGTGTGTGCAGGACGGGGGGGCTGTCTTTGCTAAACGACATTTGGGGACCAATTTCAGACTTTAAACCTGTAAGTTGTTTAAATTTTTAATTACTTCATTATTCTGTTAATTATTTCAATTAAAAGACATTGGGGATGTGTGACGGGGGACAAATTTGGGTCCCCTGTTTGTTTTCAACTGAGAGCTAAGTTAAAAACAAGCTCCTGCCCACTTTGAGGCCATTTACTGGGACGCCATACAAGGTCACATGACAGGTCCTGATGCGAAGGTGCATTCAAGCTAACGTGAGGCTAAACATGGGACGTCAAGAGAGGAAATTATGCTTTCTGGCAGTCTCCTCTCAAAAGCATTCATGGTGTTACACGCACAGAAGTGATGGAAGCGGCTGTGTGAAGAATGAAAAAAGTGTGAGCTTGAGAGAGAAGTTAAAATCCTCCGTGCTTCCCCGCCACCGCACACGATGTGAAGTGGGCGTGAAAGCCATCAACAGCGTGGGACGCCCTCCTCACAATTCAGCTGTGAGAAAGGTGTGGGCAGCGGGGGGGTGGTTTCTGTTTGACAGACAAAAGGCACTTTGTCTCTGGCTTCTGTGCTGGCTTTAACATTCAGCTGTGGTTGTTGCCACGTGACAAATGACTTGTTTACTGACGTCCTCTGAATTCAAATAGACACCACTCAAATTCACAATCAGTATGTAAACAGTGCAGCTTTAATTACCTGGACTTTAACTGATTGTGATTGTTGGCTAAAAAAAAAAAAAAAAAAAGAAATTTCACTTTTTCGTCCTTTTTATTTTCAGTTATCTCTTATTGCTTAAACCCTTTCATGTCTTAATTAAGCCTCCTTTGTAAGCCGGACTAATCAGCGCTATTTTGCATTATTTGACGTTGCGTTTGCAGATATGATCATTTTGTGCGCACAAAGTTTAAATTACTTTTGCACAGAAACTTTACTCAACCATATTTCCCCAGAGGAACGCCACGCTGCAGGTTCTCCAGCGCTGTGTGTCACCTGCGTGTCGATGGGAGAAAGCATGCGTGAGCATCAGTGTAAATGTGCTATGTGATGTTGCATGGACTCACCGGCCTTATTTTCACAGGCATTAAGAGCAACACTAGCTATAAGTAGCTCATGCATTTTGCTGAAATTGCTGCATAATTCAGGCTTGCTGCCTTTGTTCAGTACCACCCATTAAAAACAAGATCGTTAACCGGCTATGTTTCCGCTCTCTGCTGATAGAGACATCTTATTTGTAGTGTTTACATGATGTAGATGTCTGTGTTTGGTCATTAATTTTTCAACACAGTGTCTAAGCTCTCTGGTACAGCCTTGATCCTCCATGCTTCATCGAACTGCCTGTCTTCAAGCCAGAGGGTAGCGGAGTCATCAGGCGCTGTGCTATACTGAAACAGCATCTTTAAAGATGAGAGGTGAATGTGTAGTTATGTGCATATTGTATTTCATGCTTGTGTATGTTTGTGGGAATAAATCCATAAATGTAACAGATTGCATTTATACTGTATGACTGTGCATGTGGGTGTAAAATATGATGAAAAATCATTAATCCCTGCAGGAAAATTGTGTCATTGCTGAGTCCAGAGAGAAAATCATTAATTTATGGAGAATTTAACATTCACTCAGAACGCCTCACACCCATAACCTCTTCTCTCATTTTGCATGCTTGCTGACAGGCAACTGCAACAATGATCATTTATATTCATTTTTATTTATTTTGTCTGTGGGGCATCACAGCTTTAAACATATCGTATATCGGAAAACACAAAGTTGAAAATATGACAAAGGTAAACAAGTTCTAGACGTTTGGACATATTTGCAAACTGTTTATTGCCATATTTTGAACACGTGCTAATTGTGTTCATATTGAGCATATCTGCTAATTGTCTTTCATTGGTTTTCCCTTTCCTAAAGTATCTGCAACTATTTGCAGCTAAAGCATGATTAAGCTGTTTACATTTAAGGTGAAACACTAGCACTTGTTGGGTCTCTGTAATTGATATTGCCCTATATGAAAAGTTCTATAATATATATAATTATTACTTTAAAAAGTAACAGCGACAGTAAAACTGCATTTCACACTGTGATGGTTACATTTTACAATTAATCAACTACATTCCACCTCTATGTGCACATGTGTATCTGTGTTGGTGTGTTCCTGGTCGTCTCTTCTTCCTTTAGAGGTCAAAAGGCTGTTTGTAGTAATGGAGCTTTTTCTGGATGAAAAAACAGGAGTGTTGTGAGGAAACGTATTGATGAGGAAGCCAACGGAACGATTCATCTTTCCTGATTCACTGGCCCATACATCAAAATTGGGAAGCCTCAGCGCTGATGGGGTCGCGCTGCCCTTTTTATGATATTGGACCCCTCATTCGACAATGCACACACACACAGACAGAAGTTGAAAGCACTTAAAAATTCAATTATGACAGCTGCTTTTACTTCACATTAAAGTCTATTTCTGAATATCTATATTACAATGGATGCCATCGTTTTTGCTCAGGCAGCTGAAAGATTCTCTCTGTTTTTGGTGCTTTATGTTGTGTTTTGTTGCTGAAATGAACCAACAAGTTCTTCTACTTACTGGCATTTCAGAACAGAACTTTATCTGTATGAGTGTCTGATCTGCTGTTTCTATGGCCAAGGTTTGGTGAAGTTAAGGCAACTAAAAATACTTGGTTAAGGTCAGAGGAAGCCCACGGTTTAAATAAACTTTTGTTAGGAGCAAATGCAACAAGAGTCTTCAGGGTCAAAGTGACACCCTTTGTACACCCGCTGACCCAGACTTTGTAATATCCAAACAAAGTCCTACTGCATCCACCGCTGGTGCTGAGACAAGACATTTGCAGGACCTTGAGAGCTGGCTTCACAGGACATTCTTCCAGTGACCTTCCACAGCTATAAACCTGTCTGGCATCTTGACAACCATTCAAACGTCCCTTTTCCAAAGCAAACCTAAAGCTCCAAGAGTTCTTAAGTGACTTACATTTTGTGCAGAGTTCAGGAGAGTGAGTCTGTAGCTGTGCGGCTTTGAAAAATAAATGGTTTGTTTTTTTCTTATTGAAGTGGGATCACGTTTGGGCGCAGAATAAAATGGCAGAATATTTACACATTTCTAAACATATGTTGTATAATAATAGTTAAGTTGCTGCCTGAGCAGCTCACTGCACAGTGCACGTATGTTCCTGGAGAAGAGGAAATTGGCTGCTCATTGTTTGCTCAGTGACCTTTCCTTTCCTTGTTTGGTCTTGCTCTCTCTTCTCTTCTTTCATTCCTCTGCCTCTCCCGTCCACTCCTCCCATTTTGCTTCTAATTTTTCAGTTTGATTATTCCCATCTTTTACTGCTTTTCCTTTCGATCCCTTGCCTCTCTTTCTTCATTAACTCTCTCCTTTTCATGTCCCGACCCCTCACGCATTCCCTTACCTGCCCTGTCGCATTCGCAAAGAAAGCAATCGAAGGAAGAAGGGATGGAGGGAGGGATATATAGGTTAAAGCACTGAGAATGAACTGGTCTGCATTAGGAGGAAGAGGGGAGAAGTCAAGGCACCGCAGAGCCAGAAGGACATGATGGGAAGATTCCTTCCTACACAGGAATGCTTTCACATTTGTCCATCTGTCTCACACATGCAGTCACGAAAGAAAAGGATGACGAGGATCACCGATGAAGAAAAGCTTTCCACGATGCTTTGACTCCCAGTTTGTATGACTGTGATTATTAGAGGTATTTATAATCACATGATGCTGAAATGAGCACGGGCAGGAAAACGCTCTGCAAGTGTGACATTTTATCCAATCCACTTTACTCTGACTGAGATGTGAATAAAAAAAACTACGAGGCAAAGAAAGAACTAGAAAAACCAGGAAGAGAAGACAGAGGATAAGAAGAGGTGAATGTGAATGAAATATTACACTGCTGTCTAGTTTTTTTCTTGACATTTATACTCTCAGCTGTCCCTTTTCTTGTGTGTGTCATCAGATAGTCGATGTGATATATTTTAAAGGTCTCTGGTCAGTTCACTCCACTTACTCTCTGTCTCAGCAACAAAATTAGTGAGACAGCGAAGGCTTCAGCATGATTTAACTCGAGGCCAGCAAGGGCTCATGTGGGTTCTACATCCCTCGTAACTTAACGATCTATAAAACCAATTGATGAACTTTTGAAGTGGTGAACAGAGAATTCACAGCTGAATAGTCCAGAGGCATTAAGTAACTACAATGACATTTTCTAATGTATTCAACTGTATAAATCTAAGGCAAGTATTTCAAATTCACTTATGCTGTCACTTCTTAAAGTAATAACCCATGATAGTTTCATATAAATCAAACTATTTAGGTAAAACCTCTTTTAATGATTGATACAGCATAATTATGATCCCATCTTTTACCAGCACATCAAATCATTTGATGTTTTAGTAGCCCTTGGTGCACATAGGAGAGGAAGATGGTAGTTTACATGACATGTCCAACAGAGCTGTGGCTTCATCCCCACAAGCAATCCATTCAAATGTCATGTGATCCATTGTTAACGGTAGGAGTTTCCAATGTAGAGACTCATACAAAAGTAATTCCTCACAGTCATCAGTTATGACCTACTAGAGGTGCGTGAAGGTGTATTTATCTACAGACATGCTGCCCTCTGCCTGTATTTTCTTATTTTACTCTAATTTTGTCTTTTGAGTCACGACGTTTCTGGGCTGAAACCTTCCGGCAGCATGCAGGTGAGTCTGGGACCTCAAGAGAAGGAAGCAACCAGGTTGGCTCTGTAATCTGTGCTGTCTGTGTCTGAAGCTAAATTCTCCTGTCTGGACACAAAAACTATTAGCTCATGTTGCTGTTGGCTTGCTGACAGCTGTGCGTAACTTAGCAGATTACGAGGCATTGTGATGATTATCATGACACATAATTATTGTCTACTACAATGCCTATTAACTGGACTGAAGATCGCTGGATAGTTCCAACCGGTAGTCCAATAATTAACATATCTACTCAGTTGTTTGCACAAACAATTCCATTACCTCACAATTAACACATTATTTGATAAGATATTTGCAAGTTGCCTTATTGCTCATTTTCTTGCAGGTATTCAGGTACACCTCATGAGCTGCTGCCATTTTGTAGGTATGTGATGCAGCAGGTGGTACACTAAGAGCGGCCAAGTTTGAATGTGGTGTTTACTGACCTACATAGCATACCTTTAATATAAAAATATTGATTGAAGCAGCTTTAAAGAATCATTTTACGTTGAAATGTATCAATTTCAAGATTATTTTCTGAAAACTAATAAAATAACACAGTCAAGCCACAGCCTTTGTCATGGAAGGCAAATTAATTACGGCTGAATGCCATTTCGCTGCTTCAGTTTCAGGGTCCTGGTATTGTGAATGCTGGCTCACTGTCACACTGTCATGGCTTACTGGAACACTTAAATAGAATGGATGAGCCATTGCTAATGCTATTAGTAACACCAGTGCTTTTCCTTCTATGACAAGCCAAAATGTCAGCAGTGAAAAAGGTCTAGTGTGGCATCAAACATGCTAGACAATTAGCTCTTTAGCACTGGTGCTAGCTTGGCTACCAACATGACCTTTATTGTGTATGACATAATGATCCATCGGAAGTCTCCCCAGTAGAAATTTAGAGCTAAACGGAGACAGAGACAAAAGCAAAGAAGCTAGACATTTTATGCAGGAGGGAAGCGGTCAGAGCAACATTGTGAAACCAGTGAAAAACCAGCGTCACCAGCCATCAATCTGCTTTCCGTGGGATTTCCACCTACTTGCACCATTTTTTAATGTTATTCTTCAGCAATGATGATGAATAACAACAATTATCCAAAGCCCCGCAAAACCATGTGTTATTGATGGCGGATGCTTAGAGGAGCAAAACAAAGCTAGAAAGAAAAAAAAGAGGAGCTTCTCTCCTGTATTCATGAATGCTGCTTTATCTGAAGGAAACACACAGATAAAGGCCTAACATTAAAGCCCGGTGAAAGAAAAATTGTTTCTATATATACACATATCCCCACCAGAGCGCAAAATAACAAAATAAGCAAAAAACTATATCTGGAGAAACTCTAAAATGGGACCTTGTGTGCAGTTTTAGAGGTGAGAGAGAGGCGGTACGACACAGCTTTTAGTCAGTCATCAAAAGGTCACACGTTCAATGACATCCAATGTTTCCATCACCTTTTAGTTCGACACCCTTTTTCAATTTCTTGATGGAATTTGGTTGGCAAAGCTTCCCGTGAATTGACACTTCTGAAACTTCACGAGCAACGCGGTGAAACTTGCATGTCGCATACAAACTCCATCTATCCGTTGATTTGAAGTGCAAAAAGCACTCAGACCATTTACTTAAAGTCCAGCTAAAATTTTTCCCATCCCCTTTTGCACACTGAAATAATGTGTGCTGCTATTAAAGAGTAAGAACCACTCCAGCATCTATCCACTGTGACATTTGCAGTTCAATTTCCCCGACGTGGGATTAATAAAGTTTCATTTTATCTTATCTTTGACAAATACAATGATTTTTCCTCTACACTGATAGTCCTGTAGCTTCTCCAAACTGGGCGCGTGCCAACTGCCATCTACTGTTGGTAATACACTGACTACTGATAAGTACCTCTTACAACCCCACTTCAAATAATCCAAACTATCCCTTTAAAGTGATGTCAGCTTTACAGGCCCTTTATACTTCTGGAGGACTACATTTAAAAAGGGCATCAGGTTCTGCATAGATCAAGGCTGTGCAAAAGAGGATTTCCAGATTCCAGAGATTCCTAATCTTCAAAGACATTTTTCCATAGTTGATGAAGATTAAACGTACCCACATGTCACTTTTTTAGATTTTAGGGGGAAATCAATGCTATACTTTTCAGCCTTCAGCAAAGTTCAGGCTTATGTGCATAACACTGAATTGTTTAACTTTCAACCCCTCTCCATTTTCTCACATTTTAGTCCCGCTATCCCACAATGCCTTGAGAAGCAGTTCTCTCAAAACGGGACGCAATATTCAGCTCATCTCTCCTGGAAGATGGTTATCTGAAATCCACTTTGCGAGCACTGTCCCTGCAGCCTCCTTCCTTCTTCTCCACGTCTGCTTCCCCACATCAAGCTCCATACTGAGGGAAAATAGAGTTACATATAATAACTTTATATATATCTATATTTTATATATCACCAGGGAAGAGGTGACCCACATGCCTTCAGCCTTCTTTTCTTATGTCTCATTTTCTCTCCTTCTCTTGCTTCCTCTGCCCTTTCATGGAGAGAGCACGCCCACCATTAAGTGATAAAAGCAGAGAGGGGGATGGATGAAGGAGGAGAGAAAAAGAGGGAACACCAAAATGATGTAGACATGAAGGGTGGAAGAATGCGAAGCAGGCAGATATCAGGGGTATGAGGAGGATGTAAAGAGAGATAAAAATCCATTTGAGCTGAAGTGGGGTTGGGAGGAAGCTAACAATTTTCTGCTTGAATCGGCTTGGCTCATCATAGCTGTCGGGGGAAATGTGTCGGTAACATTGTGCATGTGCATGTGTGTGTGATATGATAAACATTTGCTGCTGTTTCCAGCATTTTTCCAACAGCACCCTCCCCACAAACCTCTCCCAACCTCAGGCTTCTGGTAGATTCTCATTCAAATTTCACAAAGTGGGCTCACACACAGGTGCACACACCACGTATAAGTGATTACATCAGGTTTCTCCCCCAGCGCTGGACTTCTCTTGAATGGAGGAGGAGATTTGATTAATTTGGCAGCTTCTTTTGAGGACATCATCCAGGTTTGGCTGGTATAGGAAAAGCCTGTGGGAGTGTGTTTATTCTATTTGGTTTATTGACCACAGAAATGAAAGCAGGCATAGGAATCTGGATTGCTGGCTTTTCTTGGAGACCCATGATGACGTATCTTTGACCTAAATAGACATGGCCACTGTGGAAAAAGAACAATTTGATCACATATATTATATGGCTCCTCAAAAGCATTAAATCTGGACTTTGTGTCAGGTTGTAAGAGCTGTTTTACAGTTGAATTCTGGCTACACAGCCACAGAGATAGCATCGAGCTGACAAGAACTGTAATTAGCAAACAGCATGCAGAAATCAAACTACACGACAGATGCAGGGCCGTTGGGAACACAGATTTGCATGCAAAGACTTGTTTTGTCCCTGTTAGTGTTAGTGTATGGAAGTGGAAGATGTGGATTTCTTTGCCCCCCCTCTACGATGTGTTCTGTTGCACTGACCTACAGGAACACCTCAGCTCATATACATGTACCAATAATCTGGTACATAACCAGACCTACATCACTTTACTACGTTTGTAGAAACGTTGATATGATACATATGAAAGATACAAAGTTAACCTCTCCATGGTTTGCAGACTGTGCTGAAATCAATGTAATAAATTGAAGAAGCACCTCAGTGAAGCATCACTATGCCGATTAAGGTTTTGAGTCAAGCCTTCATCGGTGGCAAGCAGATGTAATGGCTTGAAACCACTTTACTACTTTTACTCAACATAAAAATGTATTCCATATGATGCTCATATCATTCAGTAATCAATCCATCATCCAATCACCTGATTTCTAACCTCTACTTCTGTTTGCTTCAGAAAAGACTTCAGTGTCTGCACAGGAGATGCATTCAGGCACAGTACTGAGTGTAGGTCACCTGCTTTTGTCAGCGCTGAGAGCACTCTGAGAGAGCGCTCAGAGAGTTATAACTGAGAAGCTGTAAGAAAATAGGAGCCTGTCCTCACCAGAAAAAACAGCCGTTTAGGTCAACTAACAAGTCTGCTAGTACGATGAATGTTTAAGTTTATTGTTGGGTGGCGTCAGGTGAAGAAAGTCTGCACGTGGAGGAGTGGATGAATGTATGTCCTTAAGTTACATTACATACTGAACAGTAACAGACTTATTTTAACCCATGATCTTCTTCCAAGTAGCCAATCAAGTAGTTCAGAAGTAGAAGAAGAGACTGTTTCACGATGTTAGTGATGTGAGGTGGAAGGTTTGCCGTCATGGTCCCGGCTTGTCGATGGTCCTCTCCAACAGTCATTGGCAATCTATGCAGTGGTTTAGGTATGAGGATGTGTTGAAAGACAGACTTGAGCCATTTCTGCTTGTCTGAAATGTGAGACATTACACAATCTGTATGGAGTGCTTGGACTAATGGTTAATGATTGAATTATTAAAATAGATGCACCCGTTTGCAGTACATGCCTCTTGACAGTGCCTTTTTTTTACATTTCCTGTACCATTTTTTTACACTGTTTTTATGCAGTTTATACATGTGCAAATAAAGGGAAAAAAGTGTGGGTGACAAAGGCTCTGTAGCCATCTACTTTAACACTAATCTATAATTTAAAAAGCCATTTCCAGTGGAGACAACCTCACAAAGCGACAGAGAGAACTTAAACACAATTGCTTTAAATGTATAATCGATGCAGGGCATGGCATGTCTATGAATAATGCATCAAATGGCTAACAAGGTGGGACTGAAACAGAGAAAGCATAAATCCAGTTTAACATACTTCTTTATCATATGCTTGTTGAACTAATTCTGGAATTTGGAGTCAGTGGCCTCACAGGAATTGCTTTGAAAGTTTCTGAAGTCTCAAGAAACAGATTTAATTCACTAATAGGTTGACATTTGTGCTGAAAAATGACTGTGGTTGCCTCAGTTTATATCGCTCAAGAAATTAGCAAGCATGCAAAGAGCTGTGTAAACTCATTTAAATTAAAAAATACAAGGCAGTCTCAAAACATCACCTCCATAACATTTGCCCCTAGATACTCGCTTTCCTTCCTTGATCATTTAGAAACAGTTTTCTACCATTTGAGCCCACATTTCCTGCCTGCCTCCCTTAAATAGGTCAACGGAGGTGAGACAAATCCTTTGAGTTTAAGAGCTCTTCATATACAGTTTTCCACTTTCAGAATTTATACGGCTTGGGGCCCAGACCAACAGCGCTGAAATTGGACGTATATGAGAATAAATAACCATTTGCAGATTTGTTTTCAATGAGGTAAACACATTTTGTCAGCAGAATGTCTAACCTCACCATGGCCCCCGAGTGTGCAGCAAAGCTATTTAACTTACTCAAGAACCACATCAGTCGAGGCATTCACATACACAATCATGCCCTCACACACACCGACTGTAAAAACTCCGACATGCACTGTCTTGACAGAATGAAAACCGCCATGGGGGCTTTAGCCCACAAAACTCCAGACTCCCAAACATAAACACTCTCATTTAAGCTCAGGCATTAAGTCCAGGCAGTGCTAAAGCTACCAGACAACAGATAAACAAAAGCAAATTAAAAGCAAGAGCCCCTGGCTGATACTAAATACTCCATAAACCTCCCTGAGCAACCTCTAACGTCTTCAATGATTATATGGCAGTCAGACTTAAAACAAGAGGGGGTGGAGGCCGAGTGAACGGAGCAGAAGAGATTGGGGAAACAAAATTAGCGATTTCTTTGGGAGAGGGAATCGAGGAAGCGGAGTAAGAAAAACAGAGATGAAATGAAAATAAAGTAATGAGAAGAGATCAGAACTAGTAGTGACAACCAAAGACCGTCAACCCAACAAAAGCTAGCCAGGCCATCTGTCAGTGACACTGCCAGTGAAGACACATGTTCATTTTTCAGATGTTCTTCTTCTGCTCCACACTGTTAGGTTCTTTGGATGTGATGCATCGTTCTGGCAGTGAATCTTGGGAGCTTCCAGTTGAGTCTCAACCAAGTCCAAAATAGAATAATCTATGGTCGAGTTTGTTGCAGGGCTTTACTTTGAGCAGTACTTTCTATGAATCACGTGGAAAACACAAGAAGACCAAAACTCTGAGCAGTGCACAAAGCCAGACTGAGGCTTAAAGGTGAGTTCAGACAAAACAGGAAGTGGATTTAAGAGCAGGCACGTGCCTGAAAAGAGATGTGGGTTCGTTCCAAATGGCAAAAATATATGTTTCTGATTAAGAAGAAGAAGAAGAAATCCTTTTATTATTCACATTTTACACACAACATGCAAAGTTAGGAGGGGAAACTGCACACGGCATGCATATGTGAAATTTATTCTCCGCCTTTAACCCATCCTTGGACCGTCCTTCCTCCGCGGCGAACCAGGAGTGGTGGGCTGCCAGCCGACCGGTGTCCGGGGACCAGTTCCTGTTGTCACCATTGGTCAGGTGGTGATCTTCTTCCATGTTTTTAGTGGGGGTACATTTTATGGAGGATACCCCAGGTGAGCATGCAAACTCCACACAAAAAGGCCCTTTTTTCCTCGAGCAGCAGGCACTGAAGGCATGGTGGAGGACACACCACCAGCACCCACAGCGGGATTCGAACCGGGACCTTCTAGCTGTGAGGCGACAGTGTTACCACCTGTGCCACCGTGCCACCTATTAATAAACACATATTGCCAAAAACACTGCAGTGGTCAAATCGTCGTGAAATATCCAAATGCAGGCTGTGATTTTACCCACAATCTAAACACACTCAAGCTTAAATTGTCTTATACAGTCACAAAGCTGGCCCAGCTGCAGCTGTAGCCAACAGTTATTGCCATTTGGGTGTACCAAATCTGAAATAGTAGCTTTAAGCACTGGACCTCATGGCTTTGTCAGCTTAGTCATGATGTCGAAATGGTAGCATTCATAATGCAAGAATTCCCCCACAGATGGTCTTAACAGGGTACTAAGCAGAGGTTTGTGCCACTTGTGTATTCACATTATCATCTTTTTCTCGAGACAAATGCCTGCTGAAGAGCATTACACGACACTTACAGCTGATTTACAAGGTATTTCCAGAATCCTCTAGGATGTGATGTTTCCCATGTTGATCCAATGATGCTGTTGAAAATGGAGGCTGGAGCTGGAATTGACATGTCCAGGCTTAAATTTCAGCGTTGGTTATAATTATCGATATTAATGTTACTTTCAATTATTTCACATTTTCACAGACATATTGTGCATTTATACTTTTCATGTATTGCACAAAACAAGCAAGGAGATGTGTCATTTCCAGATCTCTAGATTAGGAGGTTGAAAACAGTGCAGCAGGTGGAACCTTTTTTTTTTTTTCATCATGACTAGAAATACCAGACCGGCGCTCAGGGTAGTTAAACGACCATCTGGTATTTTAAAGATCACCGGGGATTTAAGTCTCATAAAAAATGCACAAGTGTAATTGAAACTCCGGGCAGAGAGCAGCATGATGACACCCTGTACAGTCTCAACCCAGCACCTTATGTGCCCCCAACCACCAGCAGCACCACCTCTCCCTGCAGAGTTGTTTCCTGGTGGATCGATCATAACGAAGGTGGGGCTGTAATGGAACACAGGCCTTGAGTACGGCATGCTGGCCTCAAGACGCTGCCTGTCAAACCAGAGATAAAGGATCAGGGATGGAGGTCTGGTTTGATTCCTCCCACCTCCACCTCCACCTCATCTCACCCCTCCACCCGAGCTGCTCATTAACATCCTGGTTGGATTACTGATGGCCGCGCTCGGCCAGGGCCACACACAGAGCAGCCTGCTCTCTAATTCTTCTTCTGTCTTGTTCCCATTCCTCTTTGCTATCATTGCTTCTCTGGTTTTCCTTTCATTTGCGCTTTCTTCCTTCCTTCCTCTACCTCCCATCCATCTCATTTCATCTTCTTCACTCATGTAAGTGTATTTCTCCACCTCGCTCGCTCGACCTCCCCTGTCGTTTTTTTTTATTCTCTATTCCCTCTCATCTGTCTCTTTCTCAGCCTCTGCCCTCTCTCCGCTTGAGTCAGCTTGTTAACAGTCTCATCCCTTCGTCGCTCCTTTTTTCTTCGACTTCAGTCACCCCTCTCACCTCTCAGCATTTGTCTAACCCCATCATTGCCTCGTTCTCCATCCATCTAATTTTCCCGGCTTCCACCATGTCACCCATCTCCCGCTGCTGCTGCTGTTAACCATTTCTCTGCCCTGCCATCTCCATTGCATCAATGTACATTCCAACTGGTGTAACACAGATTCTGGCATATTTTATTAAGGATAAGCCTGGCGTCTTTGCATCTTTAGTATAATTTATCAACATTTTCCCTTGATGATGCTTAAACAACAATGAATTTATCCTGCTAACAAGTGTATTATCTTTGTAGCCACAGTGTGAATTAAACAATTCCTCCATGCCATAACACAACAGTGCCCAAAAAGTATTTAAAAACACATAAAGGAGCCATATTGTTGCATTGGGAGACATACTGAATTCCTTCATTACAATGAATAGTATGGCAACCTATTGTGAAACAACTCAGCGACTGCATTTTTGATTTCTGTGCCAATGAGCACACCCCAGGGACGCAGTTAACATGTTTCGTTTAGTTTTACGAGCTGAGACACTCCGCTTTGTTTATTTATGGCTTTTTTTATGTTTATATGTTCAAAGACATGCCAGGCAGCATAACACTGAGGAAGTTTCCTTCTCGGATGCAATTTCACAACAGTGGCACTTTAACGGTGTAATAGCCTGAATATATTTGTGGACTTTAGGCAAGGTGTAATTACGGACATTAGGGACTGTGAACTTTTGGTGGTTCTCTGTAAATCACTGGCTTGCAGGACCACATGGTCAAATAAGATCTAGTGTAATATCTTAACAAAGCACAGTGGGGTGTTTTTAGCAGCTGGTGTAGCTAAAGAACATTTGGTTACAATAAAAAAAAAGGATCAGAATTTGTATGGTCAGAATAAAACCAGTAGCAGTCAGTTGGAAAATGTGCTGATTTGCAAATTGTTTCTGGGCATCTTGCATCAACAACTTCCAGCCCATAGCCACTCCTGAATACAAAACCTCCACCTCCTAGCTTTAATTTAATCAATCATACTCACCCTGTCTCAAGCCCAATACACAAACTTACACTTAAATTTAAATATCAAAATAAAACCTGGCATCTAAACCGTTTAGTTGCAAAGCTCCCTGATCATATTGACAAATGACATGTTTTAATTGTCAGTATGCTTATGAAGCAGTGCAACAGACAAATACATAGTGTTTACATTGACTGTATTTGGTAAATACAGCAAAAACTTGGCTGTTGGGAAAGTCACTGCAGACCCGTCGTCATGAGATAAGCAGGACGACTGGCATTTATTTCACCTCTCATCTGTTCTCACCTCCTCACGCCACAGTTCTTGTTCTCTCTTGTCATCTTATCTACTCCTCTCTAATTTCCTCTCCTCTCATCGTCTCACATCACCTGTCCTCATCTCAGCAACACCTCTCCTTTGCTTGCTTTTCATTTCCTCCCCTCTCCTCGATGCTACCATCCTGCTCCTGTCATCAACTCCTCATTTAGCCTCCTCTCCTCCTCTTTCATGTGTCTCTCTTACCACTGTCCTCCTCTGCTGTGCCTTCTCTTCATGTTTTCAAAGTGGCACCTACTCATCATCATCTGCATGATGAAATGAGGAAGGTCAACTTCTACCTGTGATACATTTTAGAATATAGCTTGCATCTAGCTTGTACCATACCACAAGAGTTTCCCTCTTTTGCCAAGATAGCATCATTATCCATACAGTATCGAGTGGTACGTTAGTGCTACATTAGTCCATGCAGAGGATTGTTGATCCTGGATCTGCTTGGCTGCAGATCTAAATATTGTGCTGCTGTAATTTGCTGTGTACTGTTGCATATCATGCAGACTGTTACTCTCAATTAATGTAGAACACCTAAACCAGATCCTGGATTGGCCCTGATGTTGGTTGATCCCACATCTTTAATAGAAAAAAAGGGTGCTCCATCAGTTACATGTTGTTTTGACTTTCAATCAAAAAGTCTAAAGTCCAGATCGTCAGGACTTAAACTTGAAGACATAACAAACCTTCTGTGCTTTTGTGAGGATTATGATTAAACTGATAACAGGCAGTATCAGCTTTTTTTCTTGTTCTTTTCTATTTTTGTCTCGTCATATCTGAATGGATGTTTGAAAGGAGACAAGCAAAAGATATAGAGCGTGTTTTCTGCTTATTTTTCTCCTTGAATGTGAAATGCTCCAGCCATGTCGGGCCTGACCACTGGGAGCATTTAGTGGCTTGCTCAAGGATACTTTAATACATGAACAGGCGGAGCTGGGGATTGAACCACCATCCCTGCAATCAGAGGAGAATCTGCTCTACCTCCTGAGCCATAGCCGCTGACTCCCTGTTGGCTCCATTAGCTTCTGTAACTCAACATTTTTTTGCCTTTGCAATAGCAAATAGCAAAGGCAAAACAATTATTTTGGTAGCATTTAACATCTAAAGCGATTCTGATGGCATGCCACCAACTCAGAATGAAGGCAGAATCACGCCACATGATGTCAGCCCGTGTATGACCCAGTCCAATTGGCATGGCGCCTCAGGCATGTAAAGTGTGTTATGGAGGAATTCACTCTGTATCTAGAAGAGCTGATGAGGCCTCAACACAAAGGCTGTCATTTAAGAACTTTTCTGCCCAGTTTGGCAACATCTACTGCATTTTCTGTGACACTGTTGACATGTTTGTCTCTGTGAGAGGCCAGTGTTCAGGGGCCACCTGCAAATATAGAAATGTATAATCTGATCTTGGACTCGTGGAATTTGTTGTTGAAATCTCGTAGACGGAAAGAGCAAAAAAAGTGACTGAATTTCTGCTCTCTATAACGATGATGTCTTTGTTGAGACAGACAAATTGCAATGTCACTTTGGTTTCATGGTGGCTACTCTGCAGGAAAACAAACTGTGGTTGATGTCTGGCTCATTGATCTCTCTCTGCTCCTGTGTTTGCTGGCTTTAAATTACACTTTCTAAAAGGTAAAATGAAACAGAATATTGACGCTAAAATGTCGGCTCCAGTTGACTGACTTTCTGTGTCTGCTCTGCTGTTCTCTCCCCTGCTTTGCTCACCTGTCTTACTTTTCATACAACTGTTTCCTACAAGGACTTTATGACTGTCGGCATATGATAAACAGTCTCTGCTCTCTACTTGGATATGAAACTTGAAAAACGATCAGAGAAGAGAGGAGTTTCAAAGAGAAAAGAGGAACAAAACTTTAAGAAAGAGACAAACGTACACAGGCAGGCAGCTCTGCATACAGCTATTACCACATCATTTCTTCTTACATCAAGCAGCGCTGTGCCTAAATTATTTTGAGTCCATATTTGCCTGGAAACTGCAAGAGAGGAATTAAAAAAAAAAAAAAAAAAAGAGAGAGAGAGAGAGAGGATATGAAGGAAACGAAACCCCTCCAGGAGTTTCTCTCTTTCAGTGAGGATAAATCATATGAAGTTAAAAAAAAAAAAAAAAAAAAAAAAAAAAAGGACTAATCTCAGACTTCAGACACAATACATGACTGCGCCTTGGAACCCAGTCACCAGGCAGCTTAAAGTTTACTTTTAGGGGTGCAATGTGCATAACATTATGTCAGCACTATTTATTCCCACAGCCAGGAGTCTGCAGAGTGTGTCCTCAGAAACAGTGCCTCAGCAGCTAATGTATAAATTAGAGCGAACAGGAGCCAGTGGATGAGCCAAGATAGGCACCCTGCTTGGGGTTATTTTTCATTCTATTTCAAATTTTGTTTTTTCTCCGTCACTCTGAAGAAAGTATACCAAAGTCGCCTTTTGCCATTTCCCTTTTTTTCTCCTGCTGCGCCTATCTCTTTCAATTCGCCGCTGCGAGGTGATTTACATTTCTCCCCAATGATGCAATGCAGCAGCGTTTTCAGCAAGACATGTGGAGACATGCTATATACGCTTTATGTTGTCATTTTGTGTGGAGAGGGTAAACATAAACACAAGTCCCGAACATGTATCAAAAGTGATCAAGCTCATCTTGATCTTCACTCTGCTGGTTCAATTTTATGTTGGTTGCTGGCTGGAAACCATCTCTCATGAAACAATTCAGCAAAACTTGAAAGTGAAACACAACCTGTTACCTGAACAGGAGAGAGAGAAAGCTCTATCTGCTCTATCCACTCATTCATTTTGGATTTCTTTCGTCTCCCATTTGAGTAACATTCCTACACATTCCTAATTCTAACAGCAATGTATGTCCTGTTTCCACCCGGCGCCCGACAAAAGATGTTTCAATAAAATGGAATCTAAAACTCAGATGATCTCTGTAGGGAAATTTTGTCTTGTTAGTTCCTATATTGGAGGTTCCCAGCACTGGGAAACAAAACATACAGTGTAACCAGGGCTGTAGTGGTTAAAAAAAGAAGAAGAAGAAGAAAAAAAAGTGTCCATGTACAAGACCAGGGCCACTGAAAGGATATCTTAAACTGAGGGATGTCCGTGCCAGTGGGTGTGCGTGCATGCCGCTGTGCTTTAATGTTCTGCAAGCACTGAGGCCACACTGTCTGCTTAGGAAAGGATGAGACGGGAGAGGAGGGATGGAACATGCTAGCCGGCGCTATGGAGGAGGGGGCCAGGTGAGGTGAGGTCATATCATGCAGAGGATGAATCCTAAAGTTTTTGGTGGCTGAGACCTTTCTTCTATTGCCAGATTCAGGCCAAAACGTTTCACTTGTTCACAGAAAAATTTAATGGCCAGACTGCCATGACATTCAGTGAGTATATTCATGCTCTCCTGAGGACAAACCAATTCCAAAATGTCAACTTAGCCTTCAGAATGAGAATATTAATGATGTCAAGGGAATGAACTCTTCATTTTAATGACCACATGACCTTTCCTATTGTGCCAACTGCAGTAAAAGAAGCCTCGAGGGGCTGCTCGCAGTGCTTTTCAAGTTTCAGTCTAATTTCCAGTTTTCTCTTTGTGAAGAAACAACTTATGGCCTATCTGACATTTTTTTTTATCATAACAGAACCCAAAGGAGTCTAAAGAAATCCAAAAAGGGGCATTGGAGCCTTCTCTGGAGTTGGATCTGATGTCATGCACTCGATTGTGAGACTCATCATCTTCAATCTTTTACCTGAGGTGTTCTGGTACCCTCATGAGTGGAACTATGCTTGAACATGTTTGTTAGAGACAATTTATGACTAGCACAGAAGTCCAACAGCAAAACACCGCTCAGGTTCAATCGAGCAGGTCGATCACATCACTACAGGTTTCTCCACGGCTGCGCACATGAGCTTTGAAAGCCCCCAGCAGAACTATGGCGATACCCAGAAACTCCAAGAAGCCTGGATTCTCCTCACTGCTGTTCAACACACAGGCACAAACAACAGTCAGCGCCTTCCTCTGCGGTGTAGAGGTGACCTTCTCGCTCTCTGCACTCAACCAGGGGCTCGTCAGTGTCAAAGCAGATGCCCAGCGCCCCTCACCCTGATCAACTTGGGAAAAGGAGAATCCAGCCACTCTCCAGGAGTTTCTTTCCACACCCAGCGCAGAGGTGAGCCCAAAGTGATTTGAAGGGAGATAAATTTGTAAAAGAACATTAGTGTATATATTATCACAAGAAAAAAGATCTGACTAACTTTGTCATTTCTGTGACTTTATGGTGACTGGAAAAGTCTCATGATGATGATAATGGTCCATTTACACAGGTGTGAATGCTGTGAAATCAAAGCAGTATACTCACTGTTTCTCATTATGGGATGCGTGATTAGCCTACATTTCTGAATTTATTTGCTCATCAAAAAAAAAAAAAAAAAAAAAAGAAATAATCAAACATTCAGAAGCATCTGTTTTCAATCATTTCACTGTGCAAATCCTAATGAGTCCCAATCACTCATAAACAGGAGTCACATTCACATGACCTTAATTATCATGAATCTGAACAACAGCTTCAGAGGCACAATTCTAGGCAGAGCAGTGCCTGTTAATAATCTTGCAGACAAGAATGACAATAAAAAGCGATAAAGATAAATGCTGGTAACCTAAACTGAGTTCATTTGAATTCTCCTCCCTTGTTACAGCCCAATACTCAGCTGAAGCACTTAAGATCATGGAGGAGATCACCATCAGCTACAAAGGAATACAGTCAACTATATTATCAAGCATATTTTTCCCCTGAAATATCTACATAATATGTGACTTACATTATTCACTCCTTACATTTCTGTTACTAACCTTTTAATTTTGCTCTGACACCTTTACTGAGTTACTGAGGGAGTTGGGTGTCCAGTGTCCTCATCCTTAAAAGGAAAACAAGGAATAAAAGTTTGGCCTCACGAAAAGAAACACAGGATCTGCCACTAAACCCGACTTTATTTCTGTAGAACAAGTTAGTTCTAATATTTGATGTTATGGTCAGTGATTTCAATCCTGGCCTGGAGCGCATATGTCTGCAATTTTTCACTCTCTAGTCAAATAATTACAGCCTGAATAATCTACTGTTTCTCAATGTATTTGCTGGTGTTTCTGTAATATACAGAAAGTGCTGTTGGGAGCAAAACGATGCAGTTTGAAAGTTTGTCTTGATGTATACTGTTGCATTAAATTATGATCATTGTAAACTGCTGAAATCCTACAAAGATTTGGAGGTGATTTCTATTTTGAAGGGTCCAGGTTAACACTTTGGGGGTTGCTGATATATCTTCACATAATTAAATATGTTTTGTGTAGAATTTGTAAACTTTTCCATAAATGCCCTTCAGCCAATCTCTTTTCTCCCTGGATTTTTCTCTGGGAAGGTGCACATTTTCTTGACTTGTTTATTGAGGTATTCATGCTTCTGTACATAAGTGGCATTAAGGTACTGCAAAGAGAGTATACTGGTATTTGTACATTTTAGAGTCAAAGTTTTATTTTCATTCTCAAATTTACTAATTCGAAGATAAGTTCTGTCTGCAGTCTGCATTGGGCTCTCTTTTTGTTTGTTGAAAGCTGAGTTTATTGTTCCTGAGCTGAGAGCAGATTGAGTTTTATGTAACAACTTTAGAGGTAGAAAATGCTTCCGCCGAGCTGATAGATGCTGATCCCATCCTGTTGCACCTCCAAGGTTCGAGTCCATATGTGTGAACAGGGGGTTACCGCAGCAGTCTCCCAGTGGTGAGGTCTGCCATGAGCACCCTGCACAGACAAAACTGCTGAAGGAGTGATACTGCCAACCTCCAACTGCCTGTAAATCAAATAAACCTCCCCAAACATCTGGAGTGGCATGCAAATAATATGATCAATATTCTGCACAGCATGCCATGTGTGCCTGAACAACACCTTGCAGGATAATCAATACCCCCTGCACCCACCCAAAACTCCTAAAAAATTCTCTGAGTACGCTCTCCCCACCGAATAAAAACTTGAAGAATAAAAACTTTGTGAGAAGCCGGAGCGATGTTTCTTTCTACGATGACAGATGGGAAGCCCGGCACAGATACCCTGTATAGCTTTGGTTAATTACAGTGGCATACAGTATATCGTACATATAAAACTCTCAAACAGAGGGGTCTGCTCTTCCCAGCCGCACAAGGAAATAGCTGACGGGTGCATATGGTCTGATCACAGGGGAGTTATTCTCTGACTCCTTTTTTCTCTCGCTGTCATGATGTATGCAGGGCTGATCTTTCTTTCTGTGCAGCCAGCCAGGGAGTTCTCCACTGAAATGATAGGAAATCTGGCAAAGCTGAAAAATCAGTGTAAAATCAGCAGTGTAAATGCACTTAGACTGAATATAAGAGCCTTTTCTTCTGAATGTGACACAATATGTCCTCAGTAGTCAGCTGATTAACATAAAGTATTACAGTAAAATCTTATAACTTAGTGAAGTAAAGCAATAATCGGAGCTGTAAACTTAGAATTAAGCTGGGTATCAAATCTCAACTGAAGGTCACTTACTTCCACCTCTTCCTGTAAAGTTAAGCCTGCCAAAGCTACAAGTCGTAGCAGTAACTAGCAAGTCCCCCCCCCCGCCGTCTATGGCATTGCTTCCCTTGAGCTGGGACTCGCCATGCTGACAAATTCTCCAGCTGCACTTAACTCATTTTCACATTAAGATCTGGCAACAGTGCAGGAGATAACGTGAAGGCTTATTAATACCAGGTGGAAATGCAAAGGTTGGATGGATCAGACGCCATTATGGAGACAGACGCAGATACATGTTCATACCAGGTGTGAATGGGGTCAAAAAGTGCATCCGAAGTTAGCAGCAGACACTTGGCGAGATTCTTCGTCCTTTTATTTGATGATGAGATATTTGGGTTAAGGGTTCATTGAGAAAAATTCTGTTTTTATGAATTTATCCACATAGTTGTCCAACCATGATCTTCCATCAGGAGCTTTCTGTCACTCTCTTAGCCTCACTTGTCCTACTGTATTCCAATTGTTCACTTTTGCATTAGCATGCACAAAGTGACATTCATTCTTCTTTAGAGCATGCAGATCAGTTTCCAGGAACACACACACACACACACGCGTCAGTGCTTGTAGTGTGAACACGTCTTTAAAGAAACACTTCTGGAGTCTTGTTTCTGTGGCTTTGTTCCTTTCGCGTATGATAACATTGTACTCCTGTTAATTGTTAGGATCCGGGAAGAGCAGACAGAAACAACAAAGCATTAACTACTTTACGGCACTCTAGTTTCTATTACCTCAACAACTCTTGAGACTACAACCACTAATAATAAATGTATGATCATCCTATAGTCACTACAAATAGGTCATAAACACTGCAAGCATTTTCCCACACTGCACTGTAGCAGCTGTGGCCCTTTTAAAATGGCTTTACTCTCGCCTCCTCTGCTCCTGCCACAACCAGTGTGTCATAAAGCCTTCACTGCGCATTTACAGCCCGCAACGCTGGGAAGCAGCAGCACAGATGCCTGCCAGAGGCACCTGTGTGTGTATCTGTGCACACCCTGTAGGTGTGTGTGTGTTTTGGGCTTCATGGCGGTGACACCCTGCGTCGGAGTCAGATGTGAACAGAAAAGGTGAGTTGTTGATGGTGAAAAGAAAGATGGTTGCTTCCTGATAACATAATGAGTGAGTGTGTGTCACTGTATGGCCGCAATGATTTTCTTCCTGTCTCACACACACACACAGGCAGCAGCAGCATCGGTGTGGTAGTGAAATCAACACATCACAGGCAGTGACAAGGTAAAAGGTGAGCGCAGGGTGACATCGGCGTCGGCTGACAGGACGAGCTGAAGAGCTGCTGTCACAGGGGAGGTTTGAAAGAGCAAGGTGACAAATACACTGAGAGAGAGAGAGCCGCGGTGACAAAAGGTACGATGACTGTGTCCTCTGTTGTCTGACAATGAACTGTCACTGCAACCGAAAAGAGACAAAAATAGAATAGGACAAAAGGAGAGGATGAAGAGACGGAATGACGGTGAAAGGTAGAGGAAGAGAGGTGGATTGATCACCAGGAAAGGGATGGAGGAGTGACGGGAGGGAGGAATAAAGGTATGACCATTGAGGGATAGATCAAAGATGGAAGGATGAATTGATGGATGGAGGATCACAGACATGGACAGTTGGAGAGGGATGGAGACATAGAGTGATGCATGGGTGGAGAGATGTACTGTAAGGATACAGAGAGCAGAGATGAAGGATTGGTGGGCGAGAAAGATGGAATGACGGAGTTGAAGGATGGTGGGATGTAAGGGTGGAGAGATGGAGGGAGAAAGGATGAAGAGACAGTGATGGATCAAAAACACAAGGTTGAATTTGATACAGGAAGAGATGGACAGCTGGAGGGTGATGAAAAGAGAATGATGAGACATAGAGAAGAATTCAGGGATGAGCGATGACAGGTAAAGTGATGTAGGAGGGATGAAGAGCTACTGTACAAAAATGAATAAATACAGTGAAGGAAAGATGGAGTGATGGAGAGATAGAAGGCTGGGATAATGTACAGGGACAAGATGGAAGAATGCTGGGATGAAGAGATGGATTTGATGGAGGGACAAACAGAAAGAAGGTAGCGATTGAGCAATGCCTGGATGGAGAGATCGAATGACTGGTGGGAGAATGGTGACATACTGGGATGTGGAACGATGGAAACACGGAGGCATGTGAGTATGGAGGGATGGAATGATGAATGAGGAAATGAATGGAGAGATAAACGAGTGTGAGAGGAGTGCAGAGCTGAAAAGATGTAATGATGGTGGACTGCAGGGTTGGACAGATGGGTTGAGGGAAGGATAGAAAGATGGAGGAATACAGAGAGTGAAAGGTAGAGGGATAGAGTATTGTAGGGATAGAAAGATGAAATCATGGACAGAAGGAGGGAGAAATGCAGGACTATGTAAAGATGGAAAGGCATCAGGATAAGAGAACAGAGGAACAGACAGGTGGAGGGACTGATGGATGGAAGATTGACAGAATGGAAGGATGGATTGATGGAGAGAAGGACGGAGGACTGCAAGGACAGACCTCTATATCAGAAATTACCGTCTCTCCGGTCATAATGTTGAAAAAAACTGATATTTCCCATCGAAATCAGAGTTATTTCCAGCAAACCAGAGCTGGTGGTGATTGCTGAAAAAGTGGAAAGATGAACCAAGACAGTTTTGGTGAGTTTTTTCTCTTCTTTTGTTTGTTGAATGAAGCGTTTTACAATGATAAAATGACAGTTTTTGAGTCTGGTGGCCTGACACAAGCGGCTGTTTCTGCTCTGTATCGGCCCTTTTCATAATGTCGGACGCTGTCAGAGGCAAAAACAAACGCTTTTAGTGGAGCTACACTGAAGGTGTGCAAACACCCTGAGGGATTACATTGCGGCCCGTTTTGCTGCCGGCTGCTGCGCTCTCGCTCAATACTGGAGCAATGTCAAAAAACTGTTGTCTCATTGGTCACTTAGACACAAAAACAGGACTCCAGAGAATATTTGAACGAAATTACTCCCATTTGACTGGCACACTGAAATCTTCCTTGACATGCAAGATGGAAAGATGTGATGATAAAGAGACAGAAGGACTCAAGAATGCAGAGATGAAGAGGCGACCTGATGGAGATGAATGAGGGAATTGGAGAAGAATGAACTGATGGATGGATGGAGGACCGTAGAGATGGAAAACTCAATAGCGATGAGGAGATAGAACGATCCTTTCATCTCCTCATCGCTTCATTCCTCCATGTCCCTCTCCGTTCCTTCATCTATCTTTTACAAGCTCCACTCCCACTGGACTTAACATCTGTCTGCTCGCTGAGTGAGACACCAGCTTCACAAAAATCCTCCCCTCTGTGATATACGTTCAAATTCATCGTCGAATACAAACCAGTCAGACGTGGCATCATCTGTATTCACACGACAACCCTCCGCCGCCCCCGCTGTGGCTATCCGCCGGGCGGTGAACGGGATCGTAGTGGGCGCGGCACAGATTTGTCACTTCAGTCGGGCCCTGAAGCCTAATGTTCCGGCTAAACTGTTACAGAATAGATGTTGACACAAAAGTGGCAGGTTCAGAAAACTGACATGACCGCGGGGATTTGGCGAGAGGATGCCGGAGGACTGCCGTAAGTAAATGTGACGTGGCGTCGTACATCAGAGGCTCTGTGACACAAAAGAGGGACTGTCGAGGGACAGAAAGAGGGAAGAGTGACACAGCTCTCCTACTTTTTGTTTTCCCTCCTTCTGCCTTCTCTCCAGTCTCATTCACACTTCTCCCACTTCCCCCTGTTCACACATACGCAGTCCCATCTTATTCTTTTTTCTCGCACATCCACGATCATCTTTCTCCTTTTGACTCCGTCTTTGTCTTTCATTTAATCGACAAGCTCAACTTTTGCCCTTGTGTCAATAGAGGTACAATACTGACTGTAGTACTATTTCAAGTATTACTGTAAGAACTGGTAGTAGTAGACTGCTGGTAGGAGTAATAGTAGATGAAGCATTAGCGTTAGCAACACAACGTGCTTGATTGATGCTGATGTTAAAGCTGAGCTAATCAACATTTTTTTAATAGAGGGACATTTTTGCATCAATATTAACAATGACAGAACCAATCCTGTAATTCTGGATGAGTTAATGGGCAACTGACTCCCAACATGTTTGCTGCATCACGTATGTCAAGTCATAAGAAAATCAGCTCATGCTGCTTTAAGGTTGGACATGTTAACCTTTTGTCCATCTCACTGTGTTACCAACAGCTTGGTGACCTTATGTCTTCTCCAGAAACCTTAGGAGTGGCATTGTAAACAGAAAGTGCTTGAGATTGTTTAAGTGTGCAGAGCTTTGCATGAAAGTTTGAAAAGGATGACATTTATGGAATGCTTCAAAACCCTGAAGATAGTTTTTACAAACTCTGTGACATCTGCACTATCATCAAAGTTTTTATGGGGAAACAGTCCGTTATCCCGTAAAAACAATGTTGTGTTTAACGGCCCTACATATGTCTGCATAGTTCAATCCAAGATCAAAATCAGTCTTAAAACCCTACCCAACATGAAGGTTTCCAGAGACTTAAAATTCTCAGAACTAAACATCATCTCTCAATAAACATGTTTGTTGTAATCCATTCTTCTGACATGCAGAGACAAACTGTCAATAACAGAATTTGTGTTGTTGCAGTCTCGTGATTTGACTGAAAGTTGGTAGTTTCTGGCAGCGGCAAGAAATCTTGCGCCTGGTCGGATAAAGTGGAGTTATATTGGCTTGTTTTTCAAATTTATGTTGAGGATACTTTAAAATAATAAAATAAAAATCATAATGGAGTGCCAGAGGCTGAAGGTGCCTGCTTTAAATCATCCATGATAAGTCTAAAAAGCACAGGTGAATGGGAGAGGGAAGTTAATTAAATGCATCATATTTATCGGAGGCGTATGTGTGTGTGCATATCTGTGTGTGTGTGTGTGTGCGTGCAGGACGCGTACAATAGTAATAGTAATACGGTCCTCTTCTGCAATAAGGCCAAGCCGTAATTGTGTCCTAATGACTCTCAAGAAAATTTAATAAGAGCAAGCAAAAGATTATAGAAAAAAAAAAAAAACTGTTTATGCATATTAGAGAATAAAAAAGACAAGCAGAGAAAGAGAGATGGAGGAAGATGAATGGAGGAAGAGGCAGCTACATCTTGAGGGAGGAAGATAAAGGAAGAGGTATATATCTACAGGGTGAGAGAGGGAGGGTGGAAATAAAATAGATGTAACGAGAGAGATAGTACATGCGTGATTATGTGTGTGTTTCTGTGTTGATAGCAGTGATGAGTCTTATTATTCCAGTTAATCTCCATCTTGCTGGTGCCCCTCCCTGACTGCCCTCCTCTGTTGTTTACACGCTACATTTCCAGACATTTTCCATCTAATTGCTTTTTTTCCCTTTCCCTTTCTTATGACAGAAAAGTCCCTCGCCCTCCCTTATTTTTGCATTTTGAGCTGTCCTTGACTTGTCAGCTAATTAGTTTTGGAGTAATTATCTGCTTCAGCGCTTTGTAATAGTCTCTCTTATTGTTAAAAAAAACCCCACACAGTACAGGTACAGTGGGAGAAATGGCTCTTACATTTTGATTGAGTCGTTGTTTATTAACTTGCAGCCAGCCAGAGTGTCAAAATTGTCATGCACTTTCACACTTTGACATGAAAGGGCGAGGAAATGGAAACAGCTAAAGTTTGCTTATTCAGATAGCTGTTGTACAGTTAAGGGAAAGCAAGTTCCTGGATATTATATGAATGTTGGAAGAAAAAAAAGCACTGACACCGCCTGGAAGTTATAGAGCTTGGTTTTAAATGCACTTTCCACCAAACTTTCAACACACTACATCATTTGTCACTGCCTTCCAAAGTCCATATGTGTATTTTTTTGATTTGGCGCTCTGTTTGCAGGATGAAATCATTTGTCAGTGTCTTCCAAACTGTGAATGGCTGCTACAAAAAACATTTGTAGCAGCCATGATCGTTTTATGACCTGCCATTTCTGTAGCTGAGGTTGAAGACAATTCTTGGCTGAGGTTAGGGGAAACGGGAGGAAAACAGTGGTTTCACATGATTTGTCGACCCATCCGTCCACCATGATTGCGTTTTTGTAGTGCAAATTTTTGTGGTAGACAAACAAGACTCCATACTCACATGGTCACTAAGGGTCTAAATATTGTTCCCAATATCATTAATGAACTTGCACACTGATATAAATCATGTTTGTATAAATTAGCATAGGTTGCTGGACTACCAACATGCTGGAGCAAATAATTTATTTTATTTAAGGGGTACATGAGGCAAAATTTTGCTTCCCAGACAGCAGATACAGTAATTATTTTGGTCCTTGGCTGTTCTGTGCCTTCCTAACTACTACAACCCTCCTCACATGTTCCTGTCTGACAATCTGTATTGATGTATTAAAATAAACAACTGAAATAACTGGTCCAAAGTTGTTTGTTTTCCAAAAATGACCTGATCAAATGTGTTTTAGCGCCCACTTAGCTGCCTCAAAGCAGACAATGACTGAACTGAATGCACATGTGGGTAGTGCATTTATGAACACTGAAGTCAGACAGCGAGGAAGTGAATCAAATAATTTCCTTTCTTTGTACATCCACTTAAGTCCCTACTGTTTTTTTTTTTTTCAAAGATGAACATACACAAAAACACATTTCCCTGTCTCCATTTCCTTTGCGTCTCTGTCTCCCCCTGACTCACAGCTTTTGTATTTTCCTCTCAGCAGTGCAGTCGCAGTGAAACAGATGACATGCATTGTGTGTGTCTGACTGCCATTTGAACAAACACTGCTGGCACCAGTGTGTGTGTGTGTATGTGTGTGTTTGTTTGCATGCGCTCATAAATTGGCACTCAGGGTGTCAGCACTCTGGCACTGAAATGGACTCTTCATGAATTCACAGGATTACTAGCTGCTGTTCATTTATTCAGAGCATCATACTGAGTGCTGGAAGAGGAGGAAAGGAGCATGTTGGAGCAGAGAAACCTGCAAGAAACTGCTGTATGCTATGTCTGCAAGCAAGCATGACTGGAAGGCAAGAGAGAATGAATATTGTTTAAAGCTCCAAACAACCTCATGCCCCAAACAAAAGAGTCTGCATTTAAAAGCCAAGCACGGCAGAGGTAAACCCACACAGGTGATTTTAATTATTTTGGCTGATTAGATGTCTTCTCGGAACTGTGTGGGCGTGTACAGACTACGCTTGATTGATTGACATCTCCCCGACTCTCACTGCTCTCCTCTGCCCACCTTCAACATGAGCGCAGGCATAATTAGACAGAGTAATAGAAAACACCTGTGAGAGCGTGCAGGGCCGCTAAATGTGGACCATTGAGAGCCGTTGTGCTTCACAGACATTTGCAGCAGAAATGCATTTGAAGCTGCAAGTCAAAGCCTCAAGCATCACTGACATTCAATGAAGTGTGTACATTGTACATTTATCATAATACGCACAGAGGTCTGTGGTGTGTTCAGCATGGTAGCAGCAAGAGGGGAGCTCTCTAAAAAGTAAAGGAATCTGATCCAGCAACTCCAGCATTGTCATATTTACATGCAGTCTACTGAGCAGCCTGCAGGCTCAAACTGGAAAGGATTTGTTTGTGTGACTGTACAAAAGTTTACAGTGACTTCATAATGACTTTATCCCAGTATAATGGGATTTAATCCCATACTGCTTCACTGTATCTTTGCATAACTGTTCCTCAAGTACACCAATTTTCATAAAATACTTGTTTCTTTTTCTTATTATAGCCTGTATTTTAACCAGGAACTTTTATTAAGATCAGGAAATTTTATTAAGATCTTTTTTCCAAGAGAGAACTTGAGAACAGCAGAAAGAGTCTCACTGTCTCATTTTCTGTTCCTGCAGGTCACCACACAAGTGTAAATAACACAACTTTTACAGTGGTTGGAATTCATCTGTGATGGAGCTTTTCCCCTGATTTTTGTGCTAAGATAGCTTAAATACCTTACAAAACTAACTGTGTGAAAGTCAGATTTTTTTTCTTTGTCAGTAAAAACAAATGCTAATAATGTTTTTTTCACAGCTGAGTTGAATAAACATACTTATTGCCTCCTTCAGTGACTTACTGGCAACATGAAGACTGGAACATAATGAGCACACAGTTCAACAGGAGCATTATGCTGCTGGACATTTGCTGTAACAGTGTGTCTCCATTGGAATTCATTGTCAACCTCTGTGAATCAACTGGCTAAAGCAGCGCGCCTCCCAAAAAGAAGCAAGCCACAAACATTTTAGACGCCAGTTTTAAGCCTACAGAGGTGCGTGTTGTAAGATATATTTTTAGAGGAGTATTCTTTTAGAAATGACTCTCTGTGGGTGTGGCTTTGCCTTGCAGAGCTGGAAGGAGTTTCAGTTAAAACCCAGGCAGACATCGTTAACTTTGTGTTTGGTGATGGATCGTTGTGTCCTTATTTCAGAAACACGCTCCCGCCGTTTTCTCCTGGCTCCTCTCTTTCCTCCTTGTTATCTCTGCTTCTTTGCCTGTGTGCGGCTCCTCGTCTCCTTCTCCTCCTCATTACAGTAAAGAAAGAGGTCACCATCTGTGGCAGCAGTAAGGCCAAGTCAGACACCTCATCTATTAATCAGAGCTACATTTACTAGCATACTTAATACAGCCTGCCAACTGCACGCAGGAGCATAATGTGAGTAAATATTTAAAAAGCTCAGCGTATGTCAGTGTGCGCCAGTGTCTCCTCCATTGAACTGCGGATGCGAACAACTTGTAGGTGTCGTGGAAAATTAAATAAGCAAACAGGTGAGAAGATAAAAAGCTGTTCTATCCTGTGAAGACGAACGCCTGTTGATAGGTAATGATGAACACTATCCACAGCGCAGTGACTGGAAAAACTGCACTCAAACATTTCCGTATGTGTGTAAGATTTAGGGCCATCTATTGGCAGGATATAATATACATATATAATATTCATAAGTATGTTTTCATGAGTCTATAATCAGATGGAAATAAGAATTCTTGTGCTTTTCGTATCTTAGAATGAGCTCTTCATAGCTCTTTATATCTATTTGCAAGTTTCACAGCCACAGTAAGTTCTCCTACATGCTCTGGAAGGGAGAGGTGAGTGATCACCAACCTTACTACTGTAAAAATGAACAATCATAATATGTATCAACATATTTAGTAACGTTTTCAGCACATTTCCTTGCACTAGAGTTTCCTAAGTGACATAAAATCTCGCTGCCTCGACCTCCACAGGTTGAAACATTCAACACTTAGCAGTTCAAGAGCTCAAGAGATATTTATTGTCATAAGCTCACAGCAGCGCTGTGTAAAAAATCCATGTCTGTATCCATGGTGCTGAACCTGCAGCAACCTCTGGAGTAGACTGACACTCCCTTAAGAATATGCCGTGTTCTTGTTAGAGCATATTCCCACCAGTGGGTGACCAGTACAACCAATTACCAGACTCAAGTTATCAGCGTCAAGCACTGACTGCTTAGGATGAGCATATCAGAGAAATAAAGATAAACTCTATAAGAGGATACAACTGTTCACTGTTGCTTGATTAGAATTTGAAATGGGATTAAAAAACTTGAAGACACACTAGAGGATCCTTAGCATGAGTAGACGTCATTTATCCATTCATATTGTATGCGGGAACCTAATAGTTATGTCAACAAGTGAAGAAAAGTGACATTATTTAAAAAAAAAAAACAACATTTACATGTATGGATGAAATGGATTAGAGGAGGGTTGTGGAGTTTCTCTCACCTTTCATAGGTCACACAGGTCGTCTTGTTGTCAAACAGCCATTTCCATCGTGTGTTAACGTCCACTGCCATCATTCCTGCTTTCCTCCGTTGGGAAAATGCCGCTGTAATTCCCTCCACATGTTAAATATCTCATAAAATATTGGCCTTTTTAAGAGTGCCTGATTGCTTGACATTTGCAGTGACAAGCAAACTTGTGTCAGCGCGCTGTTACAGGATAGGATGTAAAGGAAAATCAATGTCACACGTACAAGGGCGGAAGGCAACAAGCGTGTGGCTCGGCAGTAAAAAGCAGATCCGCTCTCACATCCTGGGCATGAGTCAAATATGAAGAAAAGAATAAGAGGAAATGGATAGCAGCGGTCGTTTCATGCAAGCAGTTTTTATGTGTTCGCCAAGATGGACATCAATACTGGATGTGTAAAAAAAAAAAAATTAAACATATTAAATGAAAAGATTGCTTTTATATTGGGACTACAGGGGAAAATGTTAGACCAATCAAATCAGACTTGATCTTATGTGGTCTAGCAGCAGATGCGGTTGTCTGTGCATTTAATGGCTCAGTTGGGACGAGTGTCCCCCAAAACTGAGACTTTAAAGTGGCTATAATCAATATTATTATTATTTAATACGGATGTTTTAAATGACAACGTGATCAATCGTGACTTTTCCAATTGTAATGTGCATTGTAATTAAATCTACTTAATGGTTAAAAGAAACCAATGCTAGCTGTTGGTCAAAGACAAGATGGCGATTGTGCTCCGTTGTCAAAGTTGCAAACTGTTTACAGACACCCACCTGAGAGGCTGTATGGCTGTAAATCAGCCTTCTATTTTGCCTCTTAAACAAAGGTTTTATAAGCTCTTGGACAAACAACCAATGCTTCCTTTGCTGGTGAAATCTCTACAATAAACTGGTGACAGCATTTCCCTGCAATCAGTACATGCCCTCCTCTGAAGCCCAAATGTTTCTTTTCACAATGCTGGAGTGTTTTGTGGTAGGTCCTCTCTTCAAAAGCTGAATATATCAAGCTCATAACTGCCGTATGTTACTATGGGCTATCAGCTACATCAAAGTGGCTCAAAGGGGATAGCAGGTAAAAAGAGAGACCCCAAAGAATCCTTTGATCTTAAAGAAATGATAAAAAGTGAATGAGAAGTGTCTCCTCCACCCCAAGGCATTGATTTTGACTCGCATGGGGCTTTGGTGGATTTAAGAGGCCACTGGTGGACCACATGTGCCTGACAAGAGTAAATGGATTGCCTGCAAACAATTGTTTCTGGAGGGTGTGGACCTATGGAGTTGCCCCCCCCCTTAGCTCTGCTGAATTTAATCAAATTTATACTCTTAACATTTATTTTTACAAACATTAGTTGCATTGTTTGTGAGTAATATTTGCCATTGACAACATATGACTATGAGTCATTCATCAGGAGAGGGAAATGGTCAACTGGCCACTTTGTAACCTCTCCTCCTGCTATGATTAGAAGATTACCATCTCCGCCTTCATCTCTGCATCCATCTCAACACTGGAAGAGACATGAGATAATGTGAATATTAAACGGCGGCCTCATGGCTCTTCTCTGCCAAGCATCCTCCACACCAACCTGGGCAAGAAAGGGAGCTATGTGAGATTATCGTTCATCAACTACAGTTCACAATTTAACACCATAATTCCCTCCATGCTTGTCACAAAGTTCAGGGACCTGAAATGAAACACCTCATTGTGCATGTGGATCCCTGACTTATAACTAGACAGGTATTGTCCTGTGTGTGTGTTGCTATTGAAAAGGACCGCGTTTGCTTCTTTCCTCCTTGGAGGAATTCAAAAATACCCCTAAAATCCACTCTGTCATGAGATTTCTGAACACACACATGGAGCAGCTCCTGCCTGGCGGGAGGCTTGCGTCCCCCAGGGTGAGGAAGAAAAGGTTTGCCTCCTGTCGGCGCATCGCAACAGCTGTTGTGGTTGACCTTCGGGCCTTGATCAAAGAGGCCTGCTTTGTCTGGTGTTAATATCAAATGATGAACATTCAGCTCCCGCGCTGCCCTTTATTTTTGCTGCCAAACAGACAGCAGGAACACATCAGCCGGCCCTGATCGGTATGCAGAGACGCTTGTATAAATGATTATGAGGCTGCTAGATGCTGCTGGACAGTAAAGAGACGAATGGCTTCTCTCAGTACTTCTAAAGGACCATATCAATGTTTTTCAATTTTTTCACCCTTTAAGAAGTCATACTCAATGCACTGAACATTTATTCATTTTCAAATGATTTCTAGATTGTCTTTTTCCTTCTTTCCAGACAGGAACTTTTTTGGCTACAGTATGAAAATCAACTTGTTGCAGCTTGGAAGTCTCTTGATGTTGGTGTGTGGACACAACTGCACAGCATAGTCAACCCACGATCGTTTCACAACATTTGTTCAGGAATTTAAGATGTCAGATGTGTGTGTTTTCAGTGGGTGCAGCCACAAGTAAAGTAAGTGCAAATGATTTCTAGATTTTTACAGTATTATAGGAAAGGTGATTATTATGAGATATGTGAAAGAAGAAGCTATCAGACATCACAGAGATGGATTAAACTGGAAAATGCTTCTCCTGCAAAATGATTTCAGAAACAGGACAAACAATCAATGAATGAGGCATAATTCACACAAAGCGTGCATGTTCGCACGCACACACACGTACACACACACAGGCACTGGGATTCTGCTGTTTACCTTTCAGCCAGATTAAAATCTAGGCAACCACGGTTTTGCACTTTCCAGCCAATCAATACCTCCACCTGATCAATCACGTGAGAGGAAAACAAAAGCAGTGGTGCTTGTATTAAATTTTCTTTTTCACATTTGCAACTGCTGCTATGTGTTACATACGGGGAAATGATTTGCCTCTGGGGAAGTTTTCAGAAGGAATAAATTGCAGTGAATTATCAAACACAACTGCTCGCCTTTTCTCTGAAGTTACAGCACATCTGTCACCTACTGGTAGTTGAGTGTTTGGTTTCCAGATCAATCAAACGTGTATTCCCCACAGAGAACAGAGGGTGGGATTTAAACTTACACTGTATCAGAAAAATACTCACAGACTGAATGAATAACCTCATGAATGTCTACAGTGGGTGAACCAAACCTTTGATGGTGCTCTAAGGTCTTTACATCCATATTGGTTCAAAGTGTTGAAGCACTTGTGCTGTAGATGTTTTTAGAAATAGCTCCATGTCTGCTGTGGGACAATGGTCCTTAACATACAGAGAAGACAAACAAGCAACATTGCAGGACCAAGCAGCTGCAGTCTGGACTGTCAGAACACCAGCAGGGAAGATACCAAGTGACTGGTGATGTCTGTGGGCTGCATGTGACTCCAACTGTAATATCAAATATTCAGTGCTGAATTGAATTTTAACCCATCCAGTGCATTTAGGTTCTGTATATTCATTCATCTGATGTGTGTTATATAAATGTCTAATGACAGGAAAGTTTTTGAAATGGCTTAATTTCCAGCCTGAAATGTAAAGAAGTCCACAGCGTCGGTGGTTACCTCTCATTCTCAGTTTTCCTCTCATTCGCTGGCAGCCATGTTTTTCCCGTCATCATTATGTCACTCCTTTTAATTAGCACTCTCGCTGAACACTCTCTGTGTGCGGCTGCCCTTTGTGCTATACCTCACCACCCCAGGAAAGATGTTCCAGTTTCTGTTTAAAGCGACCCGGGTATTGCCTGTACTCCACTGAAGTCAAGTTAGGTTCTTTGCATGAACCTTTGATACCTTGCGACTGAGTCTCCCTGTTTCCATGAATAAACCAATTAACAGAATTTTCATGTTCACAAGCAGAGCAGTGTGCCAGAAAATAGGATGAAACATACCAGGATCCTGGCTCGCCCTCCCTCCTGCTGAGCACGGTGTTACTCCGAGTACCGGTGCAAGAAATTAGGATCCCAGTTTTAATAACAAGTTCTGCACAACTCCATGTTTGGTTGTGTTTTTGTAGTAGACATCAAAATCAACCTTTAATGCTTTAGGAGTCATGGCACAGGCAGCAAAAGAGATGTTTCCAAGCCGCAGGAACACGTTTAATCTGATAACATGTGAACCTGGTTTCTCATTATCAGAGTATAAATGTAGCTCATGTACTGTTCAGGACATTAGAGGCACATTTGAACACACAAATGCGATCCAGTGGAAGTATGAAGTAAGCAGAGGCTGCATCCAACATTTCCTCTGTAACAAAAAATAAATAAATAAATAAATAATAATAATAATAATAATAACTACACTAATTCACAATAATCATATTGGGATCAGCAGATATGAAGGATAGTTATTGATACCAATAATTGCATGAATGTCAATAAATTGAATGTTGGTTCTTATATTCTTGATGACGTCATGCACATGTTGCTGGGACTCTCCTGAGCTTCAAACCACTTTACTTGGAGAACTGGAAATGGTGTGCACACTCAAGAAGGAAGTCACTCCTCAAACTGTGATGGTGATGACAAACAGCTTTGGTAATGTTCAAGTTCTGCTCATCTTCTGTTCAAACTAATACAAATGTTATGAGTTGCCTTTTGTGTTTTTTTTTTGTTGTTGTTTTCTGTTTTCCCTCTTCTCCTGTGTCCACAGGGGAAGTGTGGTCTGGCGGTGCTGCGGGCTATCAGCGCACCGGCTTCTCATTCCCGCTGATTTCACCTGCATTTAGGCAGCGGGGCGGCTTCGCCTTGCTGCCAGATTGTCTATGGTTCTTGCCAGACTTTCCAGCCATTTCTTGTCTTCCTAGCAGCCTTAGATCTCTTGTACTTGTCTTAGTCACCTTGTGCAGTTTTCTGTTTGCTCTTTTGCTTTGGTAGAGTGTTTGGTTTTCTTGCATTGTTCCCTAGTGGTTCCTAACTTAGTTAGTTTATTCTTAGCGTTTGTCTGTTTTCCTACCTGCTCGCCACGGTGTAGTAGATAGTTTAGTTTAGGGCTGAATTTATGTTTATTTATATTCTTCGGGATTGATTTGGTTATATTTGTAGTTTTGTTGGATTGAAACGGCTCCCTTTGTTCAAGTGCTTTTTGTTTCTGCCTTTTTTGGGTCCTATGTAAAACACTTTGACTACCAGTCTTAACAACAAATTTGTCCCAAACTATTAAAATAAGTCTTGTCTATAAGTCTAAACTGGGATTTCCTCTTAAAGTCACAACAAAAGAAAATGGGAAAAAAAAAATGTGACGTACGATCATTATTGCATAAACGCAAATTCATACTCTCTGCAGCCGTGAGGGGACACGTGACAGGTGACAACTTTGCCTTCGCAGCCACCCACTGTAGTACGGATTGGTCTTCATCTTCAAAGTGACTTACTGTTCATTCAAGAGGGATCTGAAAGCTGGTGCTTTACTCTATTTACTGGTTGATTTATTCCAACATAACAGCTGAATTTCAGGCCCTAAAAGATCCCTTTGAATAAGACCATAACCAGCATACACCCAGTGGCAGGGTGACTCCGTGCATGTTAATGTAGCTGATGTCAGAGTGAGTCATGCACCTCTTATTTAAGTTATTTCCCTCCGTGCAGAGGTCTTCATCACAGCAGCTGATGATCATCTCCAGATAAGATTTGATGTCACTTTTTCTGCGTTTAACATTAATTTAAATTTCCTCTTACCGAGCTCTTCCTTATCATCTCTGCTTCGGTATTAAAAATCCACTTAACAAGTTCAGCGTCCCTCTTTTCATTACAAGATAGCACACTTTCCGTCCTGCCTTCACCACCTCAGAGTCCCATTAGTATGTGGGCCTTGTGCGGGTCTTCACCTATACGTCATGAGCAGACATGATGTCCAATATCCTTGGCTGTGGGCACCGAACGCGTGGGTATGCATATCTACAGTCCATACGTCTAACATGTATTTATGTGTGCTTGCAAATCCCTTTGTTGTGAGCAGCTGCCTCAGATCCATCACAGCCTATCTGCAGATTAGAAAACCAAGTCATTACTGCAGCCGAATTTCTTTCATGTCAGTCACCATTATGAGGAAACGTGTTGACTGTAAGTAATTCCACAACCCAAAATGAAACTCTGAATTGTGTTATATATTACAGCTAAAGCGGAGAGAGAGCTGCCACGGCGTACATGAAGATTTATATTTTGCACCACGCTGTGCATCCATTCTGGACCAACTCATTACCCAAACTTCATCATTCAACATCCTAACAGGTGTTTTAGGTTGTGGAAGGTTTATCTTTATATGCAGTGACGATTCAGCTTACTGAAGCTCAGGACAATTTTATTTAAAACTTTCTTTGTAAAACATTTGGCACAGAAACAGTTCATTTTCATTGCTAACTGTATCCATTTTAGGGGAAAAAATGCATTAGTTTTACTTCAGTCAGTGTTTCCCTATGTCAAAGCAGCATCAATTAGTCAAAACTGATGGCTTCTAAGAGCACTCGCTTCAGTTTTGTGCCCTGAGTCGAAGTGAAACCGTCACAGTTTTTTCAAATATTCATGAAACACCTCAATTTTTAGAGCACAGTCCTTTGAGAGTGGCAGTGCTGAATCATCATGTAAAAAAACATCTGATTTTGCAGGTTTGCTGAATTATTATGACTTTTCTGGAATGAAACCGGCGATGCATGATCTCTCTGGCGGGCAGAACACATCCCATGCACGCACGCTCATATGCTCATTCACACAAATTGTTATGTTGTGCTTCTCTTTGAGATAGACACTCTGGCACCCTGACTGTACAGGATCCTGTTTCCTCTCAGCATGGATAGCAAAATATTTTATCATGTCAAATCATAGGATGGCTGGTAGCTACACAAATTACATATAGACTCGCCTTAAAAAGTTCCCTCCAAGTTTTGTCTGTCACTGCTTGAGTAAAACTGTCGAGGCCCAGTCTTTTTTGTCTTTTCATCATTTTGTCACTACATATCAGGAGTCAATAAGGACTAACTTTTACCTGGACTCACCAAAACAACCTAAAAAAACAGGTCAGCCTTATTTGAAAATCTGAGAGTACTATCATTTCTCAGAGAAAGAGGAGCAGCTCATCGGCCAAGTTTAACCTGTAAAACTTTAACTGGAAAGAGACCTCAAGGATGTTCCACTCGCACAAATATTAAGAAAAAAAAAAAGGTGGGGGGCAAAAACCTTGAGACTGAAACCCTTTAAGATAAAATCCACAGTTTCAAGTGTGAGGTCGAAATATTTAAACCCACTAAAAAGATATTTCAATCAAGAGAGACTTATAAGATCAAGAAAAGAGAATGAGAATATTTGAAGTAAGATTAAATTCATTGAGACAGAAGGAATAGACTTTGGCTGTTAGATCCAGGCAGGAAGTAGAGCACCATGGGAAGCGGTCCTGTGAATTAGATGCTTCCAATGTGAAGGAAACTCCTGGTGGTAGTGATGGCTAATGGAGCTCAATATTTGGATGATATCATGAAAGGGAAGCTCCTGGAGGCTTTGACTGGAAATGGCCAGGCATCTAAAGTTCAGGTGGTGAACGGGTGGAGGGGTGGTGGTCAAGACAAGAACGTGCTGATGGAGCTCAGAGACAGCAGGGACCAGTGCTGTGACTTTGAGGCCGTGCACAAGGACAAAGTCTTCCTGAATGAACTTTCACTAAGCTCTGTCTCTTTTTGTGTCATCTGCAGGGAGTCCGGCAGCTCAGCCACAGAAAGCCACCGTGAGCACTTCTATGTATACTTGCTTTTAAAGCCTCCACACAGCATTAATCCACTGTCACATGTTCTCACTTATGTTGCCTGATTTGACGTCTTCTCAGGACTCTGCACAAACTGGGCTTGAGTGACAGTTCCCCCACTAACATTAAGTTTCTGACATACACGTCAGAAGAGGAATAAACAGCCTGCTGTTCGGATTCCTTGTCCACTGATTGATACACACTGATTGATAGATGAATGCTGCTCTCAAATGGGACACAGTGAGTGTTCTGGGGAAGTTATCACAAGACAACTCAAGATGAAATTGGATGCTGCAAAATTCCTCCTTGTTCCATTTTCAAAACTGGTATAACCTGAAATAAAACAACTGAACTCAAATGTTCAAGGACACATAGCGAGCTCGGTCGTGCTGCTCTACAGAGAGATGTCTCTAATATTTTGTCTACTCTCATTGACAAAAAGTTATCTAACCAATCTGTCCAGTCTCTTAGTTTTAAGAATATCGCAGTCCTGACTGAATGAAAAATGGTATTATTGACATTTATAATTTTAGTATGTCAGTTAGCCAATAGCCAGTTTTCAGTTAACAAGTATTATGCAACCAATAAGATGATTTCTTCCTAGAGAGCAGCTCTACCTGCAAGAAGTTGGATTCACTCAAAGTCAAATTATGTGTCTCTGGGTTCCTGTCAGTGAGAGCGTTCAACCTGGTGTGCGTCATATCCAGGAAGACTCCTCATTTGACAAAACGACGTGTCAGGAAAGAGTAACACGAGGCCGGAGTGACTCCTAACATGAAGTGCGGTTAAAGGAAGCGATGAAGAGTGGCTGCAAGATGATTAATATGACAGCGCTCTTCTCCGGCTTCCCCTTTTGATCACTTTTTGCTCAGCTCAGAGCAGCGGTAATATATGAAATGGGTCTCTTTTAATGTCTGCTGGACTAAAATAGAAAGTGTAGAAATAGAAAGAGATGTTTAGGCAGAAATTACCAACAGAACAGAAGTAGTTTTTCCACTGAAACAAACAGATATCGATACAGTTTGTTCTGTAAGGTTGAGGTTAAAGTGACTGTAATAATCCATAAAAGGGAAGTTATTGAGAAAAGGATGAAGATTCTCAGATTTTACAACAGAGGGATGAAAAAACCTGCAGTAATTTTTCCAAGGACATGCAGATTACAAGCTCAGTCTCTCAGGCGTCTTTTCGCCAAATTGCATTCCACATCGTCCCCCCTGACAGGACTGATGCTGTCTTCACAATGATTTTGAAAACTACACTTTCAAGTGTCAGGAATCAAACGGCGGGCCGTGGTGGGCTCTGCGTCTGGATTTTCATATTGAATTAACCGCTCCGGTGGAACGCCGACCTTCGCTCTGTGTGTGAATCGAAGTTTCTCTTGATTCGTCTCTCCTGCTGGGAGCCCTGAGGGCCCTCGGCTGGTTAAACATAGCTGGGTTCATGCAGGAATAAAGGCTAAGGTTAGCTTTGATGGCACATCTCATTTCTCCGTGCAGCAGTCAGCACTTTGAGAGCTGGAGGGAAAATGAATTGTGGCACGTGTTGCTCACCCTGCTTGAGTTGAAACGACAGCTCTGTCATTTATCACAAGAGCCTCAGCGGGAAGTGTTGAGCTCTCCACGGGAACATGAATGAACTGCACAGAGATAACCCTGTTTTGTCTTTGCTTTCTCAGTATAGAAAGAGCACAAATTAATCCGGCACGTTAGCTCGATATAGAGGAAACGTCTTCTGTAGGGGGATGCGACCCAGGGGCTTGTACAGACTTTAAAAACAGCTGGCACTGAGACCTAAAGAAGAGAAGTGATCCATGTGCAACTTATGCGGATTTAATGAATTAATTATCACATGGTAACATGAAGTCTCTCACATCAAACCCAGTGTATAGGCCTAAAATGTAGCATTTGATGAGAAATGACTTATGGAAAATCATATGGAATACTTCGTGCACTGCACATGAATAAATGTCATTTAATTTAAAAGCTATGCTGGGTTTTATTTCATTTGGCCTTTTGTGTGTGTGTCTAATTTCTGTGCTCTTTAAAAGTATCCATCGTTCTCTTCCAAGTTTTAATGTGAACTTAATAAGCCAAAAGTATTATATTTGATCAGCCACCTTCCATGTCCCCAAGTCTGCTGTGACCCATTGTCCTCCTCCTGTGTTTTCCACCCGCCTGTTCTTTTGTGTGGTCTACCTCCCTGTCCTCCTCCTGTGTTGTCGCAGGAAAGTTTCAGAGCGATAGAGGCACAGAGAACCTCCACAACCACAGAAACTGACTCTCGGTCCTGCCTACGAGAGGAGGGCGGGAGACGCTGTGCTGCTGCTGCTGCCGGAGATTACTCTGAGCAGCATGCAGAGAATAAATTTCAGTGAAATAGACTTGTGTATATTTCTCACTTTTCCCCTGAATGTCTGAATAACTCTCTAGATTTGTCGCTTTTTGGTTTGGTTTGAAATAAAGTTTGCTAAAAGAGTCTGAACATTCAGCCAGTTGGCAACATTGTGTGTGTGTGTGTGTGTGTGTGTGTGTGTGTGTGTGTGTGTGTGTGTGTGTGTGTGTGCTTGCGTCAGTTGCCCAGGTGTAAGTGAGGGGGGTGGGGATAGCTACGTTTACCAAGAAAGATGCAGATGATTTTATGAGCTCATAATTCAGATTCATATTATATATTTTGTCAGTAAAAATATGTGCTTATAGCAAAATAACCAGGCCCTAAACACAACCCCTGTTTCAGACAAGTTTAAGTTAAGTTCATCCCGAAGCACCAAGAGATCAGTCACAAAGGAGATTAAATAATACTTCACTCTCCTCTAAGTGATGATGGACACTGAAGAGAATTCAGAAATCCTCCAGGACCAAGCTAATGCCATTGTCTCTTTTTCAGTTGTTGAGTATTGTAACTGGTAAAAGATCATTTCTTGAGAGAAGAAACTGACTCATTTATCAAATCCTGACCAATCTGTCTGCCAGAAAGCATCCCTACTGATATGACGAGTCAACCTCAAGTGAAAAGGAACAATGAAACGATGGAGCCGCCAAAACCAAAGAGGCTCACAAACCTTACATCTCCCTACAAGGTCCAAAAAGCAGAATACCATGCAACAGCTTCCACTTTTGGGACACTTTATCCTTCCTCAACACTCACTGTCGGTACAGTATGCCACTGTCGGGTAGCTGTTTTGTCTGCAGACATGCTCAACATGAGAGATGTCTGAATGAAAACCAGTAGCAGAACTCTCAAAGCTGCAGACAATAAAAAATAGTAAGACCAGCAGTTAAACACTGTGGTCAAACTGAATGTAAGCTCATGTTTGCTGCCACATTCTTTCCAAATGACAGCTTTATGATTTATGGACATGCCCTTCCCTGATACTCCCCAGGCAAGGAGGAAAACAGTCTAAAGTCACAAGAATTGGCCATGTCCTGTAAATACAATGAGCGGGGCCCTCTGGGTGCCTGCAAAGGTTAGCAGACAGCAGCCTGTTTATGATGTCGCCACTGAAACAATGTGAAAAATGTTGAAAGTAAAAGTCCCCATAATGCAAATCATTAAATTTTATGGTGAGGTGAAGACTTGGGTGACAATTAGGCTTAGACTAAGGTTAGGGCTAGGATTAGTGTTAGGCAAGCATGGTTATGGTAACGGTTAAGCTAGGTCTCCAGGAAAGGCTATGTAATCTCCCCAAAAGTGATAGAAACACAATTGTGTGTGTGTGTGTGTGTGTGTGTGTGTGTGTGTTCAAGTTATCTGATTCAAGTTGTTATCACCAAATAAGGGGGGAGTTTACATCAATGTGAATCTATATACTGTACAGGTACACGTACCCCGAGGATAACTGAAATCACCAATGTGTGTGTGTGCGTGTGTGTGTGTGTGTGTGTGTGTGTGTGTGTGTGTGTGTGTGTGTGTGTGTGTGTGTGTGTGTTGAAAGGGCAGCTTGAGGTTGTGCTCGTTCACCCTGAAGCACGTTGGCTCGCAAGTGGGCGCATGCAGAGGCTGTATGTGATGAATGGGGTTTACCAGGTCAGAAGACAGGGGCTGCAGCCAGTGACATGAGATGCGGAACATGGATTTATCTACAGCAACAGAAAAATCAATTAAACCTCAGTAGCGCCTGTGTGCCTCTGCCTCTGTGCGTTTGTGTGTTTCTGGTGTGAAGCAGACAGAGACAGAGAGTAAAAAGTGCCATTAAAGTCACCCTAAAAGTCATCTCGACCCCAACTTTTCATCCAGCGCCAAATCCCTGAGACTCTGATCATAAGAACCAGACCAACGGGAGCCAAATGTGCCTTTAAGTATTTGAATCTGTATTGAGCTACTTAGAGTGCCAGATGGGTGGGATGTACAGCATATAGAACCACAGACGTAGAGATGTTATGGGCGCCATTCTCCCTGTCGCTCGTAGGGTGAGGCGAACGGGCAAAGCTCCCAAAAATACTGGTGCAATCTGTTTAAAGCTGGGAAGCCACTGAGGGTTATGGAGCTCCTTTAGTTCACTGTGAGGTCACGGTTCTCTGCACATGGCGGATAAAGTCACTATTAGGCTGAACTGAACCAAATGAGTAAGCCTGTGTTCACACATGTGCTGCGGCTTGTTTGCTTTGTGCCGATTCAGGTGCGAAAATGACACTTTTGCTGCATTTCAGCTCTGGATTGTGTTCACACTGAATCTTAATGAACCAACCAAGAGGACATGTTACGGCACAACGAAATGTTTGGCATGAAGAAATACAAATCTATTACAAGATTGCTTCCTTAACAGATTTCACAATCAGAGGATGATTTGTTGGTAGCCGAGGTTAGCTTTTGAAAACATGCTATAATCACATTTCGCACAGTTCTGGTGGTTGGTCCATTTGCTTTCACACCACAAACAAACTAATGCAGAGTTCAACTGAAATGAGAACATATGATATCAGCCCATTTGGATTGCCCTGAATGATTTTAACCGTTCTTATCTGAATACAATAAAGGTACCACCTGAGAGAGAGTAGATGACACGCAGCAAAAAATGACAGCATGAACCCGACGCGTGCCGTAAGGACACAGCCTTGGTGCAGTGGACGCATTCAGATTCATCCACAACAAACAAAACCTTGAGTCTAAACTGAAAGTGCACCCAATTATGTCATGAATATCCTGCTCTAATAAAAATCTTCAACAATATAGGCACAAAAATGGCCTTTTTTTACAAATCCTACAAACATACATCGTACAACCTTAACCGCAGTAATGACTGAGACGGTTTGCTCTTTTTTTTAACAGTGTATCCGTTGTTTTAGAATAAAATGAATCTCCTGTAACAGCTGGTAGTAGCTGCTGAGGATGTTATTTTTTACTGTGTCTTCTTGGGATCCTGGCGGTGTAGTATTATGAGCAATTATATGCAGTAATTAGGTCAGGAGGAGGCAGTGGCGTGCTGAGGGGGAATCACAGCCCTCAGCGACCCTGCTGGGGAAACTTCACCTCGTGACTCATTATTGGCAGCGCTGCAAAAAAGTGTCAAGGAACGGAAACAGAGCCCGTCATGTGTCAGGAATTTGTCTTGTAAACGTTGTTTAAACCAAATAAATGTTGGCTGCGGCTGGTAAATGTGTCACTCCTCCTGGCTTCTTCACCAGTTGGCTCTCCTTTTTAAAACAGCATTGATGACACAAAGCTGCAGGAGCCTGGTGGGTAAGACTTTCAATTAAGAAAATCCTATTTACTGCTCATTACTTGACATATATTAGTAAGGTATGAGTCATTAACTATGGCTTTTCTCTCAGTAGTCTCCTATTTAGCGTTTATTAGCACCAGGTTACACATTTGCTGCATAGAGCAGGTCTGTAAAGTGCCTCTAAGGTTTGAGTATCACAACAATTCTTCACAGTTTTGTAAATTGAATGTATATGAATAATGAAGCAAAAGTGTGGGTGTTATTAAAGCCCAAATTGCTTCAAATTATGCCTGAAAATTTTAGATTGCTTTGCTTTCTGCTCATAGTTCACTTCACTGCACTTCTCTTCACCATCCCGTCTAGGAAATCCTAATAAAATGTTATATATCTGTTGTGTTGTGTTAAACATTGTATTTTTAAAATATATTGTGGATATTCATGGTCCGTGGAGGGTGAATGCTATTATATTTGGTGATTGATTAAGCCTTTTTCTATCATTAGTAATTCAAAACTTCCACTGTTGTACTACACTGTTGTACACAAAGAAATACCAAATGTAATGTACAGATGGTTTTGAAATTTACTATTTCATGCTCCTTCAGTGGACGAACCCTTGAGCTTCCCTTTGTGTCCACCCTCTGGGAGAAATGTCAAATGTGCACAAAAACTAATGGACAGTTTGCAGAGAATAATCATCCACCCAAAAGATGAAACTCCATTGGTTTGAAAAAGCTCTCTGACCAACCAATAAATGACAGTTCTGAAGAGGATTTTGGTACAAACTGCTTAGTGTGATGGACGATGACGTCAACATCAGTGTCCAACAGCAGCCACAGTCCTCTTGAGTAAGACGCTAAGTTTCTGAAATCAGAATGTATTTCTCTGCAAAAAGCTTGACCAACTACTCCACTGCAAAACATGTCCTCTAAAGGGCTAAAGAAAAGTTAAATATCTCAAATATTTGTTCTCAGAGGAGCAGATTGTGACCTTGGGATGTGCACAAACACACCACTGTCTAAACTTTGCTCTTTCTTGGAAAGTACAAGCACCTTTAAAGGTAAAGAAAATCAATGCCTCACGGCAGCGTTCACCCACGCCGCAGGCAGGAAGGATGTCACCTTACCAAGACGGAGTACACAATATGCTGAATATCATATTTTAAAGCAGATATTTAATACTGCTTGGATTTCAAGAAGTGGGGTTAAACATGTTTGGGATGTGGTGGGAATTTTTTGAAATGTGTGTTCATGCCCTTCAGTGCTCGGCCAAATCACACACTTCTGCCCTTGATGAGTCCTACTTGGCCGCATACGGAAACCCGACCAGCAATGTAACTGATCTCTTCAGCTTTCACTTGCTGCTACTTCAAATGTAGCTGTTTATGTACGCTGCAGTAGTGGTGCCTTATCCAAATTAACTGACTGCTGAGGTGAGATAACTTTAGCTTTGTTTTGCCCGGTGAGCACTGCCAGAAGCATTTGCTTGGGGTGAAGACCATCTGAATGCAGTGCTGTGGATAACAAAATATTCATTCATTCTTTCAAGCAGCCCATATTCGTCTTCTGATGCTCAATTTGTCCTCTCAGGTGTGTGGCTGCCAGCATATGCTGTGCGCAAAAACACTAACAGTGTCTTCATGTGTATTTTCTTAAGAAGCTGCATTGACTCTTTCAGCTGAGGGAAACAGATTTTGCCACGATCTCATCAGCCAATCACATCGTTGCTGTCAAACGTTAAACATGTCGTCCTCTCTGTTGTTGTCAGCTGTCATTTCAGTCTGGTGTGTTGCAGCCCTCCTCCATCCCGTTCACCTCCACTTTCATCACTTCCAGCGGTCAGGTCTGAGCCCACCAGAGGCCCGCTCCTCTTCACATCCACCCCCCCCCCTGTAAGCCATTCTCCTCATCCCATCACCACCCCCACTCCATCAGGGGGTTGCCTTATACCACGCATGACTTCACTACCCCCTTAAAGACTTTTCACATTTGTCATCTTTATTGTGCACATGCCAATAAAATATGTGTTCAGTCATAATAGTCTCTCCTTATTGAAGTCAAGCTTTTCTCAGTAAAATTGGGTCATGTCATTACCAAAATGTGTTTTATTTGAATAAAATTATGTATATATATTACACGTGTTGACTTCTGTAATTGCACCTATTTCACCTGCAGTCTTAGTTTATATATATATATATATATATATATATATATATATTCATGAGTTCATGAGTCATATCCGTTCTTCTAAATTACAGTGCAGGAATGTGCAAATCCTCCATTTCTTATTCAACCGGCAGCTCCAACACCAGCCTAAATTCCCCTCAGCCTCAGCTTTGTGGGTGGCTTGAATTGAAATCCCCTTTGTGCCCCCTTTGTTTGCCCCTGCTGGGCTTCCATCTACAAATAGAAACATGGCTTCAGGGCATCAGGCAGCTCTGGTGGCTCAATAATTCATGACTTGTCATTGTGAATCATGGCACACTACCCCACTGCAATCACTGAGATCATTTGCTCAGCAAACCCTGCTAAATGCCTCTGTTATTTGTCACAACAATAATTAAACGTTTCACATTGATCCGGCCACCTGTGGTTGATACATCTGACCTGAAACAAAGTGGAAAACACACAGGTGGCACTGGCTGACATGTTGTGAGGAGTAAACAGGATGCTCTGCTCAGATAGGTTTAGTATTTTAGGACAGCTAAACCACCACGCTGCATATATATTTGGATAAACCTGCTATAATTTTACTCCACAAAGTCACAGATAGAGTGTTTATAGGGAAGTCAGCACAGAGAAAATGTTCAGCACTCAGTTCACATGGAGGATCTGTTTTGTTTTGAGTATGTTCATTTTGTATTAATCTGAAATATTATGGGAAGTACACAAGAGTAGAAGTTAAAGTTTTTGTTGTTTTTTTGTTTTTATCCTTGTCCAACAAGCCCCTGTACATTGTGACATTTAAGACAGATGACAACCATGACAGAATTGCAGCAAAATAATTGTCAGTCCAAAACGCTGGTCCCAGATCAGAGTGTGACATGTTCACCAACCAATTAAGAGCTTTGGAGACCAAAAACAACCTGCTTCAAAATGTCAAAGTGTCAGGAAGTCCCACAGTGTGACCGCTGCTACAGCAAGTCACCCATGGACCTGTACTGTACACATAGATACCACATCAGCATATTACATATGCATACATATTACATACTGCCTGTAAGCTGCATTTTTTAATAACATTTTAAAATACTTTGCCAGCAATATGGCCAAACATTCTGATGTGAATACTCATGACAAGCTGTTGACATGTCTTACATATTTTATGTTTTCATGATGCAGCTGTATGACTCACATCATACAATTTTTAATGCACAGTCAACAAAAATTGTGAGTTAGCATTAATTTGAGCCATCTCACACAGTGTGACGCGTAGTGAACCTGTAAGATTGCTGTTATCACAGTGTGCAGGAGCCTTCCATCGATCATTGTCAACATCAGTCAGCATCTAACTGTTGGTCTGGACCAAAGGGAGCAAAAAAGGTTAGCTCTCATCTTATTCTCTTCTACTGACTTATTACATATGAACCCCATTTGATCAGGAATTGTTATCTGATTGAAATGGTCATTGCAGGAAGATTCCATGTAATAATCCAGCATTTCTTATCAGTGCTGTAGAGCTGGTGATATAGAGGTTTGTGGTAATTCAGAAGCTTTAGGGAATTAATGTGGGTCTTTACAGTAATGTCTCAGTGAGCTAAACCTGGATAACGAGAAAAAACACAAAATACTCCTGAAAAGAGAGGTCTTCATCCTCTGAAAACCAAACTCTGCTGAGGTTTGTTTGGAGTAAGAATGTAATGAGGGAACAACGCCAAAACACAACAATTTATGAGTAACAGGGGTTGCTGACATATGATTGCCAACAGCTCCTAATTTAAGAAACTGAACTGAGGTGGACTGCACCGATACACACATCCAGATCATTTCTCATGTGTTTCTCAACTGATGCAGACTGGACAGAGAAGGCCAATTACAGCAAAGAGCACAGACAATAAATAATAAGTGTTCTACTGGTGTCCAAAAACTAGCTAACTCTGTCACAAATGCCATGCCGCCTGACCAGTTTCCTTGCCTGCGAGCAGTTGATGCTGAAACATTGTACTAAAAAATAACTGCGTATCATCACCATCAGAACGATGGTAAAATAACCAGAGGAATAAGTTTAACACATTTGGACATGGAGACAGCAAACAGCATAATTAATGACAAAAGAAGCAACAAGGACTCCATTTAAAGTCATTAAATGTGAATTAAAGCAATCGCTGATCCTCCTGTATAAGACAAAATGCAAATAACTTCATCCTAAACAAGGTTTCAGTTGGCAGGCCTTCATCAGGTGGAGTTCCTAATGAGGTCTGAGGATCAAAATGTCTTTTTTAGAGCGCATCAAGTGATCAGCAGTGCGCAGGATTGGTCGGCTTCTTCGCAATCGGCCCTTTTTGATCCTGCACGCCTAAAAATTTTTTGTGCAAGAACATTTTTCATTATTTGGCTCCAGGGATGGCGATGTTAGTTCGTCCAGCAGTTTGGTTCAGACTTAAATTTCTCAAAAATTATTGGATCGATTGTCATGAAGATTGCTGCCAAAACGATGAATTCCTCTGACCTCGGTGATCCCCTGACTCTTCCTATTGTGCCACCGGCCGGTTGACAGAGACATTGAGAAAAATATTTGCATCTCCAAGTCTTGGATGGATTACCAAGTATTTTTTCAGGCATTCATGGTCTTTGTGAACTCATCTGATCCCTTTATTTTTCATGTAGCTGCCATGAAAAGCAACTTAAAAAAAGAACTATCCTAAAACTTTAAGTTAAGGAAGCTCTGCCTCCTTTATTTGCATACTGAGATATGATCACAGTGGAGGCGGAAACAAGATAATGAGAGCGCTTATCAGGTGTAAATGTGAAGGCCTGTGGTCAGATGTCATATAACTTATGCAGATACAAAGTGCGTGTTAATACCCAGTGGAAATGCAGTTCCAGTCCAGCTGTATGTACATACATCGGCACATTAAGCCTTTTTTAAAGATGTATGAATGCACAGCGATTGTCAGTGTGGGAGTGTTCGCCCAGCGGGTGAAAACACTGATCTCTTCTTCACTGCAATAACACTTTGCTATTTGCAAAAATCCGACTGTGCCATGACAGCACTCACAGATTGAATGTTTCCGCTAACAGAGATTAAAGTGCAAAAACAATCTGCTGGCCTCAGATCAGAAAGACATTACATATCTTTTTTTTTAAAAGCGTATACGTTCGAGATACATAAATCTGCTGAAAATGTTAGCTTTTCAGAAATATGGCGCTTCATCACACTCTTTTTTGTCTTCTCAAGCTCAATAAGAATCTCTCTCCAACCTTTTTTTTTTTTTCTTCTTTTTCAAACATCACTCCCCTGTTATTTTTGAATCCAATTCTTGGCTCTTGACATCGGAGGAAGCCGAGCGCTCAGTCGGTGCATATGAGGAGAAGCTGCCAGTGCTCTATTAATTATGGGGCAGGGTGTGAGTTGGCTGTGGAAAAAGATCAACAAATTCTGTTAAAAGAAAACTGACACGTACACACACATGCAAACACACACACACACACGCACACAATAGCGTGTTCACAGCGCATAAAAAACAGAAACACAGCTTGCTTGCTCTGCTCTTTCGAGACTGTCAGCTGTCGAAGCAGCTCGGGCGGTTTCAGAGCTAATTTGCAACCCAAAACAACACAGTTTCACCCACTTCCTTCACTTGTGGATAACAAAACTTGGGTTTTTTCTTTGCAGACATCCTTTTTCAGCCCATCTCTGTTTTTCCAGTCATTGAAATACAAGCGCCCACACCTTGGAGAGCAGATCAAACTTTAGTGGGCAGTTTGAGGAACCTCCCTGATTGTTGCTTAGGGAAGGAAAAGTGTTACTGATTCATTTTCCTGGTCAGGATTTTCCAGGTTGGTGCAGGAGCCTTTGGGCCACCATCACTGTCCAAGCTGGAGACGTCTTAAAAAGCTTAGCTCCATTTATTCTGGTCATGGAGTTTCTGGCTGAGGTCTTACCTGCAGGCCTTATCACACAGGATTTCACAGTAAAAGCTCAACATATGGCGGGCGATATCACACGAGGCTCATTCATAATCAAAGAGAGAAAAAAGTTTTCACTTTGAGTCGTTTTTCATTTTTTGCTGCTGCTTTTGAATCAGCTTAAGTTTGACTTAACTGAATACAAATAAGTAAGTGCAGACTTTTAAAGTGTCAAAATTCGTGCTGTGAGCAACATTGCTCGAGGTTCATCAACTTGATGAAGTTATTTGAAAGCTGCTGATCGGTGAAACATCAGCAGACAGGCTTATGTTACTGTTGTAACTTTGCCTTTTCCTTTACGAGCACATGTTAAAGTACTCTTGTTTGCTTCCATGTATGTTGGTCTTCTGCACAGGAAGTGAGGCTGAATCAAGGGTCAACAAATGCCTCAAAGAGTTCTTTGAGTCTGATGGGTTGTGTGTTAGAACATATGCACCTACTGCTACTTACATTGAAGGCCTGACCTCAGGTTAATCAGTTTTGTACTTATATTGCCACATACATGTCATCTTGTATTGATCTTAAATAGCCTAGGTGTTGTCAACACCTGGACTCCCAACACCGTGTTGGAGTCACATGTTCATAATTGACAAAAAAGCCTCAATCTTTCATTAAAATTATATTAGAATATAAAGGAAGCATACAGTGATTTTGCATTTTGAGCTGTTATTTTTGTAATGGCTATTTTCCACAGCATAAAGCAACACTTTCAGTTCATCCCACTACAGTATGAAAATCAACTTCCAACAAATTACCCACTGAATCATCATTAGAGTCACTCATTCTCCATATTTAGTCTGTGGTTTTACAGCCTCGCTTGTTATTTCAAAGACACGCTACTAACACCTTTAATTTCATCTGCCCCTCAGGCGTGTAATTATGTTGTTATTGCCAGCGATGTAGATGCGCACCATATATGACAGCGGATGTCAATGGTCATTACCATTAGAAGTTCTGAATAAATGCTTATGGAGCTGTCAACCTTTGCCACTTTGTGATATAACAGTGAATGGCATCAGTGTGAGGTGGCTGACACGCTGACCAACTGATGATGAACTCGCTCACATAAACACAGAACCGCCGACTGGCACCGAACTCTGTGGTTTTGTATAAAATCTGTCACCACTGCGATGAAGCAATTGTGGCGCTGTGGGCCAATTTAGCTGGTGTTTTAACTCATCTGCCTCACTCATCCCCCCATGAAGCTTGGTTATTAAATGTCAGCCACGGAAGTTAGTCTTTAAAACAGCACTTCTCCCCAGGCTTAGCTCTAAGGGGGTACTTCAGTCACTTAACAAAAGCCTTTCGTGCCCTGTAAAAGCCACAGATTACATGAAAGACTCTGCTGATGCACATCTGTGGCTATGTTTAGCTATGTGGTATTGCGTATCTGTGTAGATGCAATGCTCACCGTTGGATTGATTGAAAAAGAAATTGCCCAAAATTAAGGGCAAAACACACCTGCGGCATATGACACACATCAGCATTGTTATGTATGTGAGGCCACACGGCTGCAGCGCCTTCAGTCTTTATGATGCATCAGGTGCGTGCCAACTGACAGCAATTGCATTTCAGTAAAGAATCACAGCAGACATGTTTCCTCACACCAGATGAGTTCACGTCATTCTAAGTAGTAATACGTTTAGTACAAGTGCTCCATTGGTGCCAATGCAGAGTGCATTTTTACAGCATTCATCGTCGTATTTGTTTCACAATGGTTTTTGTGATGCCAAAGTTTTCTACTTCCTCACACTCCATCAAACAGTTGAGATTTGCCTGCAAAGAATTCCTCTCGTGGCTTTCCACTGATTTTATACACATTCATTCTGCCTCTGATTTTTACTTTCAGCCTGAAAGAAGCCTCAGTAAATCAGGCCGTAACGTAAGCCTTTAGCATCGTTCATTCACCCATCTGTTCTTGATTTATACCCCTCCTTGGTGACTGAAGTAGGTTTCATCAAATAAATCTGTAATTCATGATTTTCAGAAAAACAAATTAATGAAACTAAAAAGGAGTAATGGCTTCGGTGCAGACACCTTGTTAGACCTACAGATTTCTGTGCCGTGAGTGAGAATACAATAATATGTAATTAGTCTCCTTATGTTCCACAGAGACAATATATTAGCAGTTGTATGTGGGAGGGCAGACTGATAAGTTTAGATTCAGGCCTGGAGGCAGCTTAAAGGCTGCTTTGTCCCACGGTATGCCACTTTATGGTGAGTATAATCAAACTCCCACTTTATAATAGTACAACATGCTGTGTGTGTGCGTGTGTGTGTGTGAGAGAGAGAGAGAGCTGTGTATTCACCTTGTTGAGAAGTGATTTTAGATTTTAGGCTTAATTTAAGGTTTAACATGAGGCGATAAACACTGAACAAACCAATACTGCCTTGAAACACGAGATGGTTTGGTGTTTGAGCTTATTTATTTCCTGTTTTACCTTCAAAGTGTTTCTCCTCATGTGTTGTGTTTTTTCTTCATTTCCTGCCTTTGTCTCTTTCCCGCCCTTGTGATTGTGGATTACTTTCCGTGTCCCTCATTAGTCTTGCCTCTCTTGTGCATTTAGCCAGTGTGCTTTCCCTCTTCCAGAGCTCAGGTCATCTGTGTTTGTTCGCTTGCATAAAGCTCACTTTTTGGTCTTCAACCTGCCTGAGTGTCCTGCAGTTGGCTCTTTTAGAATTGCCAACCTTCCACCAGAGGCCCCACATTCACCATTACAAATATAGCTCTAAAGTGGTTCACAGCCTGTCTGATTGTCTGACTGCATGTGCTGGATTTTGTAGTGATGATTCCATAACATCAGCAATGAAGTAACATTTTATAAAAACTATATAGGACTCATAGGAAACACTCTGTAAATGAAACCTTGGTTGTAAACATTTGCTATAATAAAGAGAACTGAACTCATGTTCACAGCTCTGGTCCGTCGTTCTGTCAGTTATGATCCTCACTAAAGCAATTACTCAAAACGTAGCATCGATTTTACATAAAGATGAGATTTAGCAGTCAGATAATCAGACAGGTTGTAAACAAGTTGACTGTTTACCCAGATTAGCTACCACTTTATTTGGAGATAAAACTGCAAGCGACTACACCCAAAATGTCTGCACGTGTGTGTGTGCGTGCGTGTGTGTGCGTGTGTGTGTGTGTGTGGTGGGTCTTATTTGAAACCAGGAAGTTATTGCTTAAATTGTGATGGTTTTTCACAACAGAATAACACAACAATAACCTTAACTGGGGTTTGTTTACAACCTGTTCGATGGTCCGACTGCTTGTGTTTCTTATCTCACCTGACCTGTTTTGTGGTGATGGTGACTGCAGTGTGATCAGAACTAACACAACTCAAGGCCAGGGCTATGAAAAAAAAGCATGCTGTAATTAAGCTTGGTTTTCTGTTAAACCCTTGTGTGAATGCAGATCACCCCCGCAGATCGTACTTACATATAAACATGCATGCCAAGCGTGAATAAAATGGGTCTATTGTTATGCATATTTTGCATTCATGCACAGTGACAACATACAGTACGCATAGCAGGGCAGTATGGTCCAAATGCCCTGTAGCACAGCACTGGTTATATCATGCACTTAACATGATGCCACGCTGCCAGTAATTGCTCTGACTTCACTGCCATTTGCATGCAGGCCTGCTGCTGTTGCTTTATGCTACATCCTTTCTTAACTGTGCTATTTGCACAAGTTCCTGATTTGGCTGTGCGTCACTACTATCGTTTCCTGTGAGTCTGTCTTTTCTAGTTTTAATTCTACTTTTTTAAATTCATGTTCAGCCGCATCTTATATCAACAGGACTCGTTTTGCACATGAATCTGCTGGCTGTGACCCTCAGTGATTTCAGCCTCCTCCTCCTGAGCTAATATTATATTCGTCCTACAACTGGGGCCTTCTGGCTGAAAAACCTGCCGCTGAAGTCAGAAAGATAACATTGTCCATGTTAATTAATTAAAGATATAACTTTACTCCCTGGCGTACTTCCTGTTCTCCTCCTGCCAGGAGCAGCTTCCCACTCTCACTGTCAGAAATTATAAATAATTTTGGCAATAAGGCCGGAGTTAGGGGGGGGCGTGGGGAAGAAATGAATTAATGGTGAAGAAGTCTTTCCAAAACTTGGAGATCTTATGAAAGTATCACAAAAAGAGCCTTAAAAGTTGACCTTCATCTATCTTCGAAGAAAATCGAGTCCCTTGGAAAAACAGGAGACATTTTTTTTCATCACTGAGTTCCTTTGTAGATTGTCACTAAAAGTTTAAAGCAGCAAGAAATTAAAGAGAAGTAATCAATACTTAATAAACCAGAATTGCTGAAATTATAGCCAGCTTCCTTTTAAGCAAAACAGATGGGAGTTACTGCTGCTTCTCAGGGCAAACACAAACTCAACATTTCTCCTTAACGTCTTTGTAAATTGTTGCAAACTGCATGAAAACATGTCTGGCAGCATCTTGACAAACTCCAATTACCTCAGAGAATTTCATCCCCTGATCTCAGGGTATCAGCTTGACAAAACATCCTGCTTTTAATTTACCCAAAATGCTGAGCCAATCCAAACAGCACTGCCTTTAACTAATGACTGGACTATAAGTTAATGAGCCGGAAAGGAAATTGAATTAGAGGCGACGTCTGGAAGCTCTTTGTTGCTAAATTGTGAAGCCTGTGTGATATCTTCACCGCCATAAAAACAGGAGTTAAAGCAGGTTTTTACAGCAATGCCTTGTTCCCAACTTATTTGTGGGGCGTTGGCCAGCTGACGTTTAGTGCCTCTTGTTTAGGATGTTGGCTGTACTTGGGAGTGAAGTCAGAGGTAAATCTGAGTAAATAGAACAAACTGACCTGAACTTTTTTTTTTTTATACCTGACTGTAAAAAACATTTACCTTTATGCCATCTCAGGTATACGATCATAGACTCTCCCAACTTAAAGTTAAAATGACTCATGGCATTTCTGTAGTAATGTAACTTTGACCTGGCTCCAGGTTTTTTGATTGTTACCCGCTCTGTTCTGCTTATTGCCAAATGTTTTCCCTGTTGAACAGCCAAACAGGTCAGAGCCTCTGGCCTCTGAATGAAGAATGGGGACCTCACCTTCCTGTGCCAGAGCCACAAAACTGATGGCAGTCAAATGAAATAACAAGTGTGGATGAGACTGACGCAGCTGTGCAGCTTGTTGTGAGTCAGTGTACACAAACCTACAACATATTACAACACACAGCACAGAGCACAGCTTTATTTCAGTTGATGTGAGAAAGGTTAAGTGCTCCTAGCAGCCACAGCTTCTGATGTTGGCGGGATGAATATGTCATACTGATGAAGGCAAGATAGTGAAATTGCTGTTTGCTGTATTGCCTTTATTGATATTACTACAGGGGGTTGCACTAAAATACAATTTTCTAAATCCTACACATACTGGATTCTGACCATTTCTACAGGAAACTCGTCCATATTATGACCCACTGACCCATTAATCACTTAAGTCCTCCCAAAGAGGTTTAGCAGTAGAATAAAAATGACACACTGCTTCTGCGTCAGGTAAACTTGGTCTTTTTTTTTTTTTTTTTGCTGTTGCACAAATGATCAAGGCAGTTCTTTGTTAGTTGATGACACTCTTAGAATCTTATATCACTCTCAAATGGCTTGACAGGCCTTTTATTACAAACTGGCTAAAGATGGTGAAGAATCAGTAATGTCAATAAGATGAGTGAAACTGAGCTGAATCTTCAGTTATGATGGAATGAGAAAGTGCAGGTATTACTTTAAATAGTTATTTTTACGGGATCATAATGAGAGATTCTGGCTGTTTGGGATAATTTTGGTGCTTTTCCACTGCCATTTCAGTCATTTCCTCATTTTCAAATGCATGCTGTAATGTTTTGTAGTACATGGGCTGAAAAAGGCAAAACCACTGGTGTGGTCTTTATAATCTCCCCCCAAACAACCACTGCAGTAACAACAGCAATGTAGTGAACGCAGAAACAAGAGAGCATGTACACAAAGTCAGACTCCACCTGCCCGCTAACGGCTTTTCATACATTTAGCTTGTGCTGTCCAAGGGATGGTTTGCAACTAAGTATAAGTTGCAGTGATATGATTGCTTTTTCTTTCCTGCTGTTCTTGCTACGTCTCGGTGTAGCAGCGTCTCAAAGGAGGCATGTTTATTAAGCACGGAAGTGTTCTTCTGCTCTCAGAGAGAGATAAGCAGATGCAAAAGCGTTCAGCAGCACAAGGTGGATTTAGTGTCCTGTGTGGAAGCCCGTCATTCACAGACAGCTGCAATTAGAATGATAGTGCCTGGCCATATGCTATTTTACATCCCATCCATTCCTCTGTGGGGCTCTGCTTGTCCGCAGGGATTGGTAACGCCTTTGGAGTGAGCTGAAGTGCTAACACTACTCCCCGTCTCACTGCCCGACGCCTCTCAAGGATGTTTCCCTTTCCGCTCTCTGAAAATATGGCCAGGAGCCACAAGTGATGTCTGGAAATGAATAATAAAGCGTGTAAGGACTCCACAGAGGTTGAGCGCGGACACGTTCTTGAGCTGAATCTGGATTTCTTGACAGGCTGCGACTTGGGCATTTGCATAACCCCCTGCAGGTTCTTTTCTCAGCTGACACAAGCAGCTCAGAGGTCTTCTCGCTTATATATTTTCTTTCTACTTTCTTTTTCTTCATCAGTCTGCCATCTGCTTCATTAATTTGCGTCTTTCTCTTTTTTGCTCATTGTGTTCACTGCTACAGGCAGCATAGCGCTGGTAAAGTGGGTTACTTCAATTTGCTCAAGTAAGCAAATGCTTGACTTCACCGGCAGTGACAAACATCTCTTTTAATTCCAACCAATTCACCAGGGCTCTAATGGCACTGGCATTAACTCTATCAGGCACAAGGAGCCCACAAGATTGAAGAAAATGGTGGTAGCAGTTCTCAGTTTTATAACTTCATTTAAAGGTTGGCAATACAATTATCTGCAGTACTTTGTTAAATTGAAACCTATCCTATCACTGAAATTTGCAAATACTTAATTACGTTATGAGCATGGAACAACATTAGTGATGGTTTAAAGCAATTCAGATTCTAAAATGTAGAGATGTGTGGGCTATTGCTGCAGATGAAAAGGTTTAACTGTGACCTAACGGCTGTAACTGGATGGCTTTATACCCACACAGTTAAAGCTGTGTTTGCCACGTGTTCTTTTAATTTAAAACACGTTAAAAGGGATATAGATGACATGTAAAGTTTACTTTTCATTGTTTGGCCAATTTTTTTAGTTCCTGCAAATGCTCAAAATGCAACATTTCCTGTAGATGTTTCATAATAAAAGCCTCCTAGTGCGGGGGCAACATTGACTCTGAGCCCTGAAAGTGAACCATGTGGTGGAAGAGTTGAATTAACAAGCAGCAGCAGCAGCAAATAAAAACAGCTAAAGGTAAAGATCGGGAGGCTGAGAAAACAGGGAGGCATCAAAATAAAAAAGTCAAAAATATATTTAAACAGAGAGGAGTAGAAGTAAAGGCTCAAGTCAAGGATACTGCAGTATTTGGCTAAATGTGGGCAACACAGCAACACATCTTATTTCTAAAAAAAGGATTGTTTTTCAGCCATGCAAAAGAGATGTGTAATCCTTTCTGCTTCGTGTATCAAAGATCTTTGCTGACTCACCGTTAAACACAGATGTTTAATGATCACACAGAGTAAATAAGTAAGAAGTAGAACCCACATCAGAAGCAAGATCACACCTGCTCTCTGAATGTTGTTGGAAGGCACTTTGGGAAATGTTGGGAATCGTTAAATGAAGCAGAAGAGGCAGCTTGAGTAAAGCAGTGAGAAACCACAGCACTAAAAAATGATTCCTCTGTGATGAGCTTTGCATCTTGCTGGTGTTTGTGTTAGTGTTGTTAGTTAGTTTGATTTACACAGGCGTATGTGCATGTGCTTTTTCCAGTAACTAAGTCCAATACTTGATATGCTTACTTATATCTGCAGGGTCCATTCCTCTCCATTGAGTTCATTGACTTTGATAGTTTAAACACATTTTCTCTCCTGTTTCTGTGGCAGATGAGGCAAAAAGCTTCTCTTCTCTTCTCTTCTCTTCTCTTCTCTTCTGAAATCAAGTAGTTACTAATTAATTAACAGGGTTATTTATTCTTTTTAGAAAGTGAAAAGTGGAGGTTCTATAAATACAATTTCACGATTTAATAACATTAAACAAGTAGGTGAAAGCCAGAGGCTATGCAGAACAGGTGTGATAGAAAGAAAGCACAGCCGCCGTTTAACTTTCAGCTCAGACTTCAGAATGACCAGCAGGGCATTGTCTGAGCAGTAACATTATTATTTTATGAGACCATGTCCCAGGATGAGCGACTTCATTTCACTTCTGGTTTCAAAGCCCTGAAACCCAGGAGCCAACCTGCAGTCTCGAGAGCTTTGAAGAAAGATTTCATTACCCCTGGGTTTAGCTCCAGCTTTTAGCCTTTAGCTACCATTAAATCAGTGCATGGGGACAGGAGTAGTGGGCTAAGGCTGTGGTCATACAGACAGGTGACAAATTAAAGGGAAAACCGACTTAAAGTGTCTGTTCTTTTATTTGTGCTGCAAAGGAGCAAAATGGTTAATTGCAGTTTTTCAAATTCTTACTCTTAAGAGACTTGGTTCAATAACTTGACACCCTCAGATGAAACGCAGAAGATCATAGCAAGCAAACACACATATTCTCATCTTTGACGACCGCCATTGAAAATAAGAGAGTGAGGAATAATGCAGGAACAGCAGTGCTGGAAGAAGCAATTTGACACAAAGAGGCACATAATGCACAATACACTGTATGTGGGAGTATGCTTCAACTTCCTGAGATATGCAGGGCTTTTCTTTAGTTACAGGTGTTGGTCCCACTTTGGGTTTTCACCCTCGAGTCAAAATAATTTGTGTTTTTCACAGCAGACATTTTGACATCTCATAGCAGAAAAAAAACACAGTTGTGATTGATAACAGTAAAAAAACAACTCCAATCATCTAGGTGAGCTAGCTCCTGGTGCTGTGCACACTGGCTCACTATCATGGCTTACTGGGATACCACCATTCACCTGTGCATTTCCTTTAGTGAGAATTCAAAGCACCTGACATGACGAAGGTCTATTCCAGCTCCTGTGACGACAGTAATTATAGCTGACGATACTGGTAGTGCAACATGAAAATAACTCCACTCTCTGTTTGCATGTTAACAGTGCTGCAGTTTTTGTGGTAAGATTGGGCACAAACCTTCATGTAAAGGGCTGTCTGACAGCAACGTGTAGCACTGAAAAAATTCAGAATATAGTTTCCACTTAAAATGATATTGATTATTTTTAGGTAGAATAAATCTGCTTTGTTGCCGTCGTTGTCCACTGCAGTACATTTCTTTGCCTCCGTGCCAGTACTACTCTCTGCTTCTCCAAACTGGCATTTCCACCACCATCTACTACAGGCAATACAGTACAGAATATGGACAAGCAACTAATGCAACACTACTTAAAAAAAACAAAAATATCGCTTTTAAGGGAAACTGCGCAACACTGATTTGAAAAGGTTAGGACTCATCTGCACCATATGGTTATGTCTGTCTAGTAACATTTCAGTGTGTCTGTCAGTCCAGCAGAGCCCGGCCATGTGTTTCAGATGCAATCCATTAACTGTTGTGACAAAAGCATTCGGCTTTACATCAATGAAATGCAGTACAACAAAAGATTCCCTCCTGGGGTGACTCCTGTTGACAATTTCTGAATCGTAATAATCTATAATTTCTCTTAAAAACCCTTAAAACCCTCACAGGTGTCTTCAGTTATTATGGCTGAGCAGACGTCTGCTCATGTTGAATTTGGCAGAGCTCCATTTGGGGATTAAATGCCATCGACCAACTCCAATTTTCAATGACGAAGATAAATAAAAATATCCCATTCCAAAGGATTCCACATACGTACATACCGTAGATTGTTCATACAGTTTAGATTATAAGTATAGATGCCATTGTGGTTCATTATTTTCTTGCTGTTTGTGCAACTTGAGTGCAGCTGTCACTAGACTGTATTTGAGGACTACAGAGTCTATTGACCACTGTGATCAGAACAAGTGTGTTGACCATGGTTTAGCTCTTAGTGTGGTCATGCATCTTATGACTTTGGATTGTGGGAGGATGGATTCAGGTCAGGGTAGACAGTCAAGGTACTGTGCATGCTTGGGCACATATGGAATCTGACACTTTGACTTCTCCCACAGTTATTCCTGCACACAAAATGTCAACATCAGCTTTTATTGTTATTTGAAAGATTTAATTATTGGTCAAAAATCAACCAATCGACTACATTCAAAGCACACAGTTTTCAAGGTTTTCAGTCATCACTTAAACATGTGAGATTTTTGGCGACACTGATGTAATAAAAGAAGACATCTGCCATCGGCAAGATGCATCATGAACACACCACTAGTAAATTGGGCACCAAGGGGCAGCCCAAACTGAGGGGTATCAACAGTCACAAATAGATGCTGCAATATTGGTCAACCCAATTTCTGTGTTAGAACTTTTCTTTGTAAACGCCTTTTTGCAGATGACATGGTTCTGTTCTGTTTTTCTAGACCTTTAAGCTCCAGAGCTCAGATGGTTTGCAGCCCAGACTGAGGCCATGGTACTCGGCTGCAAAACAGTGGGTTGGTCAAGTTGGAAGTGAGCTACTCAAGTACGTCGGCATCTTGTACATATTTGATGGTAAGACGTGATGAAAGATTGACGGGCAGATTGATGTTGTATTGGTTGTGTTGAACTGAACTGTTGTGTTGAAGACGCAGCTCACTCTGAAGTGGAAGCTCTTCATTTATCAGTCAGTCTGTGTCTCAACCCTCTCAACCCAACAGCTGCTGAAATGAATTGCTCTGAAGTGGCACTGCTGCTCCTTTGCATCAAAAGTCAGGTGAGATTGTTTTCTTGCCACCTGCAGCTGGGAGGAGACCCCAAGGTAGACCTAGAATTTAATGGAAGTATTATATATCCCATCTGGGCTGGAAATGTCCTTGGATCCCCAAGGAGGAGCAGGAGAATGTGGCTGGTGAGATGTGCATCTGGGCTACTTTGCTTAGCCTGCTACCCCTGCGACATGGACCCAGATGAGTCACAGAAAATTGATGGATGGATATGAAACTTCATACTAGATACAAAAAATTTCAATGCAACTCAAACATTTCCTATAATCGACCTCAAGATATTAATTGTGTAAGTGGAACAAGTCCTGTTTGGCTTCCACAGCCAATCAATAATAAATAGACGCTGGGTTCTAAAACATATTTACAGAACGCTGTCCTTTTTGATTTGTGGAACAGACGTATAGTTGTTTTTCCACATTTAATGAGCAAACATTTGCCACTTTTACGTTTCACTGTGTTCTCATCCATCAATGGCAGCCAGGTGTGGTTACGTGTTGTACTCTCTGCAATGTGTTTTCGTTGTTTCCTGTAATAATGTGATTTGTTCCAAGGCTTTTTTGCTTCTCCACTTTGTGTGTGTGTCCTGCTGTTTCTCCTTTCCTTCTTCACCTTCTCTCTCCTTTGCACGATGATGGATGTAGCTTTGCTAATCATGAGTTCTCCCCTGTCCCTCATCCACCAGGAGACCCTCTCTCAGCTCCATCTGCTTTGTTCCCTGACGTCCTCCCGTCATTTTCTCCTTCCTCCCGCTGTCTCGGTTTTATTTCCTCTGTCTGTCTCTCCTTCACCATCTCCTTTTGCCTCTGTTTGATGATGGATGTCGCCTCATCAGCTTCTGCTACCTGAGGGGCTTTCGGGCTCGTGATGCCAGAGGACCCAGAGGACAGTGGGCCAAGCCAAACCTTCCCAATGAGGTGCTCATTAAACTCATCATGGGAAACTAATGAGGATGAATTCGGAAGCTGGATGTGCTTTTGTACCAGGGGAGTGCTGGGCTCCTCTCAAAGTGTCTGTTCATCTGTTACGTTCAGACAACTGAAGCTGTATTTTTTTTTTGTTGTTTTTTTTTGTCTCTTTTGGGCTCTTTGAATCTAGTGCCGTTCTCTTTCAGTTTCTCATTTAAACAAATATGAACAAATATGTGTATATGTCAGACTTCAAGGATATGTGTTGTGGGTCAAGGTGCAAATGCTGCAGCCAAGTTTCAATGCAGTATTCCAGGTTGAAATGCTCTTCTCAGACTCTATGAATTGCAAAAACAAGAAGTTGGTATTTGAAAGTGGGAGACATCACAAAGGTTACATTCCTCTCACGACGGGAACTGAGACACGATAAAACACATCATTGACAATTTAATCAAAGAAACATCAAATATTTCACAAGTTACATCAGAAGAGGCTTTCAGAGGGCTGCTTATTCATTTTCAGATGGAAGACTGGAATGTTTGAATCAAGCGTTATGTGTCTAATGTACCTCAACCAGAAGGCCAGCAGAGGATATCTTCGCTATCTGATTTCCGAAATGATAAATGAAGCAGATCTTTTCATTTTTAGAACAATTTTAGAAGTGAAGCCACAAAAAAAGTGCATTTGTCCAGTCAGCACAAAGAGTGGTGACAAACATCTGAAAGTTTTGAGTTTGACTCCTCTCCTTGTTGTCAGAATGAATATCATAAAGAGGACACTTTGATTGGTGTAAACAACATTTAATTTAGGTACGGACCTTGGTATTGGTGCATGCTGGCTCACTACACCTAAATGGAACAGGGCCGTCAAAGGTCTTTAGGTACACTTGCTATGACAGGACAAAATGACTGAGAGAAAAAGAAATTAAACCCGCAGCTTATAAACACAAAATAATTCTCTGTTATATAAGAGTCATTGTGGAAGTCTTGCTGCTGAGCTTCATTTCCATCTACAAGCAGAAAAAGGAAGGTTTGCTGGCAGTTAACTAAGCTAAGTCATGCTGCAACAAACAACAATGGAAAATATTATAAAAAAAAAAAAATCAAAAGTTAATGTTACCTCTCAGTTTTACTTTGCGTTCAGTCTGAGCACATCTCGCCACATTCATGGCCACCTCTACCTTCACAATAGCTAAGCTTCTGTGTGCACAGGGCCTTGAGAGTGAGTCTGTATATATTATATGCATGACTGATATATGCACTCTAAAATATTCAGTCTGGAAGGCTTTCTTTGTTGCACCGACATATAATCTTTTCTATTCAAAAAAAAAAAAAAAGGGTACATCAAAGCAAGTTGTAATTAAAATAAAAATAACTGGGGCAGGCTGTTGCTTGTCTATTTTCTTCAGATCATTTTACACCTACAACTTCATAAATGTACAACACAACATGCAAAATGCAGCAGAGGCAGAAAGATGATTTCAAAGCCTCTCTGGCTTTTTACCTCCAGTTTAAAAGTGCTTTTCTTCATTACTTTGTGTAATTTGGATTCACAATGGTCCAGGGACTATCAACCCGTCTGTGTCATTTAATTATGGGTGTATGAAATGAGAGTTTTTCCTCCCGTACTCCTTTAATGTTTCCTGGAATTGATAAGAGAGAGGAAGCTCATCACATTACATTGCAGAGCTGTGATCCTCCTTTGTTGCAGCTCACTCGCGCTAATGGGCCTCATCAGCGTCGCAGGCAGATACTCGACTATTAGCCAAGAAGAGACAGAAGTCGTAATGGGAAACACGGAGAAGGAGAGTGGGGGAAGAGCGAGAGGAACGTGGGAGGTAGTGGCAGGAAGAGGTAGGAGGGAAAACCAAAAAAAGGGAAACAGAAAGGAAAAGAGGGTAAAGTGAATAATAAAAAGAGATTAATATCGGAGGTTATGATAATTCAGATAACCCATGACTGGTTCAAATAAACTGATGTTTTCCAGTCGGAGTTGCAGAGAAATGACTGAATTTACGCTTGGTTCATCAAAAATTTTACATTTGCTTCTGTAAATATCTGCTGGTCTTTCCAAAATACTGCATTGTCATGCACAAAGGAAGTGATGTGCAGTCCCAACAATGCTTCCCAAGTAACCAACATGACAATCTCCACACCTAAACCTATCATGTCTGACTTGCCATTTCCATGCCAGAATTGGTGAGACGATTGCCATAGTAGTAACATATTGTATGCTCACATTCAAGTATCGAAGACCTCTTGTATTATAGAGCCACAAAGTCTGTAGCCGCGCTATCGAAGTCAGGACAGCTGCTAGTTCCACAGTCAACATGGCTTTGACCATGAACATGATCGTACAGTTACCTCAACAAAGTTAAGGTATGTTAAAATCCTGACCAAGTCGGTTTTGTGCCTAATAACCAACCTTTATTGCTGATCTATGACAATTTCAGCTGACACTGACAAACAGCATCATCCTGCTGCCAAAGGCATCAGACCAAAAAACACTTATGGGGGCTTTTATTATGAATAATTGATGTGTGTATCACCAAGATAGCAGAGCTATGTTAGCAGCTAGTCTTCAATGAAAACATGTCTACTTATACTGCAGGGAGGACGATTACAAGAAGACACAGCCCCAGTGAGATGCTGACGAGCTGCAGACAGCAGACTCTGGCTGCACCTCTGTAAACAGCTCACCTCCAAAAGGTAAACTTCTTTTACCTGCTGTGCTGTGTGACCAACACATTGCCAGTCCCAACTCAGACAGTTTGTCAGGTAGCACGTTGAAAATGATGCTATATTGGTGCCCAGTGCTCTGAAAACAGGGATTCTGACCAAGTGTCTCCATGTGACGAGTGAGAATGGGTTCACGTGATGGAAAAACACATAAAAAATAAGAATAATAGGGGACTTACATATTTATAATTTATAGGAAATTAATATGTTTATCCACTGTTTTACATGTTAATGGAAAAGGTCTATATGTATTTTGGAGTTCTTGTAATTTGGAGGACTTGCTGGAGTTGGCCCAAGTACCCTTGCCCAGAGTTGGCCTGAGTGCTTCTGACTGAAGTTGATTCTGGGCCCAAATAGTAAGTCTGCACCCCTTAAACCAAATGACAAACCTTGGGCAGATATCTCGGGCACTTAGGTTACATTTGGTCCTCCGGTGTCAGAACTCTGTGCTGACCCTTAGCCATAATTGGCCCCAGTAGCCCTGACTACTGGTTTATTTGGAATAAATGAAAGAAAATACCTGGGCTTTAGAAGTGAGTATTGAACATTAACCAAAAAGAAGGAACTCAAGGGATCCAACTTTAAACTACTACTATAAATAAAATCAATCATCAAACTGTAATTCATAATCACAACAAAGGCAATGAATCAGCAAGGACTGACATTTTGTCATGTATGTAATTAGATGATGGTATACTGACATCAGCACTGTCACATTTACCCCTGATTGTTTTCAGAGAAACATGGAATCTGGAAACATAAAACATCAAAATGAAGTTTGATTAATGGGAAAAATTTAAATTCAAGTATCAGCCTTGTTCACAAGTGTCGAACAGATCATTGGCTCACAAACACACAGCAGCTCATGAGCCGGGTAAAACCAAACAAACCCACACGTCGCACAGCATGTCAAAGTCACTTCTTCAAAGCACACGATGAATAATCCATCGAGTTCAGAGGTGACAGACTGCAATCAGGACCAATTTTCCCTCCTTCAAAAAATCAACACAGGTGAGCGTTCCTTCCAATTGTGACACAAACTGACTCAAACACTTGTGACTCCCACATCATCGAGGCGAGGCGAGGCGAGGCGAGGCAGCCACCGCAGCGCTGAGTGAGCTGTGTAGAGAAAAAATACACAACAGGAACACGATACAGATACCTGCAACTCGATGAAAACACACTGCCTTCACTCTAATCACCCAAAATCTATTCAGGACATTTTCTCAAATCAGCATCGACATGTTTTTGAATATTGTTCCTCTTGAGTGTGAGAGCAAAATACAAAGCAGTGAACCTGTATTTTCTGTGTAATCATGTAAATTATCGTCTTAATAGGAATACTCTGTTTTTATAAACTGGCTCTTTAAACTGTAGATTTAGTTATTATAACATTTTACAGCCATATTGCAATGCAAAGACATGGTCTTACTGTCGGAAAATCATATGAAAACAGTTAAAACTGCATCATTGTGGCCTTCCTTCATTCTTGTACCGCTTTGTTTCCTAACCCTTCGTCAACAAGTCTGTCTTATCTTAAATCAGATTTCAGTGTTTTCAGAGCAAAATTTCATTAGGCTCCATATCCGATTGCTCAGCCATGTCGGATTGCTCTTTCTGCAACTATTTACTATTTTTATTAACACATTTTTCATTAAAGCTATTTATTGGTTCTGTGAGCAACTGGCATGAAGTCTCAAGATTCCTGGAGGATATAAACCGCATCCAATCCAGTCGTCTGGGAATAACAGCAGCAGCAGCAGCAGCAGTGCACCAAAAAGGTCAGGAGGGCAGTCAAAAACCAGAGTTTTTCTGCGCTATGTTCTCAGGTATTGGCCGGTCCTCGTCCCTACTATTGTAGATGAAACCACAGCAGTTTATAGTTGATTTTGTCAGCACAGATGATGTAGAGTCACATGTTTGATGAGCATGTCAACAGCTCCTGTCTCGCTGCACCTGCACACCTGTACTGTTGATGCACACCCCCTAAAGGCTACCTAAAGGCTTTTCCTCAAGAGCAGGGGCCTATTGATGGTGACATGGTGACATCCATAATGCATTTCTCCCTTAAGGAGGCCTGCCTGGCAGAGTGAGGATTTGAAGTTTGTGCATTCATACACAAACACACACATACACAGTCTCAGAAATCTCTGTGATTCAGATCCATTATGTATTTCAGGACCAGTCTCTGAACACAGTGTGGCTCTGATTTATCTACATGAGATGCTACAATAACAAGAGGGCAAACTCTGCCGTAGACTTTCAAGTAGGCACACTGAACAGTCATGCACATGCACACACACACTCTGCCCTCACATCTACGAGCTGACAAATAGGCTTTGGAGATGATAATCATGCAGCAACACATGCACAAACATTTGCACTCAGGCGGTGTTTTCCGCCGTGAGGTGGCCTTTCTTGTTCGGCACTCACCTACATCAGTAAGGTCAGAAGGTGAGGCCAATGCACCCGATGAAAAACAAAGACAATGCTCCAAAATCTCAAGCAGCTGATTTCAACAAATACTCAATGTGAAGCTTTGTAATGGACTTTGCATTCCTGGCTCTTTTTTAGTTCTTTTTCCCAAATTATGGGAAACATGGGCTCAGGAACACTTCATAAAACTGTGTCAGTGAACATAGTTTGTTTGCTAATGACTGCATGCTGTTTCTGAAAAATATCCACTCCTGACCAGTTAAGACAAAGTCCATCTGCCTGACACAGATGTCTGCAGTCCCAGAGAAAGTTGAATAATAAAGTGCACTGAGTGGAGGGAACACGCAGTCGAACGGCAATCTGCTGAATCTCTCAATCATCTCAATATTCGAGGAGCTGAGTGCGTTCAATAGTTCAGTTAAGACTCCTCTCTGAGTGTCCAACCATTGTTTCACAGGGTCACTGGTCCTTGCAGTATGTTCACAGTTTGGTGTGCAGCCAGAACATGTGAGATTCTGTCTGTTATGTCACAGGCCATATCCTTGGGAAAGGAGTATATTACAAAGCGCAGGGTTTGTTGAGGCACTCTGCCTGGATGATCGCACAGGCCAACCAGTAGCGTCACAAATCTCAGGGCTCTGGCTATCACTCAGGAAATGATATATCCTTCGGCTCTGCACCATGAGATTTCCAGAGAGGACTCTTGCCTGGCAGGCAGCCCTCCTGTTTCTTAGTAGTCTTGTTAGAAATGTGTTAGCATTCTCTTGTTATCCACTGTTTTGGATGCACAGTCCATTCACTTCCACATTCACTTTGAGCCATGGATTTTGGTTTCAGGCAAAATCATCATCTGTGGGGGGAGGACTTGCTGTGACTTGCTGTGGTTTCTATTTACATGCAACTCAGGCGGCCTGAGCTGTTGGTAGGTCATGTTAGCTTATCACTGAAGAGGTAATAAAAGTTGAAAAAAAAGGTTTTAGTTCACTGTCTTTCATTAATTAAATTCTAGCATGTGTGTTCTAGTTTACATACCTTTTTGCTGTTGTTTGGTGATTAACATTAATATTTTATTCACTTTTCATTAGTGCATAGACTCAAATCCAGAGCCAGGTTTGTAACACCTCAAAACCATTACAGTCAAGAAAAAGCATGATTGTAACTTTAAAGTTATTTTCTGCTGCTAAGATGGTCCCAGGGGGCACTGAAAACACAGAGGACAGACGAAACGGCTTAACGTCTGGAGGCGTGCGGGCGATAGAACTGCCATATGTTCTCATGAGCTGCAAGCAGAGCGGGAAAAAAAAAGAGAGCCGCTGTAAAACTAAGTGGGAGCAAATTAGCACAAATTAACAACAGGACATTGATTTTTAGCTCTTAAAGGTTAATGTGGTTTGTGACTCTTCTGTCGGAGAGACTGTCCTGGGAGAGTAAGAGGCAGAGAGAGCGTGTGAGCCAGAGGCGAAGACTGAAATAAAGAGAAAGGGGAGAGAAAGCAATAATCTTCCATATTCTCTGAGAGAAGAACATGGATGAAAAGGTGCTTTGAAGATGGACAGACAGATGCTAATTGACATTAATTGATGCAAATAAAAGAATTTAAGGAAAGCGATCACAAATCAATGATAAACAGGTGCCCATCTGAACATTCAAACAGTTTTTGCTTGCTGTAATCGCCCCTTGTGTTCATATTGGCTGTTAAGAGACTCTGTCAACGCACAGGGGACAGGAAATGGTTTATGTTACTTTACGGAAAAGACCAGACCCAGCTTGCATCCCATTTAAGAGCATGCCCACAGCCTCAAATGCTGGTCTTAGCTTTCCAGTAGCTTCAGTGGTCGCACAGTGAAACTTTGCAGAGGTTACGCTGCAATGCGGTTAGCCTACACCATCATACAACATATGTTCACTTGCAAGACAAGGAGGTTCGCAGCGTGTGCCAGGCTGCAGCTAGTACCTCCTCATTGAGTGCACATGGATGACCACAGCAAAAACAGACGGCTTTGTGTTTGTTACAGACACATTATACGAAATTGTTATGCGTAAATAAACAGATACATTGATAAGCACTTTACTATTAGCCTATTATTTGTTTCTGGAACACTTCAATATACAGAAAAATATACATTTACAGAGAAATAAAATACTAATTGCTGGTCATTGTCTCAATTAAAGCTTTCCGAGGAGCTCATGTCTCTTTCAGCGGAACCAAGCTGCCCATAAATCACCTGTAATTTGAAACCTGATTCTAACTTCCTATAAACTTTGCACACAACACCATTGATTTTGTCCCCCATTACTAACATTGTAATTGCATTAGAAAGGAAGAAAATAGTGAACCTATCCTTTAACAAACTCGGATTGAACGTAACAGCTCAGTCTGAGATGAGTTTATGGGTGAGTCATGTGGTTGATGGCTGAGCGAGAGCAGAGCAGCACAGGTATTTTTAGATCACAGCTAAGAAATATGAGGAATATCATACAGTGTAGAGTGTCGGTGTACATCATGGATAAGGGGGAAACCAACAATGATGCAGTGCAACAGCTGGTCACTGGGCCAAATTGGCAGCAAAGCTCACTCTGCAACAGCATATCCAGGTGCATGTGTGATAAATCTCTTAAAAAATGGGGTTATTACATTCTGAAGATCAATAGCGAGTGCACTGTAGATGTGAGTGGGACTGAAGTGAAGGGAGTCAGGAGGCCGAAGAAAGACGGACGGAAAAGAAAACAGCCAAACAGTGTTGATGTGGTCATAAATGTCTGGCTCAGACAGTCATCTCCTCACCTTTTATTTGAAATAATGGTGGGGCAACTGAGGGGGCCCCATAGCCTACACACACACACACACACGCACACACACACACACACACACACACACGCACCTATGACCAATGGCAGCTCAGGACAGTCCTTATCAGCAGCTGTGCACATGGTTTATACACACACACGTGAACTCACACAGATGCAGGCGCACACATCTGGCAGCGTCACAAGCACACAATTTCACACAGGTGTACTGTAAAAAAGCCCCGCTTGGACACACACACACTGCTGCATGAATGTGCCTTCACACAGTAAATACATATTCACATGTATGCACAAATAGACACGGCTGCATCACTGGCTGGTGTGGCAGCTGTACCCGCAGCTGTTAGGCATTAGAGGGGATCGACATAGTTACATGCTGTTTAACCATCGCACTATATATGTGTGCGTCACCTGTGTACATCCTGTTCTTGCCTTCCGTTACCACCTCTCAGCATGCATATACTGTATATATTTCGGCACAACCCGACATCACAGATTATTCATTTTGTCATTACTGTTCACCTATACCACAGTATTGTATTTATTAAATATATTTTATTACTGTACTTTAACTTTGGCACTATTTTATGTCTTCATATTTAATTGCATGATTTTCTTTTCATACATTTTGTATGAGCACAGTTGGAGGGAGTCTGAGCTCTAAGAATTTTACTGCCAATGAGTACTCGGCTGTAATTGTTGCGCGTGTGGCGATAAAGCAACTTGAAACTCGCAATTCGGCCACAGCAAAGGTTCAGTTTTAAGGCCGAGTTCTTTTTTCTCAAAAACTACAGCAAAGCAGTCGTTGAAATTCTTAGACCTCACACACACACACACACACACACTATATATATAAGAAAGTAGAATGAAAAATCATATAAGTGTAACAAAATCGAATTACAATGTAAGACCTAAAATTATGCAGCAGCTAAAATATATGAATAATATACAACATAATATACTGTGGGGGCCAGGTGAGTAATAGTGAAATGTATATACATAGCAGCAGGCAGAGCAGTGTGTGGCTGGGGTGACAGGGGTCTCTGATGACCCCGCTGACCTTCTTCCTGCACTGCTGGATGTAGAGGTCGTCCGTGGACGGCAGCTTTGTCCCGGCGATGTGCTGAGCAGCTTCCACCACCGTCTGTAACGCCTTATGGTTGAGGGCGGTGCAGCTGGCCTCTGACCTCCTCTCTGTAGGCCGCACAGGCACACCCACGCATGCACATACACACACACACACAGACACAGAATAACAAGAATGTTGAGAAGAGAAAGTTTTTTTACACTTGTGCACAATTTGAAGTTGCAGTTAAGTCTACTTTTAGCTTTATGTATCCGTGCATTGTAATGCCATTCTTGTGGGTGTATGTGTGCGTATTTCTACATGCGTATAACTGTACATTTACACATGTGCACGCACACCGACATCAATGTTTGAACGTGTGTGGATTCAAAGTAAAATACCATCATTTATATTCATACCCTCCGCCCGAGGAGAAAGAGAGAAGCACACTATTCGACACTAATGCACATAAGACACGGACCCATTTTATAAATAATGATTTATCCCTCAGGCTTTTGGTTTCCTTCCTGCTCTTCTATAGTTTTCCCATGAATTTCATATCACAATGTAAGTTTTTCTTTATTATTAAAATTCAAGTATACCTTCCAATTTGCACATTTGCCATTATTTGCTCAGTTTAGTTTTCTCTTGCATTCACAATCATGCTTAACCTGCTGCCACAAAGAAGAATATGATCACAGATAAATTAGAGGAAGCCGTTTTTCTTTACGTGAAGATGAATTTAAAGCTTTTTGTTAGATTTACTGCTGTACAGAATAAATACACCTCATTCATAACAACACTGTGTGCTAAAGCCTAGTAGATGCACCAAAACCAATGGAGTGAGACACATTATAAACTGCAGTGTAGTGGCCCCGAGGAGGCTGTGAGACACTTCACTTATTGTCTTGTTTGCAGTACTTCTGTTTAAGAATTAATGGGAAAGTGCAGCAGCGTAGGAAGTGCTCAGATCCTTTACTTAAAAGTTCCAATTAACCAAGTAGACGTTAAGTGTTTTTATACCGTGTCTCCTTTCTTTAATGTGTTTTTAGAAAAAATCTTGAATAAAATTACTTTATTTTCAGTATTGCTTTTTGTTGATAAAAAAAAATCTACCTGTTAGACTTATTTTGTTTACGACTGGTCTCTCATTGGTTAGATAACGTAGTGCAAGATGATATAAATTATATTTGTCTGGTGAACTCAGGACAACAGACAAGAAAAGTGACAGAGGTGATTCAGGGTCCAATGTGCGAAGGGTTAATTCCTCTTTTCGCAAAAGCTTGGTGAGTGAATATTCAGCTAAGCTAAACTAGCATTGTTAACTGCTATAGTCAGCGTGTGCCGACGACAGCTGACGTCATACTTCAATCTCTTTCAGCATTTTCATGCTGAAATGTGTGAGATCCACCTGTGAAATTTGCTGATGTGACAAATTAAAGGGTCTTAAAGCTGAAGTGAAAAACCACATTTCTGTATCACTTACATGAATGAAATAAACGAGACAACTAAATGTAAATTGTAAGTCATTTATTTTTATTACTGATGCTAATTGAGTATTGTACCACTGCAGAATGCTGTTGACTAGATGCACTACAGCCTACAGCATAATCCTGTTTCTGTACTGTGTTTTTTTATGCCTGCAGAGAGAATATATATACGTATATATGCACCTAAATGTTAAATCTTTAAAAAAAAGTTAAGTGTGTAAGAACATAATGCTGTGTTTGTTTAGGGGCTAAGCTGGTGAACCCAGGTGCAGACACAGAGTCGGGTAAGAGGTTTAAGGTAATTTATTGCAGGGCAGAAGGGATGGGATACGAGCCAGGGCAAGCCAAGCAGAAAGACTGAGGACAGCGTAGCAGAGCCGAGCAGGTCCAGAGTGGAATCTGCCGAGTGGGCTGGGGTAAACAGAGGTTAGAGCAGGGCAGATGAGACGGAGGGCCAGGAGAGAGGGTCCGGAGCAGAGCAGACAGAACTGCAGGCAGGTAAGAAATGGGGTTAGTCGTAGATAAAAGACAACAGAATTCGAAAAAGGGATGGAAATGCAGACTGACTGAACAGGAGCTATGGTCTGACGGGGTGGATGTGGCAGAGCTGACGCTGTATTCAAACTGCGCACTATGCTAGCAATGCAAACCGATTGGGCCAAAATGTAGCATGTGGTACGCAGAAAGCAAACAAAAGCAAAGTCAGCAGCATTTGAAAAATACTTGGTTGTCGTACTGATCTGGCAAAAATCTCCAGCATGCATGGGACCAGTCCATCTCCAATGCACTGGAACGGTCACGAAACCAAAAATACCATCAATCAACAGGTTTTATGAAAAGGCACCCAGTTTGATTGAAGCAAGGATAACAAGGATTACGCTTTCAAGGCAGAGGTGGTAGGCGGTTCCAAACACAGCCCTAGAGGTCTTGATTACAGGATAGGATGCAGCTTGAGAGGCTCTGCTCAGGCGCACCTGTCTGCAGAGAGAAAGGCTCTGAGGAAGACAGGGGATATTCTTGGGGCAGAAGTAACAAGTGTTCTATACATTAATTTATGGTTTAAACCAGTTTAAAGCAGTATTGAGAATTCTGATGATGCCATTAGCATCTAAAGCTTTAGCATCCGCATAAAGTATAACACAAGACCTCATAAATGTAGACTTTCCACCACTGGGAGAATCACTATAGTTAAAGTGAATTTCCCAGTAAAACCAGTCCAGTGGCAGACAGTAAAATAGCGTCTGATGGCCCACGCAGGCTGTCAGCCAGCCTTGGTTATTTCCTGATGTTTTCTTCCACAGTGCTCAGTATTTCAGATTCATCAGAGACTGCATTTTCTTATGTCTGCATGGTAGCCTATATGTGGCACCTTTGAAAAGATGAAGTCTGTCAGAAGAGAGCTGCTCCACCTCCTCACACTGAGTGAGATGTACAGGAGGAGGTCAGGACTCAGCAGTGTGGGGACAGACTTACTGATGTGATCTGTGTGGCAGCTCCATGATGAAGAGATCAGCCAGAGAGGGCTGTGATCCTCCCGAGCAGGTGACCTTTTCAACAGACAGACAGAGGGAAACAGGGAGAGGCAGAAAGACACGAGGACGGTCGAGCTCTAAGCGACGCTGACATTTGTACACCGCAGTACGTCGACCTGCTGGGATGTGACCATGCACCTAAATATTAGTTGAACGGCTCCTCAGCAGCAGTGTCACTCTACACTGCCACCCTCATGTTTGCTGCAGAATTGCAGTTTTATCCAGAGTGTCTGTGTCCACTCACAATCCCCATTCTCAGCCTCGAGCTTTATTTTCAGTGTTTTCAAGCTTAGCATGTTCCACTCATGCATGTTACACCTGCGATAAGTATCCACACAGCACTGCTTTGAGCTGCATGCATGCTCACAAAGGCAATGTAAGAGTGCTGATTTGTAGCATATGTTTTCCATGTTCAGCATCTTAGTTTTACGTGTTGGCATGCTGACAGTTACTAACAGTCAAATCTGCTATTCAATTCAATTTTACTTTTTGACACTGAAAAAGGAAACAGCGTGAATGGATTACTTCAATGGCTGCTAATGCAGAGGCATGTATTAATTCATCTATCCTGTGTCTTGAAAGCATCGTTACCACAGGGGAACCAAATGAATGCCCCCAAACAAAGCTTTTTCTCTCCCTCTCTCTCTGAAGTTCATATGCAACTAGTCGTTTGATTATTCTGCTTTATGTCCTTCAACATCTGACAAACAGAAGAACTTGAGTTCAGACATAAAATAATTCTCTTGAAATTGTTACAAACTCTAAGCAGCACTTTCTGAAATTTTGCAGCATAAACTGCTGAAACAGAGTTAATTTATTATTTCCAGCAGGTATATTTAAAGCACTCTAAAGTGATCATGAATATTTTCTGCTTTATCATGTTTTGGAGATGAATATTTGTAATGGGCTACATCCTGACATGACATCAAAGATGATAATTTTTCCCTCTTATTTTTGCACGCTGGGGAAACAGCAACACTTCATTAATATTAAACTGAACTGTGTCTGGGAATAGGAACAACTTCACTGATGGAATCCAACCCTGTTTCCTCTTTAATGATCCAAAGAGAAAATAACGGCTGCACCAAAACTTCGTAGATCTCATCTGATAACAAGCTGTCCGTAAAGTGCAGATAAAGAACGTTTCAGTGTTGTATGGCTGAACACACTGAAAACACAATGCTAGGATGTTGTAACCAAACCATCTCTGTACCTCTGGAAAGCTGCAAAGAGAAAACACAACTAAACACTCCGGATACAAAATCAAAAATGAGCAGCAGACATTAATCAAAGCAGCCTGTAATGACAATGGCATTTATTTTTCATTCCATTATGCAAAGTCTGGAAATTGTCTTAATTTAGAATGAATGAAAGCCTCAGCGAATGACGAAGTTTCATATTTTCTGTCGGAAGTTTCTACAATAAAGCTAATTCTTGCTGGAATTGCAGTTGGAAAATATATTCATATCATAACCACAACTTTGCAACTCACAAATGAACAAATGATTCAGTTAAATAATAAACACACTCACACACGTCTTTGGGCAAGTTCTCTCAACTCTGGGACTTTGACTTTCAAGGAGCACTGGAAATCTGAGGAAAGTTATCCACTGTGATGTTTAAATATGCAAAAGTTGATATTTGAAAATACTGTCAAACTCTGCCAGTGGTAGATAACTACCTAATCAACATGCAACTCATTTTTGCACTGTTTTCTTTCTTTTTTTATTCAAAACATAGCCTTTCCACCTCAGTGCATCTGGACTGAAACTTCACTTGCTGAGCCTGCAGGTTGACATTAAAGATTATGGCAGAAGTGCTGCAATTTTTTTAATTTTATATTCACTATTTTTGACCCATCGTCTAAAGATGAGCGTGCCCGAGTGTATTGACAGGCTGACCTTTGGTTCTGCAGGTAATGAGAATGAAAACCAAGTAAACAGCTTTTGGCTTTTCTCTTCTCCCAAAGGGGCTCTCCTCCATTTGGGCAGAGGGAGGAGGAGGAAGGACAGCGATGCTGCTAATGTCTCTGCACCATCCTTCTCATTACTGAGGAAGCAGGGAGGAAGAGAGAAAGATTTAGGAAAAGAGAGACATGCACAGGGACAGTACAAAATTGGAGGGGCGGGAGAAATGAAAGACTGGCATGTTTCTCCTCCACCACCTCATCTTCCTCCCTTCCCTCCATTCCTCCTCCCACTTAGCAGAGAGTTAAAAAGATGAGATCTTTCAAAGTGGAGGAATTATATTAAGCTTTCCTCTGGGGTTATGTTGAGCTGCTGTGGCTTTTCTCAGAGCAAACGCAGCGAGGTGAGCCGGCAGGACAGAGCTCGCCTGGGGAGATTAAAATCTGTGACTAAGGGCCCGTCTTGCCGAGAGCTGTCATATCTGTTTACTGGTTAGCACCGTGGCGAGCGGCCTTGGACGCCGGTTTAGGCGCGACGCCACAGAGGATTTTTCTCGCTTGTGTGTTCCTCCCCAAATACTTATCAACATGTCGGGAGACTGGCAGAGGAGAGTTTAGTTAATACGACTGTGCAACTGTTGTCTTTCTTAATCTAAAACAAACCTTCTACATGCCACCTTCCTCCTCCAGCCACCCGACTTGCCTCTCATTCTTGTATCCAATTATCTTTACAGAAATTGCACTGTGGGTTGTTAGATATTAAAGGTGCTGCAAGTTATTTTAACATCCATAAAACAAAGAAACATGGAACCTCTATTAAACTGCAGTCATGTTCATTTCAAGAAATGTGTCCCATAATATGATGCACACCATCTAAAATGAAGAAAATCAATGCCAACAGTCGCTTATGAAGTGCTTGCGCATTACCAACATGTTTTTTTGAGAATTGAGACACATTTGTTTGTGAAATATTGACTAATTATAGTGAAGTCAATTTCAGGCTGCTGGTACTTCACAGTTTTGGGTTCAGTTGTCTATGGTCTTCATATAAAACCATCACGTTTTTATGGTTAATTTGATGTTTATTCAGATTTTTCTTTGTTCTTTTTTTTTTTGCTACAACAGTTGTCTCTGTCATCTAACAAAAGGAGCCACATTGACTTAAAAGAAAAGAAAAATAAATAAGAAACTAAGTCCGTTATCAAGATCATACACTATATTTTTCTTCTCACTCTCTCTGATTAGTTTCTATTGTGAAAATGACAAATGCAACAATGCCCGGCTGCAACTGTTTCTACACACAAAAACGAGGCTCTTTTTCTGCAAGAGTAACATACGCTTCAAATTCTGTATTTCAGTTTAATATCAGCTGCTTTTCATCTCTTCTACTTTTTATATTGTTTTGTTGTCTCAATCTTGATGCATTGATCACACACTGGTGTCATCAGAGCACTCTGGCTTGTCATAGCAGGAAAGCAAAGGTAAAAGCAGTCACTGCAGTGTTGCAATAGATGATGCTATTAGTCAAAGGTTTATTGAACTTTTGTTGAGCCGTTGTCCTTTTATATGTATAAATTTGCAAGTGCATGTTCAAAATCCAAATGAATACAGTATAAACAATATCCAAAATCAAATTATTGCACATATTCTAAGCAAAATGTTCAAAAAATAAATGCAGATGAATGTGTTTCTGTCATTTTTTATGTGAATATTCTGAAAGTGTAAATAAAAGAGGGCCAATAATGCATTTATAAGACTCCATCATCATCCCCATCATCATCACTTTGATTCCTCTATTGTTCACATGTACTGTGTGATGTTTTTGTCTGTATTACTGGAACCACATCTCAAAACTAATTGTTATGAAGAGAATCTCTTGAAGACACTATTTCCACTTAAACGCCAGGCCTTTCTGTCCAGTTTTTTTAAGTATAAATTGAAAATGTGCTCATTTTAAATCAGAATCAAAGTTCATGTGTTTGCCCTGTGACAGCCTGTTTCCTGGCCTTTTGCCCAGTGCATGCTTGGATATGCTCCAGCCCCCTGAGAAGCAATAAGCGCACCGAGAAAACTAACAGATGGATGTGGTTGTTTCAGAATTTTAATTCTGCATTTTTTTTTTTCCTTCAACCAGCTTAGAGGTGACTGACAGCAGCAATTACACTTACACAGCCTAAATGCTGTTTGCTGAAATTAAACTGAGATGGTACATAATACTGTACGTCCTGTTTAGCTTCCACTGCCTCTGGGGAGAGAAAAATATGATTTTTCGCTGGTGCTCCTTAAATGATAAAGCATGCAATCTCCGCAGGAAGTGGAAGGAGTGTCCTCGCCTCACATCAGATTAAATTGTCCATCTAATTGGGGCAACATGGCTCCTCTTTAAAGGGAGAGGAATCTGCACTTCAGGATACAAGCACGTGATGACAGTCTGAGGGAGAAGGAAGCTTAAAGGCAGACCAGGAAAGAGATGAGAAAACATAAAGTGAGATGGAGATGCAAAGATATGGGAGGAAGAGGGAGAGAGCTGTGTGCTGCTGAGAAATTGGAAAGCATGCTGACCGTAAAATCATTCTCTTCTTGGAGCATAATCAACTGCTACACCTCTACACAGTCAGCCTTTCCTGCATCATTACATATTGGCGTGTGCCGAAACCCAGTCGTATTAATTAACCTCTTTAATTCAGCTCCAGTTGTTAGTGTAAGCCTGTCAATGCAGCTAATCAATGCATGCATAATTATATCAAAATAGATACAGCACGGAAACAGCCCACCTTCATCAGATCTCAGCTCAACTCATGCTCAAGATTAAAATTTATAATTGCCAGTGTTTTTCCCGCTGGACTGTGTTTTGTTAGAGGGTCGATGAACAGTGAATGGGAGGTGACGGGGTTAATTGCTCAAACAAAAGGTCAAATCAATTATTGATAAACACAGTCTGTGGAGGGCGAAGAGCTGAGGTCACGATGCTGAAGAGGAAGTGACTCACTGGCTCAAGATGGACGTGTAATCAGGGTTTGTTATTTTAAGCCTTTGTTGTTCGAGTGAAACTTACTGGATTTTTCCCACAATTGCTTGTGATTATTTAATGTTGGTCACTTGATGACGTATGGCACCTGCAATTCGTTGGCAGTTTGATAAAAGAACCTGAATGAGTGTATATAATAATAATAATAAAAATAATAAAGAATTGCAGGAACAATCTAAACTTGTGAGACATTTTTTTTGCGCATTTTTGAGGGATCGTGGATCACCTGCAGAACCATCAGCTAAAGGCAGCACATGTTTTTGTTTTGTTTTTGTCATGAAGATGCTTCACCTCATCCCAGAGGCTTCACTGGTGTTCCCATCCATCAGTAGAAATGATTAACGCTGTTGGGTGAGTGGTAACGGGAGTCTCTTCACTCAGAGAACGATGGTATCATTTGAAACCTTCGATTTCAGGATCTCCATCAGGAAACTGTTTACCAAAGTGGAGAACCATCCTCCACCTCAGACATGTGCTCAGAAGTCGTGCCTATGCCTCCCAACCTGATTGTGACTGATTAGCACATTTGCCCCTGATTCAACATTGTAATATTACTACAAAGTAGGAACATACGATGAGACTGATTGTTCAGTTAGACTGTTTTCCCTGGAGGTTCATGTTTGATTTCATCATATCTTTTGTGATGTTAGCAGAGAGCTGGAGACAGCCTTCATTTTTAATGAGGCAGCTGCTGTAAAGCTAGGAATCCCTGCACTTTCTTGATCAAATCTGAAGTAAAGGTACAGAGGACTTCCATCCATAATCCAAGCCAGTTAATCAGCACTTGATCTTGCAGATTAGGGCTTCATTTATGTATTGTATTTTAGATGCATTTGGAAGAATCTATCCAAACCAGGAACAAAGGGATTTATAACAAAAAATTTCCCTCTACAGTGATTTGATTCACTGGTACCTTTTGAGGACATAAGGAAGCCTTTGATGAGTCGATGATGAACAGGTGTCCTGGATTCTACCTGCTGGGAAATGAAAACTAATGCAGGCACTTAGGAAGCAACATCAAAGAAAAGCACAGCACTTATATGCTATAGCTGTGTGAAGTTAGTCCTCATTTAATTTTCATTTGACATTTCCATCTAGTGTGACTCACAATGACTGCAGCGTACAGTCAGATGAACTTTCTTGATCAACTGTGGTCCAAGTTTAAGGTCTTAGGTTAGAGCTTTGACAGTATTTCTGTAATGCTGTAATGTGTTTTTGTCCAAAGAAAGTAGCTACAGCTGCTGTTTGCAGATGACACCATACACTATTTTACAAATTCTGTTTACTTTTCTACTGTCTCCCAGGTAACTGTTGCTTTAATACACAGAAATACGGTCATCACACCCATACAAGAAATGGATGTGTCTGCATTACACCTACATGAAATGGCCTTTCTTGGTTTACAAAACACAACTTTTGTCTTGGATAAAAGTAAACACAAAAAACAAACCTATAACCAAATCTCTAAGTCATCTTGGATTGTATGCAGTACTGAAGACAAGTGAAATGAACATTTTCCTCAGAAGACATTCCTGGTAACTGTAACACATTATTAACAAGATCTCGGTAATAGTATCACAATTAACATATAGCGTATTACGTTACCACCTGCTATTAAGAATTCAATAGCAACCAACAATGTCGACCCTTCAACAGCATTCAACACATTCAGCATCAACCTAAAAACACTGTTGTTAAATACAGCTGTGGTCAAGAAACATACCAGCCACCTCCCTAACAGTTAAAACTATAAACCAGCACAAACTGACAATTACCAACATAAAACACCATATTCTGAAGAGACACGTTACAAACACTGATGTTAACAGGTAACATTTGCATTTCAGAATATAAAACAAGTTAACAAACTACTCAGTCCAGCATGGCATATTAGTGACACTCACAAACCATAATATAGCCACTATATATAAAACACTAGTTGTACTTCTGCAGTTGTTTTGGTGAGAGTAATGCAAAAGAAGTGGAATCAGTAGCACATTACTCCACCCAGACATTAATATTAGAAAGTAATGTATTCTTTTTAATTAAAAGTAACTAGTAATATGTAATATAATGTCCTATTTATTTACATCCACCCAAATCACAGGGATTAGAAGAGAGACAACGTGACAAATGCAAAGGCATAGAGTGAAAGCAGAAAGACGACAAGGAAGGGAGAGGTCAGCGAAAGGCTATGTGGCTCATAATTCAAGATGTTCCACTATTCAATCTCAAAAGCAGCGCTGTTAATTTGTCTGCAGAGTCATTTGTCAAACGGGCTGGTCATTCTCTGCTTATCATGGCAACATTACCGTGAAATGGTCTTGGCTAATTGAAAGTCCAGGAAGATGGTTGTCAAGCTACATGTCAGTGGTGAAGACACAGAATGGCAAAAGATAACCACGAACTTTCATCTGAAAGTATCTTCCTGCGTTTCTGACTGAAATAACTTCTGGATCGTTAAGTGGGAAGAGACTGACCTCAAAGGAGATATCCCGCTTTGGAGGAATGCCATGGCTGCAAGAAACACCCTTCCATTCCTGGTAAATCGGGTTTTTATAATCTTGACTGTCCCAAGTCCAAACATGAATTCCTTAGAGAGCAGAAGAGGCGGAACACATTGGCTGAAATGCAATCTTGGAACCCATCGTCATCATTTCATAGCTGATGGATTCTGAGATTGGTCTGTACTTAACTTCAGTGTCACTAATGAATGCATTCCCAGTTTTGATGTCAGCTCTGGTAGACTCACAGGTCTACGTCCACCTGTGTTCTTCGATGTGCAAATTTCCTCAGTAAGCAAATAGAAACATGATGCATCTTGCGTTTGACATTGGAAGGGTTATGATTCCAGCAGTAAGCCAGCACTGCATTTTGTATATTACACTACTAGATTAGACTATATTTCTTTATCACCATGTTGGACATGTGGTATCACATCCTATTTCAGCGCTGTCCAGATTGGATATTAATGGTCCAAGGAGGATTCTTAATGCATTTGGTGAATGCCTGACCTTCTCTTTAGTGCCGCCATCAGATCAGAATTTCCACTTATTTTCAAGAAATATTAAAAACTTCAGCAATCAAATTGCTATGAACTTTCACATTCATGCTCTGTAGAGGAGGAAACCTTCACACAGGGGACAGAAATCAACAGTAAGTATTTTATCTATGGACACTTGAATTGGAAGTGAATTAATAAGGTTTCGCTAAAGATTCGCTGTCATGTTAACAGAGCACACATTTAACAAACATAGTTAGCTGCATATGCAGCATCTGGTTCATCAGCTCAAATGTAATCACTGTGCTCACGGGACATATTGAAGTCTTCAGTTCTTCTGCATGAATCATTAATTGCACTAATGACACAGATGCACACTCACACAACAAATAAACATACACAGAGATATACATGCTATCTCTCCCGGACACACACACTCACATTCTGCATCCCAGCATATGGTGGCTCATGTATGTAGCTATCCATCTGCGCAGACTGAGAGGCTCCAAGCAGCTGGTGGTGGTGACGTTTGCTTGAGGACTTCCCTAACTGGATTCTCTAAATGGCTCTGCTACAGACGACAGATCACACAATCGAACAACACTCCTGTATCAGTTCATCCCTCCATCGTCTCCCTCATCTTGGATTCCCAGAGTCAAAAGTTTCTTGATGATGGACAAAACTGAAGTTTTGAGTCCCATTGCAGGGACAACAGTTTGCTCATGCACATACCTCTGTACTGGTTACAATCTGGTCCTCACAAGGTAAACCATTAATTTTAGGGTTCAGACTTGGTGTTAGACGTTTGACTAGGTTAACATTATGAGATTAAGCTAGGTACCATTTGTGCAGGTTAGGACTCATTACACTCACAATAACAAAAAATTAAAAAGGTGCAGGTGTGGCAAAGCTGCTACATGCACTCAAGCACCCAATGAAGCCAACGCAGAAGCATCAAATCTGCAGTTCCTCAGATGTCCACTTGAGGCTGGCTCCAAAAGCGAGTCAATCCCCATAGATAACCAGATCAAAATGTGCAAATTTACAGTAGAAATAAACACGTCGGTGAAGTCAAGGTCCATTTTTAATGCAGTTTATGCATGCACTTCAACTTCACATGGTTTATGATCAACAGCTCACTGTGTTTTTCCTATTTTTCTCCTGACTGAGCCCAGGTAGAACAGATATTCCAAGTTGCAACAGCACATCATTTATTGTAACCTACAGCATTCAGTGTCTTCAAACAGCAGGAAACAACAGCAGTTGGAGTCAAGGTTACATAAAATCCAGTAATAAATCTTTTAAACCTATTTGCTCCTCTTAAATTTGAGTATTTCTGAGTGAGGTAGAGACCCCCAAAATAATACATTTAATCTTAAATTAAAAAGTCGCGCAAGCCTTCAGGGAGTCACTGTAAGTCAATAGAATGATGAACCAGAATGGACACCCAAATGTGTGTGTGTGTGTGTGCTTGTGCATGTGTGTGTATATGTGTGTGTGCGCGCTTCACACTGCCCTAAGAGTCCACAGAGTTCTAACCTTAATAACCTCAACCTCTAGAGATGAACAACACACAAATCTGCACAAACAACTCGACCTCTGGAGCATGTGTGTCATCTACAAACACCACACACACACACACACACACACACACACAAACAAACACTCATTTATCCCAAGGTCAGCAGTGGGTGAAGGTGCCAGGATGGAAGGATGGATGAGGAATGGCTGAATGTGTGTGAGTGTTCATGTGTGCACGTGTGTGTGTGGATGGACAGATAAATGGACAGTAGGTGTCCACAGATGGATGAATGGACAGACTGATCTTTTCCTCTCTCGCTGCCAGGTGTCATTGATCAGTCTGCTCCTCCTCGCTGCATTTTTAATTACTTGGTGAGAAAACAAATTAGACGAGGCTGCGGGGCACTTCCAGCTCAGAGGTGAAGCCAGGCTGTGATCACTCAGGGTCCTCATCAAAGACCATCGATAGCAGCTGGGGACGCTGAGATCAGGAGCTGAAGAAAAGAGGAAAAACGCTGTCCTGTCATGTGTCTGAAGTCATTTTCACTTGTTTGATTTGCAGAGGAAAACATGCAGCCAAGTTCATTTTACAATGACTACATAACTACAATTATGACTTGTAATTAATGGCTACTAACATTTAATATTTGTCATTTGGACAACATATAAATGCTTATCTGGTTTTATTTTATTTATTTATTGTGTTTGTTTTTGTTTTTTTTATTATTAGTTGGTGTTTTAGTTTAAAGCATCTATAAAATGGATTGCTATGAAATTTTGGGGCACCAAAATCCATGAATCCCAGTGACTTTTCATCTATCACCACCAGCAGGTCAGAGTGCATTACTCAATCCTCGAGCTTGTGAGCAGGCAAACATGGAGCCTCATGGTGCACAACTTTTTTATATTGCTGCTGGCTGCTTTGACTCTGGTAGCTCCAGAATAGCTCCAACAGTGACGTGATCATGCACCAGATTAAGCAAGAATATGAAAGTAGAATTCAATGAATGTATTCATCAGCCAAGTCAACCAGTTGTAAACAAGCCAAAAGTTCATTCAGATTATTTAAGTCACTTCGTTTGGAGGCTAAAGTAAACATAAATTAGCCTGTATTGTTGGTAATAATCCCTTATTTCCCTGGAAAAAGTACAGAATGTCAAAGTTGAACTGTGAAGTCAGTCTGTAAACTGTGATGGAAGTTTCTAATTACTTTGTCTTCTCATTAAAGTGAATTCGGCTAACCTGGCTGACTGCTGCCAACCTGCCTGATTGGTCTAAGACCCATGTTGTAATGCACACACCACACAGACATCAACAAATACCCAGAAGATGACATGACAGTTTCTTTTCTTCCTCTGTGACACGTTTTATTTCATTCGTGACGTGTGCATCGATCCCTGATGAACACACTCTCACTGCTGCATGTTTACCTCAAGAAAGCCCAAGGTACAACATTTCCTTTGAGTCTTATAACAAACTTGTTGTTATTTGTATGTTGACTGATGGGGAATGTTAAAATAGCAGCATGTGAGCCACTGAGCAATAAAGGCTGTGTCACTCTGTATATTCATATTAATTCAATGGCTGGATGAGCCGCTGACAAATTTCCTCAGGGAGTGTAAAATCTATCTTATCTGTCATCTTACCTTACCTAGTTATTGAAAATAAGAATTACACATTCCCAGGTGTGTTTTTTGTCACAGGTGAAATAATATATAGTGAGTGAAGGTGTAATCCATTCTGCTGGGCTTTTTCTTTTGTTTTGTCTTCTTATTTTATCTATTTCATTCGTTCCCACCTGTCCTCAGGTCTGCATACGCTCGTATGATTGTGGGTTCACTACAGAAAGAGACCGTAACCTGATGGGAAATCTGAGGTGTTTTATTGGGATGCAGCAATGACAAGGCTATTCTAAGTATAATAACCAAGGAGTAAAACAGCAGATATTTGCTTCGTATGACCAGGTTATCAACTGCGAGCCTAAGCATCATCCTGAGATATCACTCCAGTCCACGCCCTCTCCAGAGTGCACTGCTCTGCATCGTGGCCTGCACTCTAGAGCTACTCCGCAGGTACCTGCAACTTCATCATTCATTTGCAGTCATCTCTCGGGGTGGGGAATGTAAATCCAATATTCACTCGGTTTTATAGTCCCTATCAACTCCCCATGGAAATATCTGACTCTTTAGTTGCTGAATACTCTGCTACATTCACCAGCTTGTCACTCACTGTGTCTGTTTGGTGCTGAGCAGGTAGTGTACGGTGGGTTTTTACAGCTTTTTTCGCTGAAAACATTTGCCTACTCCAGCCAAAAACGACACAAGTCACACAGCTAAATGTGCTGAAAGGCTCTCTAAAGCTTCATAAAGCTGAAGGGAGCTGCTGATTCAGGTGATTTTTCCCTGTCAGTTCATCAACAAGCAACCCCGTGTGTTTCACATTGTCTTGGGAGACAATGTATGGTTACGTGAAGGAAATGACCACTTCGATTTATTAATCTGACATCAATGTTAGCTGCTTTTTGTGTGGATTATGTTGTTTTATGTCGCTCTAACCTGTGAGTAGGGAATGATCATCCCAGCTGATGTTGTTGTAAGTCGACACTGAAGCTTCAGTTGCATTTGCAAGGAGCAGTATGTGAGAAAACATCAACAAGAAAAAACAAAAAAACTTTGAGCTCCCTGTGGACATTTTTCAAAATTTGTTATCCTGGCTAGGAGAGTTACCAATGAAAAGTGTTTTATCTCATGCAAGCTTGTTAGTTGTACTGCCATGATGTGTTAATGTTGGATGTTAATATACAACATCAACAATAAAGTTAATTCATGACAATCTCCTTATGGTAATTACAAGCAAGTAGGATTTAAGTGGGCTTTTGGGAATTAAAAATAGGATTTGTTCCCAAACAGGAAAACATGCTTTGAAAGTTTCAAGGCAAACTATCTGGTGAGTTAATGGTTGAGGCAATTATTGATCAAAAGCAACAGACAAAGGACAAAGAATATTGGAGTTTAGTTGTTTTTGTGTGTAGTGCCTCCAGCCAGTATCTGTAAATATGTGACAACTAATTTCTCAGTCTTAATTATTCACCTGCGAGGTAGAAAAGCACAGCTAATTAGGTTCCTCATTAGTTGTTTTTCTTTAGTGTTTGAGGCAAACAAACAATTCAGTCCTTCACACAGCTCTTCAAATTCAACTAACCAATTTATGATTTTGACAAATTAGCATGAGTAAGATAAGAATGTAATTCAATAATATGAAACCTCATACACTGTGGCACTTGGATAAACATGTCACCATGTAACATAATATTAATTACATTAAATATCAGTGTTACTAGCATCAATATAATAATAAACAATTTTGAAATGAGGTGGGATGTGGGAACAGTGTGGAGGTTCCTGTTTGAGGAGTGCGTGCAGCAGCTAGGCTCATAGAGCAGGAGTAAATCTATGATGGAGGTGGAAGCAAGGCCACATAGGGCTTTTGAAGTGATTAGTAAAAGTTTAAAGTTAATTCTTCACCAAGCCAGTTGCCAGTATAGTGTTGAAAGGATCAGAGTGATATGAGCTTGTCTCTTAGAATCTGCTAAAAGTCTGCCAGCCAAGCTCTAAACAAGCAGGAGATAGGAGATGGCCTCGTGGCTGACCTTCTGCAGTGTTCCTGAATTGGAGAAAGATGGAGAAATGATTGTGCTACTTTGGTGATTTGTATGTTCAAAGAAAACTCAGAATCAAAGACTGCACCCACATTGCAGGCGTAATGCTTAATGGTGGACGACGGGTCTCTAAGATCCTTTTTTAAGTCACAGGACAGGAGATTTTGACCCACTGATATCACAAACAGTTTCTTGAGCTTGCTACCAGGCAGAACATAAAAGTTCTGTGACGTCTGCATAACAGTGGGAATTGATGTTGTATGTACAGATAAGGAATTGACCCCCGGGAACACACCAAGAGAGGGAGGCTGGAGATCAGGAGACTTCTCCAATCATATCACAGGAAGGTCTGTCAGAAAGGTAGATGTGAACCCAGGCAAGAGCATTGTTCTTAATACAAAACAACATTTCAGGCAATTTATAAGGAGATTGCGGTCAACTGTATCAAATGAACTCAAATTGAGCAGGATTAAAAAAGAACAAGCTCCAGAATCATCATAGGCGACCTTGATATGCACTAAACAGCTCTGAACAACACCGCCCCCCTCAAAACAGCCTCAACAGCGAGATGTTCCAGCAGTGAATACTGTGTTTGCTTTGTCTTTTGTCTCTGATTAGGAGTCTCTGTCACACCTGTTTTCACTCCAGTCATCACTCACAGTCATTTTCATTATAAGTGGTGCAGTCCACTGTTCCTGCACTCAATTTAATTTGCACGAACAAGGGATACATAAGAAGAGAGACATGTATGTAATCCAACATTACTGTTTGAACAGTAAACAGTGATGTAAGTAAAATTACACTCTCCCTCTGTGTTAAGTTCCTGCTAATGCAAACCAATCACTTCCTACTGCTGCTGATTCACATTGCAAGCATTCAACTGGGAAAACACGGGGTGGATTTTATTTTGAAGCAGTCGCAGCAAACAAGATGTATTTGTCACCGCAATTAGAGATAACCATTGTTCAAAACTGCATCGAGAACTCGAGACAGCTATTGGCATTTGTTTGTCGGCGGATCGTTTTTAATTCTGGCAGGGGAGGAATGGAAGAGTCAGGAGCAGCCACAGTGAGTTCAATAAGGTGACACTGTGCACCTGCAACTTCCCAGCAGGGCTGCCAATTTTAGCTATTGTTCCCTGCAATGTATATTTTGGAGAATGACTCATGTTGTACACAGCATGAACTCAGATTGTGGTTGCAATCATTATTGATGGACTTCTTGACTGATTTCTTTCTGACGCATTCGCTGCTCGAGGAGTGTTCACTGCCCCCAGAATTCTTTGACGTGTGGTATTAAACTGCACTTCGCACTAAGAAATGTGCTTTCAACTCCAGTTTTAACAGATGTCTACACATATTGTGACCTGCAAATGATAACTCATAATTCAAATCAGTGCTGACTGGGCCATTGTAAGGTAATGCTACATCACTACTTCCTCTAAGATCCCCTCCGTAGGCCACAGTGATGCTGGCTGGGCCCAAAACGGAAGCATCTGCCTCATACATAACCTGTTATCTGGAGGAGCAAAGGCACGCACCATCGCTCCTCAGCCACTGAATATTTATTTAGGAATGCAGGTTTGCTATCAAGGTCAAACAGCGACTCTACCCTCACAGCAGAGTCATTTACCTCCCTGAGGTGGTGGGGGAGGAGTGATAGCGAGGAGAAAGAGACAGGAAGAGAAAGAGAGGGGGATGCAAAGACACTGCAACTTTTTATGTTTTTATCTGCTTGCATTTTTCCTCTCGCCCAGGGCAGAGACGCCCGGCGAAGGCGGAGGAGACGTTCGGTCAACAGTGGAACTTTTTTTTCTGCTTCAGACCTCAGTGATCATGGAAAACTCTCACCGGTAGCCCTGTTTTTTTTTTTGCATGTGTCTGCTCAAAATTCACATTACGTTGAGCTTTTTTTTTTTTTCAATCTTTTCACTTCTCTCCATAACTCCCCACATGCAGATAGCATCCAATCTAAATGACTGCGGTGTCTGATGGCGCCGACGCTGTGTGGAAATCAGTTCGAACATTTATCTCTCCACCTGTGTAATGACTTGCTGTATTGTTATGTTTATCTACAAAAGAACATAGAGGGAAATGATGAATGCCTGTGATATGTGCTGACACCTCTCAGACTGTGATTTAAAAGCTTTTTGATGCTGTTGCGGAGGATGTTAGCTCATCTTCCTCACCTTTGCCACCTGGCTCTCCTCTTCTCGCTGCAATGGGAGAATCTGGAAGAGGAGGAGGAATCATGGGTGCAGCTTTAATGACTGAATTGCCTCTTCGTCTTCTTTTTTGTTGCCGTCTGTTCTCCTCTTTGTCCTCTAATTTGACTTCTGCCTTTGACTGGTTCGTCTTCATCCTCATTGACTGTCCGTCTTTATGATTTGATTAATTAACTATTGTCCTCCATAACTACTCCTCCACCTCCTGCTCCTCCCCAGTTGCCTTTCATTTCTCCTCTCTGTAGGAACCTTTGTTGTCCTCTCTTTCTCTGACCGGCTTAGCCTCCTCTTTGCTTTTGTTTTCTTCTCTGTGTTTAGAGGGAATGGAGAGAAAAGGATTTCAGTGATGAGAGTGAGCTTGGCTGTCTCATTTTGCTTCTTTCCTGAAGTGGACCCAACTTCTTATGTCTCCTTCTCTCCTTAACCTCCCCCTCCTTGCAGACAGCTCAAGGGGAACTGAATATTCCTAAAGAAATACAAGGGGAAGAAGGAGAAAGATGAGAGGATAAAATTGAGAGGAAAGCGAGGGCCTGATTCTCAACACATGTCAGATACATGAATGGAGCCTGACTGGCGAGGCCTTGTTCGGACGGCAAGAGCGTACCTGATGTGGCCACCCGGTCGTATCTCTTCATCTGTCAGTCTCCATCAGTTCTTTCTCTCTTCCATCTGATTTTTTTCTTCTCTTTTCCTCTATCTGCAGCCAGCTGGCTCTCAGCTGACATGCTGGAATAACAGCAGTATTAGATGTTAGAGACGGTTTCTTTCCAGATCGTTGAAGTCTGTTTGGCTGCTGCAATCCAATCCAGTCTGGGTCAGAGAAAAAGGGAATTGGCAAATCATCACATTTTCAATAAATATATCTTAATACATCACTTTCTGTTTCAGTCCTCACGACCATGTCAAGTATACAATCTTGCAGCAAACACAGATGAAATTTCAGTCAGCTGAGCTCAGTTTTGTTTATAGGAAGTGCAAGGTCAGACTACTCAATGAATGAGCCAGTATGGAAGAGCAGGAGGTGGGCACTGGGTAGCCTGCTCAGAAGCTTGGCATCATTTGTTCATAAGGGATGAAAACAACAGTGATTTAGGCATATTATTTGCTAAGATAGGGCATTTGGAAAGTACTGCGTATGTGTGCGGACGATAGAGAGATTTGTTTTTTCAATACGGAAGGTTGTCACTACTTTACTCACAACTGAATTTGAATTCATGATGAATGAAACTACAAAGGCCGGCAGAGGTAGAGTAAAGCTGATTTGAGCGCTGTCGACCTAGTGTAACATTATATACGCTGTTTTGACATACTGATTTTGAAATACTGCAATCATTTAGATGTAATTTTTGCTATTATTACAAAGTTCACAGTGAGGTGACAAGAAAATAGAAGGGGGAGAAATTCTGACACTCAACACACAATTATTCTGTCTTCTCTTCCCATTTTTCATGTTAACCATCTTTCCTGTCACTCTCACCCTATCGCTCTGCACTGTGTTTAAGATGGTAGGAATTTAGAAATGTCATTTTAAAAATTAATCCTATAGCAGTCCCTCTACAGCGTTTTGCTCGTCAGAACATGATCTTGCTGTTTTACACCTGCAGCAGTTCTCCATTCAGTCCTGGTATACTGGGACTTAACATTACTGACTATATGCCAAAGTCTGCTATCATTGTCATATTTTTCAGACTTTCAACTGCATTTCAGTATGAGCATCAGTTTGGAAAGACTTGCTAGGGGTAGATAACATCACAGTAAACACCACAGCTGCTTGTTGCCAAAGTTGTCTTATTCAAATGGTTAAAGGTTAAGTGTGATTTCTGATATAATGTATAACAACTGAAAAGTTACTTAAAACTAACTTAAAATGGCTTAAACCCCTGCCTTTACTTGACAAGGACAAGGATTGTTCTGTCTCTCAGAAGCAAAAATGAAAGCAGCCTGATGCTGTTGTGGCAGCCCAAAAACCTCTGAAGTTGTTTTCATTTTAGAGGTGGCGCCATTGCATGTAAAACCAGTGCAAAGACTCAAATTGCACATTTAGATATCAATTATAATGTTGGAAAATGAGAGGGTTCCACTGTGGTTTTCAGATCAGTCAGAGGCTCAGGCTGGAGGTGTCAACACATACAGACACACTTAACACACACAATGTCGGTGTAAAGGTAATGAGTAAGGTACAGAAAAAAGTTTTGTTGGGTACTGATACCGAATTCTAGGTAACTGGTGTCAATATCAGTTCAAATGTGAACAATACCCAACTCTACCAGATATACTTAGCAAATTGGAGGAATTGGAAATAAAGGCCTGTCTCTAATATAAGCCTGCAACAAATCTGCTTCAATAAGCGTGCTTCAAAGGCCTGGATTGGGTCTGGGTCTGTAGTTGAAGTAATTAAAGGCCCCAGCCACTCTTTGAAAATCTATTGTGGACTATTTTTGGGTGGATAAACATGGATTACAAAACACACCATCAGAAAAGTTCATGCACGTAATGGCAAAATTGACTGTTGAGTAAACAAAGCTTTTCCCATGAATTTGACATGGAAAAACCGCATTACTTTTTCTCTTGTCTGAATGGTACAGGTACAGCCTAGAGTGGCCAGCTGGTCTGTGAAAGGGCCCATACAGATCCCTGCTGGGCCCCCGCTGGGCTGTAATGAGACCTCCCTCAAAGAGGTAGTGAATGCAGCCCTGACTCTTAACACCCAAATGCATCATGTGTGGAGTAATCATTGATTACTGTACTTCATCTGTACATAGGCCACAACTTTTAAGGTGACTCAGACATATCTGGAACATGTTTGCTTAATGTCTCTTACAATAATGTTCAGATGGGATTTTGCACAAACATCAGTACAGTTGCTCTGTTTGTTGTCGGATGATTACTTCAACTAAGTAGTTTTTCTTTAAACCGTACATGCAGTCTTTCTTTAACCTCAGTCGTTAATCCCTGTCTGCTTGATGCCATCAGCCCTTTTCTCCTTGTTCCCTCCCACTTACAGCCTCTGCTTCCTATCCTGGAGTCACCTGACATCCCCTCCCACCTACACGGCTGCTCCCACTTTTCTCATCAGCCCTGTAGCACATATACCAGCCTTCGTTTCCCCAAAATCAGTGTCAGACTTTTCAGTTTTGTAGTTTCTTTGTTGCAATGTGTATTTTATTTTATTTTATTTTATTTTTTTGACTTTGAGCCACTTGTACCTGTCTGCTTGCCAGCCAACCTTTACCCATTACTGTCTACATTTGGGTCCTTCCCCTGCTGCCTCACATTCACCACCTTGAAAAGAGAAGAAAACAGTCATGCCGTGAATCTGTTTGTAATGCCCATATTCATCTTCATCATCACGACACACTTATGGGTGGTTGTGAAAGTTAAAAGCAGTGACCTATTTTAGAATTTAGTTTCAAGACTTGTTGAAATAACTTCATGATTGGAGAAAGAAAAAGTGTGAAAATGGGCATTTTACACTATAATGATTGTTCCCCAGAGTTGTAAATTAAACACAAAGTCATATGTCTCTCTCTGTTAAATCCCTGCACACACTTTCTTTACACTGCAATAGTTCAAAGCCAACATCAGTGTCTCCTCCATGTAATCCTCTCCTGCTGGGAAATGGATTCACCTCATTTTTTATGCACAGGGCATGTTATGTTATGACTTTGTGGTCTTTTCATGAAATGTCAGGAGACGTGCGTGAGCTGCTGTGAAACTCTGACCGTCACTATGTCAGCACCAGTGTCGCCACCGCTAATCCTCTACATTTCCCGTACATGCAAATTAAAAGGAGAAAAAAAAAAAAAACACATTTCATGCACAAGTCTGCAAACACACAGACCTGCTCGCACCCGATTCATGGATGTCCAGTGTGTACACACACAGCACAATCACACAATCCTGAACACAGAGTGGATTCATGACTTCACACTAACTCTCCCTCTCCTACTCGATGCCTCTCTCACTCACTCTCTCTCTCTCTCACACACATCATGTCACTGTTTCATTATTCTGGCCTGCGCATCATGTCTGCATTGTGTCAAGCTAACAGTCCCACAGCTAACAGACACCACAGTCCCTGCATGCTAATGTCAAGACTGATGATCATGAAGGAGGTAAGGAAGGGAAGAATCACAGTGGGGGAGGAAAGAAAGGAAGCAGAGGAAGAGCATAAAGGGAAAGAAATAGGAAGATTACAGCGGCATGCAGCAGCTAAAGAAACCTGAATTCTGAAGTCTGCAACTTAGTCGTATACGGGAAAAGGTGATTTAACAGTAATAAAAAATAGCTTATGGAATAAAATTCAACTTCATATTAAATTTGTAAATAAGGTTTCAAAACACATTGCTGATACAATGTCATTTTGAGGACTGTTGCTCTAGCAGATCGAAGCACACTTTTGCGTTTTTACCCTTTAGACGGTGACACGACGGTGGAGTGTTTTTAAGATTTCCACTCTGGAGGGCGTTCTCCCTTTTTTTGCGTTTTTAAGCCCCAAAAACGCCATCGCCATCTGAACGAAAGGCACATCCGATAAAATATTTTATCGTTTTCACCCGCAAGCGTTATCGTGTAAACGGGGCCTGAGCTGGAGAGATTTTTCTCAAACATTTAGAATTAAACACACATTTACCTGTTTACAAATCTGGCAGACACAAAGCAACATCATCACTTATTCGGAATCATGCTTTCATACGATATAAAGTTCGATATTCAGTCTCATTTTAGTTTTGGTCTTCAGCAACTCTTAAGCTGCAACATGTCACTATGCTCACCAGCTAGCTGCTAATCTATCTGTCTGTCATTTGAACAGAGCTTTTTTTGTGACTACCTGCCGCGACTAAAATCAAGGTTGATGAGAGCAGTGAATTAAACCAAAGCAGAACAGCTGTGGGCCGTAAAACCTAAAAAATGAACTGAAAGACAGCACCGTGGGAGCAGAGTTGGGCAATAATTCTCTGTGAGTTTGTCACAAAGACCAGCACTTTCACATGTAGGATTATTTCCGCTGATAATATATATAAAAAAATATTTATTAGTGCAGCTTTAAAGACAATGCTTGTCACGTTTTTTTGTGTTCCGGGCGCTGCTGTTGATTAATTTTTGAACCAAAAAAATGCTTTTAATACGAAGAGACTTCAGAAGAGATTAAAATTTTAATAGGTTTAACATTTTTTGATAAAATCTGAGTGATGGATTTAATAATTTCACAAGGTTTCAGTGTATCAAAGATTCTCCTCACACGAAACTCTCAATTTACAGCACAGGAGGCTGATTTTTGGTTAATTTTCAGATATCGCACTCTATGTTTTGAACGGGCTATAGTTGGTACAAAGCCATGTAGTGACCTTCACCTAAACATAATGGAGGATGAAGGGTGAGGAGAGGAGAGGAGAGAAGGGGAGGTTTGGTCAGGAAAGAGATAATGGAGGGAGTGGAGGAAGAGGAGAGGCAGACAGATGAGACAGATGGATGGATAGAGAGAAAAAAATCTTCTGAGGAATAAAGTTTGCTGCAATCCTGCTGCAATACTTTGACAATTTCCTCATTCCTTTGTTGTTGATGTGTTTTGGTATGAATTTTTCAGATGAGCAGGGGAGCAGCTCTGATACGAGGGTTACGGCAGACAAGATGACAATTTTTCTGATCGACGGCAGATCAAAGAAGGCTTAACGCTGCAGTCAATCAAATGCTGAGGGTGACAGGATGGATGGAGGCACAGACTTTATTACACAGTCTGCTTAGCTTCTTTCTGAAGAGTTTGAACGTAGCGTGCGTATGCTTCAAGACATAAAATCACAACGTAAATTATCTTCATGTTTCTGAACAGAGTCAGAAGAAAGAGTCTTTTTAAATCACAATTCACAGCTCAGGCAGGTTCTGTGGATACCCAGATAGCTTTTAAACAGCTTTTAAACATCATTTATATTCTGTGTCTAGCTCTTCTAACACTTTATTGAAGCTATGTTAGGCTCTCACTAATGAGAATATCCTCATCAAACTTTTTTGGCTGCATAAAAGTTAATATTGTTGAAGTCTTGTGCCTTATGTTGGAATCTAACATCCTCATAATTCAGCCTGACAGATTGTGTATCTCTATCTCTTGTGTATTCTAAATGTGTGCTCAGACAGACGGTGAAGCAAGTTTTTGCCTTTCATTAATTGCATGGAGTTTACCACAGGACTGTTTATTTCTGCTGTATGTATTCAGCCCAGATAGCCAATGTTCTGACTCTACAGGTATGCGGTGACTCTCTAGCACGTCAGCCCAGACCGGTGATTGTCAGGTGTGTGCCTGTGTGTGTGTTTTTGTGTGAGACTCAGACTCTGAATGATGTCAAAACTCTATATATTTTTAGCAATAATGAAGTAATATAACTCATTACCAACAGGATTTCAGTGACGTTATCATTACATTTAGTATATGCACTAATGCGTAACTACCCAAAAGTAGGTGTTCTGCAATTCTCAGCTAACTTAACCCTTCAAATATTCTTAACACAGAAAAAAAAGAGCTCAAATACACGGTCCCGGGCCAATAAATGTAACATGTATTTGAAACAGGAAAATTTCTGGTGCTGGCCAAAAAAAGCAGGAAATGTAGCAAGAAAAGAAAATGTAAAATCCCGTACAAGTGTTTTAGAGGACAACACTGACTTGGCTTATCAAATCAAAGCAATATTTATATCAGCTGTTAGGAAAGTGGCATCCAAACAGAGAAAAGAGGCACAATAATAAACGAGGCTTGGGAGTGTTGTAGCACTGACCAGCTTCAGTTGAGCAGCCTGCTCAGATCGATGCCAGCTCTCAAACAGCAGCTGGCCTGTCAGTCTTCTTTCCAGTTGGTGGCCTTTTGCTAACCTCCACCTTGAAATAGCCTGCTGCCATCATGCCCCTGTGTAGCAGAGCAGATGAAGTCCCAGTCGGCAAGTCTGTCTGCACACTCAAGCATGGTGACAGAACTCCCGACAGATGGCTGGCTTTGCTTCCTTCTCACGCCGCGCTGCCTCTTGCCCCCACCGCCATCGCCACTGCTGTAATGACTGCGGACCTTTAAACCTCACGATGAGGGAGGCCTGCAAACTCAGTGAAAAAGAGCCCCAGCTAAAAATAGAATGCTGGGATTGGAGCCGCAAAGCCCAATCCAGCTTTACCTGAGCGAAAGGTTTTGAACACGTGTATGTGTGTGTGTGTGTGTGTGTGTGTGTGTGTGGTGGCGGTGACGGTTAGGAGGGGAGATAGAAATCAAAAAAACAGAACGAAAACATCAACTGACAGCAGGAATTGGCAGCCATTTTCTCCATGTCCTTGGGGTGACTGCGAGAGCTCCATTGCTGTGTTGAGTCTGAAGGTGATTGGCATCAGGTGAAGCCTTCACTGTTTGTTCTCTAATCATTTCTTGGCAAAAAAACAAAAAACAAAACGGCAAACGAACAACAAAAGGCTCAGGGTACAACTGTTTTCTTTGACTGACTTACTGTTTGGACTGCTGACAGATCAAATCACTGTCACCCTAAAGGCATATTTTATTCAGCATCAAACCACTGAACCATGTTTGTCTTTCCCTGACTGACTGTCTGTTGGACCTGGTAGGTGTCAAAGCTAAAAGCTTGAGGACTGAACTCAAACCAGGTTTAAGTCACTAAAATGAGGCTTTGAGACTTGACTTGGACTTGACTGCTGCAGGATTTGACTGACCTGACTGAACTAAAGGGTCTTGACTTGTTAATTTGCTTTTGAATCTTAAGGCTCCTTAAAAACTTGACGAGACTTGAGACTTGACTTTAACGTGTCTCAATCGACTTGAGACTTGTCTTGGATTTGTCTTGACTGATCACTTGTTTCTACTGACTAAAGGCCCACTTTGGCTGATTTAAGAAATGACTTGGACTTGTCGTCTTGACTGACTGACTTGCCACTTGATGTCCATTTGACTTGACTGTCTCAAGACTTGAAATATCTCAACTGACTTGAGACTCAACCTTGTCATGATCAACTTTAGACTTGACTGGGACTTGTCTGGAGTGAACTAAATTGAAACAGGTCTGATTTCAGACTTGATTTGTCCTGATTGACTTGGACCTGCCCCAAATGACAAGAAAGAACAGCTCAGCTAGTTATGCTGGACATTTGACGTGTAATCAAAGCCAAATACTGTCTGCAGTGCAAAAACAGTGAGGGAGTATTTATTGCAAAGCCTAGAGAAGGGAGTATTATTGATGCAGACACAAAATGAAACAAAATGGAGCACGATGTTTAGCAGGACAAAAACTTTTTTTATGCATGAGCACTGAGAAAACAAGGTAAAATACTTTTTCTATGTAAGTTGTAAATGTTTGAAAAGGGCTGTTTTTGTAAGCCAGCCGTCTTTAACAACTATTTTCTGCTATGATAATTACAATTATTGAACAGATGATTGTTTCTGCATGTTTGTGAAAATGAGTCTGTCTACCTGTCAGAGTCTCTTGCTGCAGCGGTCACATTCCTGCTGCTTCTTCTCCGTCGGTGACGTTGTGGTTGTTCATGTGTCGAACGCTTCTTATCTGTGTGAAGCTGCTTGCTGTTACCTGCTGTCATTTTTTTTTTCTTTCACTAGCCGAGGCTGCACTCATTTGCATCACAAATATCTGCATTTTGGCAGTCAAACCGACTGGTGACCTGTCATTTCTGCTTGACGTTCTATTATCAGTGAAGGCTGGCAGGGCTAGCAGTGGAGAAGGTTTGATAAATGTAATGTTTTCGAGTTTCAAAAGTTTCTTTTTTTTTTGCAGAAAAGGTTACATAACTAAAAACTTGTTACACTAATGTCTAATCTGGAGCCTCAACCTTCTGGGCCGCAGTGCTGAAAAGCAGCACACTTGTGAGGTACTTTATTTCCATTTCATGGCACTTTTGCTTCTACTCTTCTACATTTCAGAGGGAAAATACTGTACATTTCACTCCACTACATTTACGTGACAGCTATAGTCACTATTTCCAGTCCAGATTGTTGGGATTATGGATTTAACTATGAAGCACATGAAGTAGCTAGAAATGAGTTCACCTTCACCACCTACAATCACAAAAGTGCTGCTTACATGCATTAATTATAATCCAACACACATTTTGCATCATGAGTTCTTCAGATAGCAACGTTTACTTACTTAAAAGATCTGAATTCTTCTTCCATCACCGATCATTAACTTCTTTGAAATCTAACCAATTAAATGGTTTTCGTGTTTGTTGAGAGTTTTCTTTACATGGATTTTAACTTTGCATGGAAGAATCTCATGTACACATGTTACGTCTCAGACTGTTTCTTTTGCATTCTCCTCACTTTGCTGCATTCATTATCATGCAAACAAACCAACGTTTACTAACCTTCTCAGCAGGGTACTTGAAGGCAACATACAGTACGTACACAATGCAAAGAGAGTCAGAGTAATGGTGGTCAATAAACCCGCTGGCTCATTTCTGTGTCCAGCCTGTCTGGTGGGTTAACCCAGCCATACTAAAATATCTTTAAATCCCGCTTGCAGCTGCTGCAGGGACATTTCATTCTCAGGATGTACAGCTTTGTAAGAGGAAGCCAGAAAAATCTGGCTGTATCTGGGAAAGTAAGAGCTGAGGTATTGCTCTCGATCAAATGCATCAACCCCCTACAGACATCATCATTTTGTTCTGTAGGGTTGTAAAAACCTTAACTGTTCCATTAATTTATCACAGCCAGCATTTTGGAGGCTAGCTTGGGGTGACATGTGGAATTACAAACATTGTAAACAACAAAATGATAAACTCTGAGGATTCTTATCTATTTTTCAGTTTTTCTCCCCTTCATCCTCAGTTCTATTTTGCATTCTTCAGGTCTTTCCTGTTTTCTACTTCGCATCAGCTCTCATCTCTCAGCTCCTCTATCAGTTCTTACTTCATCCATTCTTCTCGTTTGTTTTCTCTCTCCAGTCATTCAACCTTCCTCCCATTCTCATTTTCATTCCTTTCTCCCTTAAGTTTATCTGCTCACATTTGTCTCCGCTTCCCCTCTTTTCTTTCTCGCTGCCTCGTTCTGTTTATCTTTCTACCTCTATCTCTATCATTTGTCTTTCGTGACTTGCCATCCCTCGCAGTTTTTAAGTGTGATGATTTTTTTTTGCCATTTCAGTGTCTAACATTACTTTTTTTCCCTGTTTTATCTGGTAAAGCGGATGATTAAAGGTTCCTCGAGCTGAAATGAGCCTCTGTAGCTCCAACTCGACCTGCCTTTGCATCATCAGGTGAGAGATTTTGGGGAAAAAATGAAAATCTGTGCAGAGACACATATTGGTGTGACGTGAGATTGTTTGCAAAGGCATGTTATTTGTTAGTTTGACAATTAGTAAAGGAGGTAAGTTAGAGGAGAAAAAAGGGATGAGCAAGAGAAAAAAATAGAACAGGAATCAATAGCATGCATACATTAGTCATGACTGATGGCGCTAGCATCATATGGAACATGCATGTTTTGCCAAATTTGGCATACATTGGCAAAAACATGTGTAAACAACATATTGAGCACATAGGCTGACAGAGAGGTAGATAATGCCCCAGGAGGGATGCTTTTATGGACTGTAGGTTTCCACTGGAATCCATTGTAACTGCTGTGCATCCAATCTGACTGCAAACATTTCAGAGCAACCTCTCAAGGCTGCACAGGCTGCATCTTTGACAGCGAAATGTTGGTTTGTGGTAGAGCACATCTTTAATTTCCTCTAGTGGAAAAGAGGTATTTGTGCCCCTCTGCTGTCTTTTGGGGTCTCTTTCTCTCTGGCAGTGCTATTGTCTGGGGTTTCAGTCCGGTGCCCTCTGGTAGCACTCAGTGAACCAGAAAGAAATCTGTAGGTGAATTCACCCGGATGATGATTCAGACCAGGACTCTGCTCTCAAGCTTTAGAACTTAAGTGCTACACACAACGTGTGTGTTGTGTGTAATAATAGAGGGCTAAGAGGATAGGAGCATGAGGCAGGGCTCAAACAAGACAGGAAAAGTGTCATTTTGATATCTCAAGTACATATGAGCAGGGGTCACGCAGGGGAATGTGTCATTTCAAATTTAGGACTAGCTGAGGAAAAAGTGGCTACGATGCAAGTACAAGTCACTGTCACTGTCACTAGGTTTAGAAAGGTCATCTTCAAAGGTAAGACAGAGCAAAAAGGGGGAAAATATAGCCGAGCCGTGTGTGACTGTGTACCAAAATGCAACATATGGTCATTCAGTAGGTTGGAGGTTGGAGACTGTATAACGAATGGATTTTGTGCTGGTGAATGCTGAAAGCTGTAAAGCTCTTTTTTTTTTTTTTTTTTTTTTTTCTACATGAAACATTAAAACCAGTTGAGGGTGCATACAAGCTTTTGACCTTTTCCTTCTGTAAATCTGAATGTTTGTAATTTGGCTCAGTTTCTAGGAGGAATGTTGGCGCTTCGTTCATGGATGAAAAGGTCGAGTGACTGTCTGCAGTAATGTTTCAGGGCAGATGTGAGATGATAGCACGCAGACTGATGATTGTATTTTGTGATTGCAGTGTTTAAGAACAGGAGGAAAGCAAAGCAAGTCTGACTGCATATGATCATCTGTCACTCTCCTCTAATCACTCTGCACGGACGTCCTTTCTCTTGAAATTGTAGTGGTGGAATAATCTCCTTTTCTCAGTCTTGTTTTCCAGTGCATGCTGGTAACTCATCATCTCCATCTCCACCTCACCCCGTGCTCTGCTTCAACCTCCAACACCGTCACACCAGAGTTTTGTCTGCTGCATTTACCCCAACAGAAATAAACTAGAGTAGCACCGCATAATGCTGTGTTTGGATTTGTGGTTATTGCTGCTGTGCCGTGAGACCGCTGAGTAGAGGTCTTAGAGCAGATTCAACCCCCTGGAAACTCGAAGAGCCCCTCTGACCTAAGCCTGCTATGTTTTCTTGTCCACCTCTGTTCCAGATCCACCTTAAATTGCTGAGAGTGAAAGGTCTGCATAAAATTTTGATTATAGGACCTGAGAAAGAGTTTGATCATATAATTCTTCAGTGCCATCTGCAGCATGAAGTGTATGCAACTAAAGCACTTGATTCTCAGCTGCAGTCCAATCCGAACATAACTTGCGGAGAGACGGGGCTGCACCACATGCTGATTCTTCAGTCGCGTTATTAAAACTAAGCAAATTACTGACTTGAATGTGGCTTTATCATGTTAAATATTGTGCTCATTAGTTTGAGAGTGTTCCATTTGCCTGACTCTGGTAATGCTTACATGAAGGGGCTTTTGTCTTTTTATGATATTACAAAGACAAAGACTGCCAAAGACAGACGGACAGCTTTAATTAAATGGCATCACCATGGATGTGCAGAGGATTCTGTTTGTGACTGGTTACAGGTTAAAAAGATGCATACAGAAGTACCTTGAACCAGAGACTATATAAAACATGTACGTGGTCTCTAGGACATCACCTTTAGCTTCCTGGAGAATCATTGCAAAGCTCATTGACAGTGACTCCAGCTGTCACCATCTTGTTGGTCCACCAAACTCTCAGCTAATCCAAAAAAAGTGAAGCCTGGCTGAAACCTAGCGGCTAACTGAATATAATTTAACCAAGTTATAGAAAAATTCACCCCCTGCATAGTTGCCACAAATGGGAAAATTAGCTATAGAGACCAAAACCGTTTTCTGTACCAGACTATAATTTTTTTTACTTTTGCTGCAAAGTTGTGCATTTCAATATGGCGATCAGTGGGGATTGACCAGCTTTTGGAGCCTTCAAGAGGCCATTCAAGGAACTGCATTCTGTTCCACAATTGGCTTCATTTCTCATTTACTGTGAACTTGGGAGCTCTATCTGCATTTTCACACCATTTTTGCTTTTTATGTGATGGTATGACAGTATAGTGAAACAGGAAGACGTGAAACATGACAAATGGTCCCTTCCCAGAATCAAAATAGGAATGTTTTGGTCGCTCCGAGTCTCTCTGCGTAAATTGATTATTGTATGGATACACAGATAAATCTCTCTGGCATCGCACCTCTGAATTCACAGATAAGTTTTGCTGGTATTTCGTCCTTTTCCTTGTGGGGCGGCTGTGGCTCAGGAGGTGGAGCGGCCGTCCACATTTCAGAAGGTCGGTGGTTTGATCCCTGGCCTTGGCAGTTCTCATGCCAAAGTAACCTTGGGCAAGATACTGAACCCCAGAACTGCCCCCGATGCTGTGCCATCGTTGTGTCTATGTACGTCACTTTGGATAAAAGCGTCTGCCAAATCACTAATTGTAATTTTCTGATGTTTAATTATGCTCTTCATCATTTTTCGTTTTCCTTTCTGTCCTTGTCCGCATATTTTATGGATATGTTGCTGTGTCCTCTCATGTAAATCTGTAAATATAGATCATACTACAGTTAACATACACTACACCTCATCAATACTTAATGTACTTCAGTATTCTTTGCAACTTCTGAGTGCTGGAGCAAAAACAAATGGGAGCAGCAGCATAACCAACATGCAGTAAGACCTGGATCTTTATGGTGCGTGTATCTGCACTGAGCATATCTGTATCATTGATGCTATTTTTAACTTGCTCCACTGCCACATGATCTTTATTCACCGTTTCCTCAGTGACTTCTCCGCTTGAGCGAGGCCTCGGTGAGTCCGTGTGGCACTCGAGCCGGAGGTTAGAAGCTGTGCTGCCGGTGCCAGCGTGTAACAGTCCTCTGCTCTCAATCCTCAGCTGGTTAGGTTGTTAGAAATGCCCTCCAGCTGCTCCCAGGGGGGTGGAGCAAAGCGTCAGCTCTCCACACCGAGGTGAGAGGAGGAGAGAGAGAGAGAGTAGAGGGATTTGAATCTCTTTTTTCCTCCGGTTCCATCTTTCACTCGCTCACTCTTTCCACGGTTCCCATTGTTTCCATATCTCTCTCACCCACTCTCGTTCTCCCTCTGTGGATTATACCCGTATGGTATGTGTGCAGGATAGATTTTGGATTTACATGATTTGTCATTTGCATCTGCTTTTGCGCAGTGCACGCACACACATGCAAGCACACACACACGCACACACACACACACACACACACTTGCATCATCTGCAAATGTAAAATGAACAACCTTCTAAACCTTCTAGGTAAAGGTTTCATTATCAGGATGTTGTTCGTGCATCTTGACAAACAAACAACTCCTCCAACCTAAATGACAAAATTTGTTGTTCTAAAACATCCATGTTTTCTGATCTCATGCTATCTGAAACCAGTAGAGTTTCAATAATATGACTTCATTTGACTTTTTCTGGACTGCCACTCCAGCCGTGCTCAGGTTTAGGCAACTAAACTTGCTCGGTTAAGTTAGGAAAGATGATTATGGTTAACAGGGACAAACACTGGAGCGCCATGGTGGTCCAATTTCCAATCATTTCCCTCTTTTTCTGTCATCTCTCAACATGCAGCTGTCAAAGACAGGCATATGAATGCCCATAAATAGCAACAGAAAGACACAAGCAAGATCAAGTTCAACTTTATTTATTGTCATGTATATTAGAAATACAATGAAATGAAATGAATATAATTATTGTGCTTGGGTCTCTCTGCCTTACCACAAAGGACAAACACTAGACACCTACAAAAACTGCACTGTGTACACAATGGCTTCATATGATATATAAAGTACAACATTAATACAATAATACACATTGTGAGCTGCATATTCGATGCATCATTTGTTCAGCAACCTGACTGTCTGTGCAAAGAAACTGCCACTGAGATAGGTGGTTTTAGAAAGCAGAACATGAGCAGGGTGGCTGGTGTCCTTAATGATGTTTTGTGCTTCTTTACAGTCCTTTGAAGCAGCCTGCAATCCTGAGCAGACTGTCAGGTCAGGCAGCCAAACCGCACTGTGATACAGCCTGTCAAGACAACTCTCGGTACGCTGAACTGTGAAAGTTTACCAAGAGTTTTGGTACTCATGCCAAAACTCTTGAGACACGTCAGAAAATACAGTCTCTGCTGTGTCTCCTTGAGGATGCAGTTGGTGTTGAGAGACCATGTGAGAGTGTCTGTGATGTGTAATCCAAGAAATCTGAAACTACCCACAATTCCAACGGATGACCAGTTGATGGAAACAGTAAAATGATTTCCTCTGATTTTCCTAAAGTTAACAATGATTTTTGCCTTACTGGCATTTAAAGACAGGTTGTCATCGTGGGATCACATGGTGAGATCATCCCTGCTGTAGGCCCTCTCATCACTGTCCCTTATTATTCACTCATCCTCCATGACCTCCTTTGTTAGAGGTTTTGGAACTCCATAACTACCTTTTGCCGCTGTGAGAGAAGTCTTGCAGAGCCGTCACAGATCACTGTCATTATAGTTTATTTGAAGCATTTGAACAAACGGCCAATGCTGTATTTATTCTGCTGAGGTTAGTCTCAAAAGCTACTCTATCATCTTCTTATGCACAAAAGAGAAGTAACAAAAGCTGTGAGATGCTCATATAAAGAGATACTGTACACAAAGTACACCAAGACCACAGCCTCCAAAATGTTGGCTGTGATAAATTAATGGAACAGTTAAAGTTTTTACAACCTACAGAACAAAATGATGATGTCTGTAGGGGGTTGATACATTTGATCGAGAGCAATACCTCAGCTCTTACTTTCCCAGATGCAGCCAGATTTTTCTGGCTTCCTCTTGCAAGAAGTCATCTTGGACAGTATGATGTCATCACACGGCTCCAGGGATTCATAGCTGCTTTTGAACGTTCTCAAAATCTGTCCAGTACTTACCTTTCACTCTGCACAGTGCACCAACTAGAGCAGAAAGTATATTACAAAAAAAAGCTTTGAACAGCTGTCATATAGTTGTAAAACGCCAGAGGAGGCCTGAGAGAAAGCCTCTGGTGGCTCTGCTCGCTCAGCCAGGCCATGTCGTGGTGGAGCATGTCATAGCCATGATGTGCGTGTTGTACCCATCCAATGCTGAGCAAGGCCAGCTGATTCTGATTTTATATCACGATGGCGAGAGGATAAGATCCAAGTGACCTTGAAAGAGGTTTTATTCTCGGGGCACAGATGGCAGGACCTTCAGTCACAAAGACTGTTCAGCTCACTCGTGTTTCAACAGGAACAGTGACTAAAGTGTTATCTGCATTTAGATCCATGGGAAAGACATCAGTAAATATGGGGTGAGACTTTGTGGTCCGCAGCGCACATTTGATGACCGTGATGCTCGTGCATTAATGCGATGTGTAAGGAAAAACAGAGGAGCAACTTTTCCCCGGGTGACTGAGAATGTCAGTGCAGGACGTGATCAGACTGTCAGCAAGGACGGTCCGTCGCCAATTATGTAGAGAGGGATATTATAGTAGGGTTGCAGTGCATAAACCCTCATTTCAAAGATGAATGCACATTTGAGAGTTCAGTGGTGCACAAAACACAGGCATTGGTCTACAGAGATATGGATAAAAAGTGATATGGCCAGGTTAATCACCCTTTACCATATTCTCGACAAGTGGGTGAATGCATATGTGACGTACATGAAGAGAACAGTGCAGGCCTGAATGCTTGACCCCTACAGTGAGGAGATCCAGTGGCTCTGTTATGCTGAGGGAACATTTTGTTTGCATGGTTTGTCCCCACTTGAAGAGGGAGGGGTCACTGCGAGCCAATACAAAGTTGCTCTAAGTAATCACCTTTATCCTGTGGTGATTTCTATCTTGATGGGAGGGATGTCTTCCAGGATGGCAATGCTTCATTCATAGGGCACATGGGCTCACTGAACGGTTTGAAGAGTAAGAATCATGCGTCATGTGCTTTGATCGATTGGACCGATGTGTCTGATAGCACTCTCCACCGCGATCACCAAAACACCAAATGAGGAAATATTTTTCTATCCCTCCAGTTGAATCAGTCAACACTCAAACTGTTCCTAAAACCTAAACCACTTCATGTTGTTTTCTGTCTTATACATATGTATATACTGCTGGATAGTTTACACCACAGAGATCAATACCATCTCTCTACAGTTACTGTGCACCAGGAGCACCGGACCTCCAATATGGCTGCTGGAAGGTGTGTTATTACCTGAAAGCCTTCTGCTCTCAGGTTTAAGGTGGTTGGGTTGTGCTGGTGTTGCTCAGATAGTAGTGAGGTGTTACTCTGGGATGCAGCATACAGCTATAGCTTGAGGAGGTGTGTATGTGTTCTCATGTGTGTGTTTGCGCCAAGTCCAGTGATCCCTGAGCTTGGCACTGTCTGGGCTGGAGGCTTGAGATGGACAGAAACACGGGGGGTTGTTGTTGTTGTCGAAGTAGATCCCTGGGGTAAGAAAAGCCGGTTGCATCTGACCTCTAACCTCCCACCACTGCCTTGGGCTGTGACACACAAATACACATGTATATACTCACACAGGCACCCATAACCCACACATCGACCTGGTATGCACAGACACACACAAAAAATCTGAAGCACTATGCTCATACCTGCATGGGCAGTTATGCACAAATGCACACAAGTTATTGAAGGCATAATTGCAGGTTTAGTAGAGAAACAAAAAAAGCAAAAAAAAACAATGTCTTTTAGAAGTTGCCGCCCCCCAAAAAACCCCAAAATAATAAAAAAAACAGAAACAAAAGAGATCTCAGAGATGGAGAGAGAAAAAAATACAAGGACAGAGTGCAAAGATGATTGGAATTCCCACAGAGAGAAGTAGAAAATGTTTGAAAGACTGTGAGTGGGCGAGTGCATGCCTGCATGTCTCCGAAATTCATGTTCAGAGGTAATTATGGTGATATTGTTCACAGCCATGTATATTATGAGAATATATGTGCATGTACAAAAGGCAGAAAAGCCTTGGGGCCCCCAGCTGCATCTGTATGTGATTATGTGCAATGTGTATACTGTTTGATGTGAAATTGAAAGACATTCCTACATTATTTTGTTATCCTTCCACCTCTCTGTCTCACTTTCTGACTCAGTTCAGCATGCTCTGATAGCATGGAAGTTTAAGCAGTTAGTCTTTATTTAGCTGGTATATTTTATGGTATAAGAGCTGGAGAGAATAGACCGTAGATGTACACAGTCATACATCACTGAGACACAAAACAAACCATAAAACTCAATCACTGCTAAATTGTTTAGAAAACCAATACAATGAAAATGAAGCTGAATGCGATAAAATGAGGTAAAATATATATTCACAGCCACACTACAGAATATAAATTATGTTCTAAAAATTATTTTATTTTAATTTCTATATACCCCATTCAAATTTCTGCAGATTTGAGTTTCTGCCAAAGGATTCTTTCCCCTTTTATTTAGTCAGCACCAGTACTGAGTCTGTCCAGCCAGTCAGCCAACCAGTCATACCTGCAGTAAGGCACAAGCAGAGCGACTGGATTGAACTGATTCAGCACCATGGAGAGAGACCTGAAGAGAGACTGGGTTTAAAGTTTCAGCACCATGGAGAGAGACCATGTAGAGAGAGACCAGGTTTTACCGTTTCAGCACCATGGAGAGAGACCCAAAGAGAGACTGGGTTTAAGGTTTCAGCACCATGGAGAGAGACCCAATGAGAGACTGGGTTTATTGTTTCAGCACCATGGAGAGAGACCATGTAGAGAGAGACCAAGTTTTACCATTTCAGCACCATGGAGAGAGACCCAAAGAGTGACTGGATATAAGGTTTCAGCACCATGGAGAGAGACCTGAAAAGAGAGACCACATTTTATTGTTTCAGCACCATGGAGAGAGACCATGTAGAGAGAGACCAAGTTTTACCATTTCAGCACCATGGAGAGGGACCCAAAGACTGACTGGATATAAGGTTTCAGCACCATGGAGAGAGACCTGAAAAGAGAGACCAAGTTTTACCATTTCAGCACCATGGAGAGGGACCCAAAGAGAGACTGGATATAAGGTTTCAGCACCATGGAGAGAGACCATGTAGAGAGAGACCAGGTTTTATTGTTTCAGCACCATGGAGAGAGACCATGTAGAGCAGGCATGTCAAACTCATTCCACAAAGGGTCATGTGGCTGCAGGTTTTTCCTCCAACCAATCAAGAGCATGCAGTCTGACCAATCAGCTGTCTGAAGACTGAGATCATCTAATGAAATGAGTCAAGTCTGGCGTGCTGCTGCTTGGTTGGAAAGAAAACCTTCAGCCACTTTGTGGAATGAGTTTGACATGTGTGATGTGGAGAGAGACCAGGTGTTATTGTTTCAGCCCCACTGAACACCACGAGGTGTTCAAACACATCAAGCTGAACTTGGAGGTCCAGCCTCCTGAGAACAAGTATCCTCCAGTGGTAATTGGGACATTTAAAGCATTCTTGCTGACATCAGGGTCTCAGTCAGGCTCTGGTTTTACACTTCACCATTGTAAATAATATCAAGACGTGGTCAACAGACAAACTTGTTCCCTTCGCTGTAATGTATGTTAGCAATGTGCAAAATTTTGTAACATACATAAACCAACACCAAGCTCACGGTAGACCATGACAGAGCCCATCCTGGCTCAGACCACCCAGTCGAGTGCGCAATGCTGCGAGGGAACAAGTGAAACATTTCTAAAAGTGAATCCATCACTACTTGTGTTGTAATTTATTGATATATTTTTATCAAAATAGGCACACAGAAAGTCAAAAGTACACAGAAATACTGCTATTGTGCAATATTAATTGTCAAATAAAAGGTTGAACCTTACCTTTTATGGTAAGGTTACGGTAACACTTTACCTACGGTACACATATTCACAATTAACTTTTTTTTTTTTTTTTTTTTTTAGCATGTATATTAGTCGCATTTCCCCTTCATGATCTCCTAATTACTGCTTATTGACAAAAAGTAAAGTTGCTGAATATGAATTACAGCATTAACAACTCAATAAGTGCAAAGACAAAGATCAGTGAAACAGTCATCCATGTTTTTTCAGTGTGGTAGCTTGAACAAATGTAGGGCGGATATGCACACTTTCAAGTTCCCACCTCCAACCATAAACTCATGCGGCATGAGTCATCCAGTGAGTCAGAACTCATTCAATAAATCAGCCACTCAGGCTGTCAGTCTTTTGATTCCCACTGGCTATAATATCATCTCTCAACAGCATAGTTACTGGACGGTTTTCCAGCTCTATCTCCTCCTACTAGTTTCTTTTTTTTCTACTTCATCTTCTCTGTTCTCTCACCCCACATCTTTCAATTCTTCCCAATTATTAGCAAGTAAAGAGCCTTCCTGATATAATTACAATACTCTTGCATGTCCCTGTTATTCCTTTTCCCATCATCCTCTATTCCTCCTCCTCTCTGTCTCACTGCCTCTCTCATTCAGATTATCTTGTCTCTCTCTCCCTCTTACACTTTCTGGCTCACAAATCTTGAAAATTGAGATCTGAAGGATGGTGATACTGGAAGCCTTGATACAAGGCTACCACTCTCAGTCAAATGAAGACACTCTATTGGCACGCAGAGGCGGAAGAACAACCAATCCACATTCCTCTCTTTGAGAGAGAGCAAGTGGGTCCTCCACTCGCTTTCCTTGTCTTCATGTATTTTATGTAGACAGTAACACTGATGATACCGGTGGTGTGGTAATATCTTAGGCTTTTAACTGCATGCTTTATCGCAGAGTGTAAACTGGAGTACTGTTCTGCAGTTTTAGAAAAATGCCTCCTGTCAGGAAACTCCCCACAATAAAAAAAAAAAAATCTAAATATGGACTGGACTTGCATTTCCATTTTGATTCCTTTTGATTTTCCACAGTTTAGTCAGCTCTCCACCGTCTCACAGCACGGTGCTCACATGCGCTGCTGTGGTCCTACCGAACACCTTCAGCTGCAGCCAACTGCACGATGCGCAGTGTATGAGTATTTTTAGCCATGTTTTGTAAGTTGCTGGGAGAGAATGTAATGAGAACAAATAGCAGGAAATAACCTGAAAACTTTACGGATTACTACATGTGTGTTTAGATACTGATGTCAACATTTGACATCCAACAGAAAGCTGAGAATAAATCTGCCACATATAATCAAATGTGAAATATTGCCTATTTACTTACTCCGGGATTCCACTGGGCATGGTGCTACGGCTGCAATGCCGTTTCGTCACACAGCTTCAAACCCCACCGGGAGCGTTTCAGAAGCAGAGCATTTGGCTGCCTGATTTAGTTGACTTGCTCAGATTTTACTGATCTGGTCATTTTTCTTTGATCATTGTGCTTCTGCCGTGGAGAAGAAGGCTTTGTAGTTCAATGGTTTCTTTTTTTTTTTCTGTTTTAATAGTGTTTATTGTTGATATTGGATCAGGAGTCTGCATAGGGTGTTTTATTTTGAAAAATGTATGGATTTCTATGCCGTAGTGAGAATAGAAGTACTTTTGCAGCCATGGGCTGCTCCTACCTACCACGTCCATGAAAAAAAAAGTCCATCATGCCATGCAAAGTCTAGAGATGAGTATCTGATTTGTTTCATCCTAATGATTTTTGCTTATATACGCTGTATGTCGTTTATGCCACATCTTCATCAGTAAGCTCTTAATCTGAAAGAAACAGCCTGTTTCAGTAAAGGTCACATTACACAACACTCTTCCACTGAGAGGAGGTTATCTGACAGTGTGTTTTTGTTCCTGTAGTGTGGTGCGATGGTGCATGGCAAATGAATGAGCAGAGAATACCATCGATTCCTCGGTTCATTTAGGTGTGACTTCTTTTGTTAAGAGAAATTAAAGTGGGAGGCTACAGTTGGCTGAGGCTGTCACATTCATTGAAAGTAAATAAGTAGTGTTTCATTTCATTTGATGAGATATACTTACACTTACTATACACTTATACTTATTATCATTAGATATTCTTTGTATACACACTGACAGATGCCGAGGCTTCTGCATTTCATTTGAGTTCCAACTGCAGCCTCCTTGCCATCATCTAGTTTTGCTCTGTAGTCCACTTGTGCAGTTTTATTTGCTAATTAGTCAGATGTCACAAGGCTCAGGAAAAAAAAAAAAAAAATCAACTAAATCTTGCTGACAGACTGACAAGAAGACAAATGACTGTTTTGGATGTTTGGTTCAGAGTTGTGAAACGGCCTCTACATGTTTGTTTGTTTCATTTAATTTGGACGGACGACCACATCTGATTTGTTAGAAATCAAATTCATGAATAATTCAATAAAAATAGGCCAGGCTTGCATGAGGGAGACTGCGTTATTGTTTTTTTTTTTTTTTAGCACATCTTTTTTCCAATTAGCAGCTAATGTGGGCCAACCCAACTGTTCCTTCTATGGAGTATGTTTAAAGTATGTTCTGCCAATTAGCTTTGAATTGTGTTTATCAGGAAGACATGATTTGCTGTCTGAATTATGTTAACTGCACTGTTTTTTCCAATCCAGCAAAGTCAGCACTGACATATAAAATATATTGAGAGTTGGCATGTTTCAGATATGTTCAATAAAATAGAAAAGAACAGTTGTCAAGACATTTCACTCTGAAACATAAATATTAACCTGCTGGTGACTTTAGTTGAAAAATTGGGAGATCACCCAAGTTTTTATAATTCACCCTGTCATTTGAGACATCATCACCTCTCATCAGCTGGTCACGTGTAGCCAATCTGTCTTTTTAAACATGATTCTCTTTCTCAGCCTTATCACGTCCACGCTGCTGTCATGTACACCCTTCCACCTCCCCATCACGGCCCAGTCTTTGGAGATTCATCGCCTTCATCATTTCTTCAGCAGTACTCTGCTGATAGCCTGTCAGTCTCAGCAGAGCCATCAGCCACCGCCGGTGTCTGGACTCCACGCGGGGATTTATCTGGCTGCTGCTCAGTGCAGACACCCCTTACAAACCTCCCTGTTGAGTCTAAGTGCCAAAGACCTTCTTAATTGTCACATATCATCTGTAATTAACAACTAGAGTATCTTTACATTCACTTGTCTCACCAGAATGAACAAATAGATTGAACAAAAACATTGTATGTGGTTTGGATACCATACCATGAGGTTGATTTGTCAGTAGTGTTCATCCTCTGGGTCACATGAATGTCTGTGCAAACTTTTATGCCACTCCATCTAATGTGATAATGTGGCCCAACTGACGTTACCACCCCTAGCAGACAGGGCTGGCCCACCACACCTTCAGAAAGCTCGGCTCCTCTGCAGCCGACCAGCACTCGAGCACATTGAGACTTCCTGTCTGACTATAAGCAAAGCAAAAGCAGAAGGTTTTTTTTTTTAGTTTTGTCTAGACTTTCTATCACTGTGCTGAGTGTAGTATTATCCCCCCCCTCTGAGACTGAATCTCAGCTCTCTGTTTGAAAAACGTTGTATTTGAATGAATATCATTCAAGGAGTAGCAAGGAAAATATAATGGATATGTTATGCAGTTTTTCTCACATTCGCCTGCACTGTGCTGTTTAACATCTAGACAGTATTTTTTTTTTTTTTTTTTTTGCTTTTATAAGAATACATGAGAACTTCTCTAACAGTTGGAGAAGATCTTGATGGCTTTGCATATTTAGCAAGCAGAATAGCAATGCTGGTGGCATCAGCCTGAGCACAGATTGTGTGTGTGTATGCATGTTCACATACAGCATGTGTGTTTGCGGTCTCATCGCCTCCTCGGAGCTCTTTGTCTTGTCATTTCAGCTCAGGCACGCAGCGCTTTACTCTCCTCAGCCGAAGCAGCGGCTGCATAATTCAGCCGGAGTGGGGGGGGCTGTCTCTTATACACAT
>JBBMOE010000031.1:3067437-3134470 GCA_037975065.1 Chaetodon trifasciatus | reverse complement strand
GGGGGGGGGGGACTCCCACAATGATTGAACATAATGACGTGTGAACCCATTAAGTAGCTAATCAAAAACAGCAATGAAGCCGATGATGATGAAGGTGATGCCAGTGAGAGCTTCATCACAATCATCAACCCCCTCTCAAAAAAAAACTCAACCTCATTCTGCTTTCTAAGGAGAGAAATTGAATTTGGAAAGAAAGGAGGAGAATTGTTCCCGCTGCTGTGTGTCACTGCATGTGGTCACTGCAGACGTGAAATCAGGAAAGTGTTTATTATTCACTCCTGAAACTGAGACTTCTGCTTGTTCAGCTTGTCCAAGCAGAGGTTCACACCAACACCACGGCTCCTCATTCACTCTCTTTTTGCTCAGTTTTTGGCCTCTACCAACTCTTGAGGGAAAAACTTGGCTCTTTAGCTGCTAAATGCTCCACTCTGCTTTCACGTTTGTAATTTGAAGGCGCGCTCAGAATTAAATATTATTTCTTAATATCTTTCCAACGACATTTTAAACCTAAATACAGATTACCCCACTACCTTGAATATAGTTTATATTATTAAAAACTTTACAACTTTAGTGGTCTAATGCAAATGTTGTTTCAGATGAACATATTTAATCAGAACAAAATAAATACTTAAAATATTATTGATACTGAGCAGCCACTGCTTTCCTTGGAGAATTTGCAACACATTAACTGCCTAACCACCATTATGTTATAAGCACACAAAGACACACACACACACACTCTCTCTCTCTCTCTCTAGTGATGGGGTCGGCATGGAAAGTGACAGCAGATGAGATCCCCAGACGTCTCTCTCTTGGGAACATGGCTGCCAACAGCTGATCTGTCCCATTCCTCATCATCTCCTTGGCTGGCACATTGCACACTCTGCCCACAACAAATTTGCTTCTTCTTCATCTGTGTGTCTTTGTGTTTCCATTATTTCTCGCTCACCTCTCCCTCACTGTCTTCTCTTCTCTCCCCCTGCCAACTTTCCAGTCCGTCTTCGTCAGTTTGATTCAGTCTGTGGTCCTGTGAAGCTCACTGATGCTCGCTGCAAGAAAAAAAATCTAATGTACAACTTTGTTAAAGCATGTTCTGGAGTCATGTTAGTGGTGATATGTGTCTTATTCTGTCTGTCAACAAGTAGTTTTGTATTGGAAACATGTTGAAATAACATGAATGCACCAGAATATTTTTACTTGTTTTAAGAAAATTAAACTGTACAGGGTCATTAAAATACACAAGTCACTATTTTGCTATAATTTCTTTGAGGTTTATCATTAATAATGTACAGTTCTCATTCCCAGGGCATTAAATGCTTTTTGCCAGACACACAAGGTTTCCTTTAGCCTCTGTATCAGATGTACCAGGCTTTCAAACAGCTAACCAGCTACACTGTCAACCTTTCTGTGGCAATTTTAGACTCTCAGAGCCTGTTGATGTAGTTTAAAGAGTGAAAAAGTCCATGTATGTGCTTGACAAAAACATTAGTACTTGACAATGCGGGAATGAGGACAGTTGCCCCCACTGATGGGCAATTAGAATAACAAACATTAACATAATACAAGTATGTGTAATGCACTTGGACAAGTCACGGGGTTCCTTTCATTATCTGGCAGAGACACCTCTGGCCCATCAGTGGGAATTGTTCCTAAACTAAAGTCATGAATAGAATAATTATGCATTTTTTACTGAGAAGAGTAGGAAATCTCATTCACTGGCATAACATGGCAAGAATGTAAAAAAGACACAAAAGGGGGGTTTAAAGAAGTATACTGTCAAGTAATGTATGTTTTTACAAAATATTGTTTTGACCAGTCACTGCCTCCTGATCAACATTCACAAGAAATTTGGAAGTTTATGGTTTAAGAAACCCTGTTTACAGACAGTGGCGTGAAATTATAAAGCATGTCACATGACAGGCAGAGTTGGTTTGAAAAGCTATTTCACTCACTCACTTCAACAGAGGCATGGCAGGTATGTCTCATGACCAACTGGATACAAGAGTAAAAAACATACGAAGCATAAAACTAAACTGAAACTACAGTGGATATGATTGAGGGTTTGAGAAAGTTTAAGACAGTTTGAGGGAAGGAAATGCAGTATTTTTCAATTTGGGTCTTATTTTCTCTCTTTTTTTCTGAGTCGAAAGAACCTTTTACAGATTCTTTACCATTTTAGAAAATCATTAAGGCAAGGAGCACAAGCCTCCCACAGCTTTCAAAAAGTCTGCAGCTTAACAGAAATCATCGAATACACTTGCAAGTTTTTTAGTCTAATCAAATGAAAAAACACAGAAAAAAAGCCCCCTGAAAACCTCCATGGGGTGTAAAATTAATATCCCTTTAATTGGCCTTTTTTCCCTTTTTTAAAAATGTATTATTTTTCTTTTGAAATGAAGTGTGTTTTAAGCCATTGTAGGCCAAATCCCATCACAGCAACAACGCCAGTCCAGAGCTGATGAACTGATCAGTTCACGTTCCTATTTTTTATTTTTTCTTGTGGGAAACATTTAGTTTTTCAATCATTTCTAAAAGCATGTCTCTAATGAATAATGCGCCCATAAAGAGGCCTTTTACAGTCCAACCAACTGTGTGAGATTAGTCATATCTTTTTATATGGAAATGATTTCGTGTATAATTTCCTTTGGTGCAGTTTCTGCTTTCTGTGACACACAAACAGAACATATATATTCACCCTACAGCGTCTGCATGTTTGCCACTTGCAAGACAGCATTAAAGCAACGAGTTTCTGTGCCAGCAAAAACATTACATGCATGCATAATTTAGATGAGTGTTAGCTTTGTTTCCACACTGATGCTGCATGGTTTCCACTTGGTACAAAGCAGTGTTTATCCATCTCTTTTTCACCATCAGCAGTCACAGCCCACTTTCACTTGCCAAGTACATTCTGACAGGAAAGAGGAATTAGCAAGTGCTGTTTCACAGTTATTGTAACAGGCAGCAAGGACAAACAAGAGGGAGACAGACACCATCTGAACAAAGAAGACCTCTCCTGCAAATCATTTTTTTCTTTATCGAAGGTAAAACAAATCTGCAGTTTGTTTCAGATTTCATTTGGAAAAAATCCTGACAAAAGAAAAGGGGGGAAAAAAACAAAATGTTCATGGGGGTGTCTTTAGTTTTGGAGATATTTGGTCATGAACTAAGGTACAAATTCATTCATTCATTCATCTTCTATGCCCCGACTATCCCTTTCGGGGCTGGGGGGGGGGGGGGGCTGGAGCCTATCCCAGCTGTCAACGGGCGAGAGGCGGGGTACACCCTGAGCCGGTCGCCTGCCGACTGCAGGGCAACATACATACAACCATTCACTCCCACATTCACACCTAGGGACAATTTAGAGTCACCAATTAACCTAATGAGCATGTTTTTGGTCTGTGGGAGGAAGCCGGAGTGCCCGGAGAGAACCCACGCATGCACGGGAAGAACATGCAAACTTCACACAGAAAGGCCCTGCCCAATCGAAGCGGTGACCTTCTTGCTGTGAGGCATGCGCACTACCTGCTGCGACACCATGCCGCCACCAAGGTACAAATTTTGGTAAAAAAAAAAAAAAAAAAGTCAGGGGATCACTTGGGATCAATGAGTGTCTGTACAAATTAGATAGCAATACATCCCAAGCGTGACAGCCCGAGTGAATTAACTGAGGGCAAGTAAGTCAAAGATAAAGTCTTTTATACGTCCATCCATCCATCCATTTTCTATACTGACTATCCCTTTCAGGGTTGCGGGGGGGCTGGAGCCTATCCAGCTGTCAACAGGCGAGAGGCGGGGTACACCCTGAACCGGTCGCCAGTCGATTGCAGGGCAACATATACAGACAGACAACCATTCACTCTCACATTCACACCTAAGGACAATTTAGAGTCACCAATTAACCTAATGAGCATGTTTTTGGTCTGTGGGAGGAAGCCGGAGTGCCCGGAGAGAACCCACGCATGCACGGGAAGAACATGTAAACTTCGCACAGAAAGGCCCTGAAGTGACTCCCTCTTAAAAAGAAACCGAGACGCATGGAGAACATTGAATACAGTCCTGCTGAAAGGATGTGCATGTCTGAATCAAAGTTTCAAACCTCCTCACACTGTAAACCCCTCAGAGTCCAGACTCCTCAGAGCCTGGACCTCGGCCCGCACCCAAACAGAATGCAGGTCACATTCCCATCCGGCCTGCGTAGGAAATACAGGAATTTATTGTAACTGTCCAGTGAAGAGGCCCAGTCCATCCAGAGAGTGGCTGGTCGAAGGCTTGGACACACTAAGCTTGTCTATTTGATGCAACAGGCGTCGCTTGAGTTTGTTTACGTTGGCCAACTGTTGTATTGAGTCGCAAACTGAATATTTTTGTTTGCTTCCTGGGATCCTGAAGAGTTTCGGTTGAGATAAGGACACATTAATTAGTAGTTGAAAGTCAGTTTTGTGTGCAAAATGTGCATGAAAAATTCTGTAATTCATAATTCACCTGTTCTACAGAAACGGATTCGTAGAGAATCACAATAATGTCATTTTTTCTTCTTTAAAGTGGTTTGTGACGTTGAATATTCAGTAGCGCCTGGAGACGGTGTTGTTGTGCAGAGTTCACACATTAACGTTACACCGGAGATCAGCTCCTAAATCACAAATAATGAATGTGTTTCCCTTTCTCTCGTACGCAACATCAACAACTCGTGTAAATGTAGTTGTTTGAGTCAGACACAAATATGGACTAACTCTCTGAGCCTTGTCTGTCATTTTTCCATAAAAATCAGATTTGTGTAGTAAGTTTGAGAACCCCTGACTGAGAATGACAACCTTCAGTCAGTCTCGCTAATGTAATTTAAGAAATCAGGCCAGACAAGAGCCATTTCAAACTCATTTGACTTTGTACACATGAATTATGATCCACCGCCTGATTTTGAGCCATTAGATTATTTCATTAAGTCAGTGAAACATAAAATTCCAATTAATATGAAGCCTGTGTGTCACTGCCAAATGTAAAAATGTAAACCTGGGGTAATTAGCTTACTAATTTACACTTTCACTGGCGGTAGCTTTGTATTGATGTGTGTTGGATGCGGACAGAGCTGCATCAATTCCTTCAGTCTCTCACACAAATATATTTATCTATTCATCCAGATAGTAGAAGCCTTTTCACTTAGACCTGTCTGACTGTCCCACTGCTTGTATTTCTTTCTTGTTTCTACTTTTTTAGAAAAATGTTTCTTGTTTGGTAAAACACTGAAGATGACCTTTACTTTGTTGTGGTCTTTCTCGTGTGAGAAACAAATGCAGTTTTAGCTCTTTTGCAGGTTCAGATGTAAAATACTTTACAGCTGGTTCCCACACTTTTCAGTATCAGTCACTACTGTGTCACAGCCCTGTTCTCCCTCAGCTCTCAGGCTGCTGTGGCTATAATGCGAAGGAAAAAAGAGCATCTCACACGCTGGGACAAAACAGTTTATTGTGTAGTTACTGGTAAAGGTCACCAGCCATGATCCCCTTTGTACGACCATGGACTGTGTCCTGTCAAGTCTTCGGTGGCGGATCCATAATGGATAATGAGCAGCCGACAGTCCCCCACTGTTAATATTGACGGCTGCTTAAGGAACCATGTCTTTATAATTGCATGTGCTGCCCAGACATGCGGTTTGCTGCACTAAACCAAAAAAAAAAAGAAAAAAGAGTATTGATAAATGTGTGTCAACAAAGAAAAGTTTCCAGCCCAAAGCAGACTTTTATGAGCTAATCTTTTTCTTCACTCTGTCACTTTAAAACAGCACACCGATGTTATTTTATTAACAAGTATTGATTAGGTCTGTGCTATAGCTCTCTCAGCAAATTAGGCTTTGTGTATAGGTATGCTGTGTGCGTGTGTGTGTGTGTGTGTGTGTGTGCGTGTGCCGGTAGTGATGGAAATTTTTGCTATTAATCATCTGTGCATGTCTGCGTGTGTAGCAGATATTAGTATGTGTATGCATTTATTTATTTCCAACACAGATATATTGATATTGCCATATTTTTTGGTTGATGATGAACATGAAATTACATCACAGAAGATCCCAAAATATGTGTCAGGTAATTACATTTTGGTTTAAAAATGTTCATGAAACGATGCAAAAATCCAGTATCAGACTAAAGAACCAGTTCAGAAGGCTACTTTATCTTAAGCAGCACATTTCAAAACAAGTAAAACACATATACAGCAACAACTAACTTCCATGGGAAAATATAAAATACTTATATTATATAAGTATTATATAAGCACATATAAAGTACTTTAAAGACATGATGAGAGCACAGAGAATAAAATGTAATAAAAATAAGTAGTTCAGTCTGTGCAAAGAAGTCCACGTTACAATGATACAAGCATAAGATAAAAGAAATGACTTCAAGGAATAAAGTAAAATTCCAAAGTGCTTCACATAAACCGAGGGCACGTGGACTAAAATACAGCAAAAAAAAAAAGTGAAATATTCAGCAAAATGAGAAGGAAACAAATGAAATAAAGCGATCAAAAGATAAAAGAAGAATTCTAAGAACATATGAATGTTAGTCTATAAAGAAAGTTTATGTACTGTAAGTGTGTGTGCGTGTGTGTGTGCATTTCCGTGCCTGTAGTCCGTCTGAGTGTGTGCCAAGGCCTTTAAGCATCCATGTGTTTTCATACGGTGCGCGAGCGCGTGCGTCTTTAAATATTCTAATCGATGTTTACGACCCCTGGCAAGAGGAGGGCTGTCAGTGTGCCAGCATCGCTGCAGCTGGGGACTCTGCTGCCCCCCAACACACACACACACACACACACACACACACGTTCCACTCTCTCTCTCCGCTAATTCTCTTCTCTCTCTCTCTCTCTCCCTCAGCTGCCATCACTCCTCACAGGTTTCTTTAACCTCTAAACATCCTGATTCTTTCCTCCATCTTTCATCCTTTCTTACTCCGCTCATCACTTTCTTTTCCTCTTTTCCTCTGCATCTTTCTCTCTCTCTCTTTCTCATAAGTGTGTGTGTGTGTGTGTGTGTGTGTGTGTGTGTGTGTGTGTGTGCGTGTGTGTGTGTGTGTGTGTGTCTCTTTTGGGTTTCAAATGATGATCCCCCCTCTGCTTCTGCGAGGAAAACTCCACCTACTCAGCGCTGTTAATGTAGTCACTGACAGTGCGAGCTGCTCTCTCTCTCTCTCTCTCTCTCTCTCTCCTTTTCTCTTTGCCTCTCTCTCTCTACTGGGCATCTCCCCCAAACCTTCCTCCTCCTCCTCCTCCTCCTCCTCCTCTCCGAGCATCCTCCTCTCCTCTCACATCGCTCTCCAGCTCCACTTGCGCTCGCAGCCTCCTGCCCGTTCGCTGCTCTCCACTCTCCTCTCTCCGCCTATATTCCTCTATTGCACGCACACACATTTACACACACACACACACACACACACATGCATGCATGCATACACTCTCCCTCCTCTCTCACTGTCTCCCCTCTCTCGCTCTCAGTCACACTCAGTCCTGTGCAGACTTGAGGAGCCCCGGAGAGGAGATGATGCTGGTGGTGAATCTGTTGGAGCTTTAGTGGTGATTTTTCTTTTTCCTCTCAAAAAAGAAAACTAGACTAAGAGCAATGTTGATGCAACAGCACCTCATCCCTCTGCGCTGTGTCGATCTGCCTGCCTCCTGCCTAGAATCAGCCCATTTTGGGGGGATTTAAACGACAGAGAGTGTGCTGCGCCGGCTGTGCGCTCTGCGGTTCTGGTGCGCTGGATCTTCTTCTTCTTGTCTTCTTTATCTCACTGAAGGATGCTCAGTTCTTTCCACGGTCAGGAATATTACTACTACAACTACCGACACTCTTGCTGCTGCTGTCCGCTTCTCTGCCCCAGCCAGATTGCAGTCTGAGGCACCCCGGTCCCCTAAAGGGAAGAAGAAGCATGTCAGAGGCACCCGTGTTGCACATGGAAATGAGCCGTCTCCTTCTGGTTCTGCTGGACTCCAGCCTCTAAACCAGACTTGCGATTATCCAAAAATCACAGAAAGGCTGTGAAGAAATTGGGGAGTTCCTTTCTGACAAGCCGAAAAATTCCTGTATCATTGTATATCAAGGAGCACCAGCTGCTCAACCACCTCTATGGTTTTCTGACTTGTCCAAGACAGAGATTTTGGCATCTGACTAAGAGGTAAGACTGCTTTTACTTCGACTTTGCGGTGTTGCTTCTTTGTGCCGTTTTATCTCCGTTCTGCTCCTCCTGAGCAACACTGATTCTGTACTTTGGAGAGGAGAGGCTCAGTGTCAGTGATGTGGCAGATTTTGCTTCTCTGGATCACTCTCTTGGTGTGGTGGAAGCTAATTTTTTTAAGAAATTGTGTCTACTACTGAGCTGCTACCGCATCCCCCTGCTTTGTCTGATTAGTCATGACTGGCACTGCTCTGTCCTGTTTACTATGCATCATCTCGTGTCTGTAGCAATGTCCCTCACTCTGTGTTTCTGCTCAGCAGACGGTCAGAAATGAATGGCACTGCAGCCGAGAAGGCAGAGGTGTTAGTGTTAAGTGGATTTGTAGAACCGCGGAGCATCCAGAGTCTGTTTGCACTGAGTTTGTCTGCTGGTATGCGTGCACAGGAGTCTGCACTCAGAGATGAACTGCAGCTATTTTGAGTTCATTGTATCCACTTTTGGGTAGGAGGGTTCATTGTCTACTGCCTCTAAAATCCAGACGACTCATTCTGTTTAAGTTGGCACATACAGAAGGTTTCCATTTCATCACATGGCGACAATAAAAAGTCTCTCATTTGTTATTTCTGATCTTTATTTACTGTCTGTTAATGGTTCCCCTCATCATGCTGCCCATCCACATAAACTGGTATGAATACTTGGCATTGGATATGGACGATCCACCAACATGTGGAGATGTGCTTCATGCATTTGACTGTGCATTGTATTTGTAAGTATGCTGTACTGTAAATCAGTGGGTGCGTGGGTTATTCCCTGTGAGATGGAATAACTGCATGGTGTCTCTTTATGGAGATCAAGATGTGGGCTGCTTGCATCCACGGGTTCCCTGTGCATGTGTGTTCAGTGTCAGAGTCTGTGCCAACGGGCGACTTCTTCTGAATCAAGCAGCACAAATGACAGAGAAAGGATATCACACACCGCGCCTGAGCTCATGTTTAACACTGAGATGTTCACTCATCTGTTGGCGTCTGGATCATGTCTGTGAAAGGAAATTCAAACTTAAGGACGACTGCATTTCAAGGTCTGCTGTTGTTTCTACATTATCGCTCCTCAGCATGTTTCGAACAATTTACTCAGAGTCAGTGGGGATGGAGACTGGATGGAGTAATTTTCCATAAAAATAGAAAGATATCCCGATTGGATCAGCTGTTTTGAAATTATTCACACATTTATAATCCGTTTAGCCAGCTTTAGTGCCACAAGCAATGAACGTATCAAGGACCCGGAGCTAGAGGTCTGTTGGGAAAATTATCAATAAATCATTAAAATAGCTAATGAAATATAATAATGTATAAACACTTAGGCTCCCCACTGTAAAAGAAAAAAAACAAAAAAACAGACAAAACAAGTCATCTAGTCAAATATTCTTTATACAATAATGACATTTTGCACATTTTGCAAATGAGATCATTTTTGTGACAAACGCGGTTTGCTGTTTTTAAGCTTTTTTGTTTTTTTGTTTGTTAAATGAGTGTCACTAGCTTGAAACAACAGAGTAAAACATATCACTCCAAAAAAATCTATCTATCAAAAAATGACTCTGGAGCAATCATTTTGCAGTACATTGGGTAGGTATGTCTTGAACAGTGTATATAGTAAACTTTGTGCACTAAAAAAAGAAATAAGAGCATTTGACAAGTAATTGTCCCTGTTAATTTCTTACAGTACATGGATTAGCCTCTTCAGTCAGTTGATAAGATGAGCTTCTCCAGTCAGTTTTCTGTAGGGTGGATGTGCAGTGTTTCTAAAAGCACACCATAATGCAGAGTGAAGAAGCACAGAGAAAGAGCTCTCCACCACCGCCATCAAAATGAGGGAATATCTTTTGGCAGAATGGTGCTCATCCATCCAGGAGCCTTCCAGAGAATCTGTGACAAAGAGCGCTGGTGGCCTGACAAGTTACCAAAACACTTGTAAGTTGTACAGCGGTAAAGCAGGATACTGCATAATGGTGTGTGTGTGGACTAAATAATGCAAAAGAAAAAGAAAAAACTTAAATCTGGAGGGACATTTAGGGATTTGGGGTTGCTACTGGATGCAATGACAAAGACAGGGAATGTATTTTAAACTTTGAGCTAACTACAGATAAGCCATAGTTGATCTGCTTCAGGAAGCAACTTTTGTCATTTTGATTTAGACTGTTTTTGTTAAAGAGGCCATTTCATGCTTTTTGGGGCAGGGGGCAGGGTTCCCTTTCCTTTAGTGTTAAATGGCTATTTTGTGTACACAAAAAAAACAAAAGCCCAAAGTCTATGCCGAAGAGACAGGAGACAAAACACTGCTCCTGAACACAATGTAATGCAGCATCACCTACAGCTACTGAAAGAACCAACACAAGTTACTCCTACCATCTGAGGATGTCAAGACCCGATGGCTTAACTTTTTCATTTTGATGGAGACAAAAATCTCCCCGTAAACATGTATGCATTTTAACGTCACTCTGCTGGACTGTTTTGTCAATGAAAGCTGGCAACAGTCCAAGCTCAAGGATGGATCATTATTAGCCTGTTTAACTTGGCGCATGTATGTTGGTAGCTAATGTGGCTACAAGACGAGACTAGTAGGTTGGTATCCGTTTTTCATGTTGCTTTTGTGTGTTTATATTGTAATGTTAGCTCAGCTAGTGTTAGCTCAGCTAGTGTTAGCTTTGTTGTTACACAAAGACCGCTCTGCTCCTGGATCATCATCAGGACGTGTTTGTTGTCCCTGAATGTTAATTTACTTGAAAAACAGGACCTGAAGGTAATGATATAGCTAAATGTGAAAAGAAATGTTCCGACCACAGGAACATATCTGCTTAGTAACATTGTGTAACTTTGATTGGCACTCAGCAGCTAGCCTGCTGAGACCACACAAACGTCGTTACAAAGCTGTATTGTTAGTGGCCCGCTGGGAGGTGAGGCTACGGCTAAAACAGATCAAATTCATGCTTGAATATTTGCAGTGATGAAGTTTTAATCTAGAAGTAGTTATTTTGATGATATTCATGGTAGAAGCTAGCTGGAAGCAAAAAAAAAAAAAAAAACACTGGCAGACCTGACAGACAGGAAACACAGTGACCAGTGCCTGCATAGGCCTGTGTGAACTGACCAATCAGAGCAGACTGGGCTGTTTGAAGCCGAAATGGAGCGTTTCAGGCGGTGAGATGGAGTTTGCTTGTTTGGCAGATGATCATGTAACAGTTTTTTGACAGATCTTCATGCAGTTTTTGGCAACAGATGAGTTCTGTCAGCGTCTTTTGCTGCTTTTGGAAGTTAGCATATCAAAGCTCTTGCTAAGAAATGCTGATGCTTAAATTAAACTCAATATGGCCCATCTTTGAGGCCATTATTGTAAATGAGATTAAAATACTCATGAGACCTTTTCATTCTTCTTGTGTTGCCTGGGCATGAAAACAACACCCTCTGGATCCCTGGTCAAGTTAGCAATAATAAATATGCAAAGTCTGGTTACAGTTTCACAATAAAGCTTGAGAAGAGAGAAAGTGAGTGAAGAAGGAGTGGAAGGAGGAATGAGGATGTAGTGACAGAGAGGTATAGAATAGAGAGAAACAGGAGGACATGGAGGTGAGAGATGACGAGGCAGGAAAATATGGACGGAGAATGGGATGATAAAGGGAGTCAGAGATGGGAACAGTGGGAGACTGCAGGTGTTGATCGAGTGTCGACGAGAACAAAGTCCCCGTCGGAAACCAGTCCATGCGATGACTTGGACAAGACAGCCGGTGAAAAAACATGAATAATGAATTTTAGGAAAGGTGCAGTAATGAATACTGCAGCAGGGAGCAGCAGAAGCTCTGAGGTGTTTCTCTCCACAACTCGCCCTATACCTCAGCAAGCACTCATGAATTACTTAGCCTAAAAACTAGCCCATACACACTTCAATTACACACACACACACACACATTCATGCGATGCATAACTACATTAGAGCGCTGAGGGCGTCACCCAAAAGTCAGTAAAGTTGATTTGGAGCCAGAGGACAAGCTGCTGCGTCCTTCAGCATTGCAGCACCTTAAACAAATCAACTCATTTTAAGTGCTCTGATGACAGCCTTCACTGTCCTTCTTTAACCTTGGGATACACACTTTAATACGTGTGTGTGTGTCTAGACAGATGGACACATTACGTATTTTTATGTGTGCGCTTGTGTACAGCCAGTATCGACCAACAATGTCGATTATATTTGAGTGCTGGATCATTTCTTTCTTTGATTAAAGATCTAACATTTTAATGTGTTGGTGTGGAAATAAGAATGGAACGGTGAAGAAGTGAAGTCTTGGTACTTCACTCAGACAACCCTCTGGACGAGCTTCTCCCTGCAGGCTGGAGGAGGTAGAGGCAGGTCATCAGGTAAATTCAGCACCGCTGGTCTCGCCGCCTGCTGTCAGCCAGTCTCCCTGAATGCAACACTATCCTCCATGAGAAGAACATTTTGTTTTTTTGCTTGTTTTCTCTTCAAGTTAAATAAAGATAAAGCTTTTTAAGTCACTGCTCAAGAGCGGTTTCCCGTCTTTGTCCTTGGTGAGGGGGGTTATGACACCAAACAAATGCAGGAGACTCTCTTATCCCTCACTTCATCTCAGAGGTAAATACGCTTGAGCGGGAACTGACTTGTTGCTTTATTTCTTTGCTTTCTTTTCTCATCTGTTCTTCTTTCCGTGCTTTTTATCATCATTCCTGCCGATTCACTCCCCTTCGTTTCTTCCTTATTTCTCACCATCATCCCATCCCTCTTATTGCTTTGCTTGTTTCCACCCTTTTCTCTTTCTTTCTTGTGGCATTCTTTCCTCCCTTCTTCAGTTTTTCCTTCTTTCTTCCTTCTGTCATGTTGCTTTTATCAATTTCCTTCTGCCCATCCTGTTTTCCTTCATTGCCTCTCTTCCCCCACAGTGGATGCAGTATGTAGAGTATTTTATATGTATATATGTGTATTTATGTATCTCGTCGTGTCTTGTCTCCGTGTCCACTCTCCTGTCCAATTAGCCACATGAGCAACGTTGCATCTCTTCACAAACAGTACAAAGAAAACGACAGCATCTGTGAATCCACTGTGAATATTTCCTCTCATTGTTTGTCTGTAGCGCGCTGCTCATTGAATCTGTGTGTTTCTGTATGCTTGCTTATGCATGTGTGTTCTTTCTAAGTGGGATTTGGCACATGTGTGTTTGAGCTGGATGCTCTCTGGGGGGCAGGGGAAATTGAAGGCTTACTTCCTTTCCACTAATTACCCAGCAACAGTCCCCACTAATTGTCAGGCCCTCACATGCATTTGATGTCTTTAAATATCCAGCAGCATGGAGCCACGTAATCGAAGCAGGGAAATGGCGAGAAGGGGGAGAGGGCAGAACAAAGCAGGTCAGTGGATCTGCTTTGAAGTTGTGCACAATCCATAACCTGCAGAATAGCTGCTGTTGGACGTGGCTCCATCTTCTCAGAGCATCTGTCCGTTTGTTAGGAGGGAGGAGGCACTCGAGCTCCATTACAACATCAACATAAAACCTGCTATATTGAACTTTTTGACGTTTTTGCCGTAGCATCCACATGAAACCTGAGATGACTGTTGTCCATGGCTACCTGCTCCCTGCAATATTTATTTGAAACTGGCACCTAAAAAGAACCAACATAATAATGGGAACACCTGTGCAGTCTAATGCAATCCAATGCAATGATCCTGCAACCACCACTGCTTTTATGAGAAGAAATATTTAGACATGTATTGATTCAGGCTGTAGTTTGTGATGTCAAGTGGGATCCGCCAGGGCCTACTAAGCCCTCAGAGAGAGAGAAGGGGCCTATGATGAATGAAAATGTAACAATGTAAAGTACTAGTTCTCCCTCCAGTGTTTGTTTATGTTCTCAAAATCATTCACCATGAAATTTAAATGCTCCTTCTTCAGCAATTTGTCTATTTTGGAATAATCCTGCACAGAAAACAAATCCTTCCCTATCAGGATCTTACCTTGCCTCGTTAGTTGGTCACAAAAAAAGAAAAAAAAAAACCCTCTAAATTCTTGAGTGACATTAAAACTTGCATAGCATCATCCTATTTTACCTTTGAGAAGAAGGGTCATTATATTGGCATGATAAGCAGCAGCTTCACGTCAAAGGTAGAAGTAGATATTGTTACCAGCCAGTTGGTGGAGAAGACTTGAAGAGGTTGTGGGCGACTGGTGAAGTTTGGCCTTTCTGCTACTTGGGGATCTTTCCCGGAGGATAAGTTTTGTGGAGTTTGTGAACTTTTTGCCATCTGTTCCTCTCACATTAAAGCAAACTGGTGAGTCAGTTTTCTGTTACTAAGCTGCATGCTCATTGATTGTGGTGATTGTCGTAGACTGTGTGTTGAATGGCAAAGACTTAAGAGAAGTCTGTGTGTGTGCTTTTGGCGAATTCATGCAATTAATTTAATATTGAAAGTAAGTACTATGTGTGGATCAAGGCTAGTTACAGTACTGTGATGGGTCGGATGATAATGAAGCCGAATCCATTTTTGGACTAATTGGTCAGCTGTAATATTTATGTGGTGTCTGAGCTTTCAATCCACCAAAAGACAAAATATGTGGACCTTTTAACGTGGAGAATAAGAATCAGTACCTTCTCTTTTATTTCCACAAACAAAATGTCTGCAGTGGGAATGGAGGCAGTGTCAAAGGAGGGGTGTGTACGATGGCTGGTGCTGCTGACACCACTAATGCAGGACAGACACAAGAAAGTGGACTTTTATTTTGCCTTCAGCAGCACTTTAAACTGGACGCTTGAAGCTCAACATTAGAAAGCAGTGAAATCCAGTTTGACATGAATATTTAATGTGAGAAAAAGAAAATTAATTGCAAGTATAAATGGGATTGATTTTATGTTGACTGCTGGCAGATCGATTGTATTTATCTTGAGGTCTTTATGCGTGCATGTCCTCGAATCTGTTTCTAAATAAAATGGCGGTCTCAGGACCTCAGAGAGGAACAGGCCGAGAGAGAAAAGCAAGTCTCTCCCATCTCCTGTCTTCTCCATAAATAGCTTTATCTCCTCCCGCCACTGAGCGATACTGACAGCCTGCATTAGCAACCTGGAACTGATTTCACTTAAGAGTTTGAGTCCTTTGAGGAATTGATTTGTCTTGTAGGGAAGAACAAAAGCCAACACAAAGGTCCATCTGAAGGTTAGAATACTGGAGGAAATGTGAACAGACAGACAGCTGTGCAGAGAGACAGACAGCCAAGGGCTCATGAGCTGATGGGCTTTTGATTACTTAACAAATAGATTCAATAATGAGCCACATAAATACTCACTGAGAGTGGTGGGAGCTAAGGGGGATCTGTACAGCCCCATAGCTCATACATACAGTAGATTCCTTGAGGTCCGCATGGTAAACACGTGTGATTGGATCAGTCACGTGTAACCTTAATGTCTAAAAATCTTCCCTGAGTTGTCCTTGAACACTTGAACACAACTTCTTTCCTAAATAATTCATATTACTTAAAGTATGAGTATGGTAAAGCCTGAAGCATCCTGAGCACATTGACAGAGTTTGTGCAATTACTGTCACTGCCAGAAGGGGGAGACACATGTTCCACAGTGCAGGTTTAAGCATCAACAGCTAACCAAGAGAAAGCCATAACCATCCATTCCATCTCACATAAGAATTAAACCTAAGGGTGCTGTATAGACACAGATTGAGTCGTGTGGAGTGGTGACAAATGTACATGTGCAGAATTCCACCTTTACGTGGCCTCAATTAATACTAATTATGCGATAAGTGCTAACACTACAGAAAGTATGACTGTGTGAACGGATCCATCTGCACTTGTTTTACATCAGCACACCAGCACCTGTCTGTATAATTCACAAGTCAAACCCTGTCGTGACATTTGGCAGCTGCTGATGAGGTAAATTTGACTTCATCAACATTTCATGATGATCCCAGCTGAAAAAAAAAATTGTTTTAATGCTGTTTGATACCATTTCCAAAGAAAATGAAGGTTTTGCAAAAGTGCAAAAGACCATGATGTGGATTTGTTGAAAAATGTATGTCTTGAAAGAATTTACAGAAACATCTCAGGGAGTCAACTGATGCTCTGAAGCAGAATGATTCACTGTTACAGTAAACCAATTTAAATGATGAAAAAATGGACTTGAAAGCATCCAAAAGGAAAGAGTTCAGCGGTGAAACTCTGCTATCTGATGTCCTTGACAATACAGATGCCTAAAGGTAATCACCACTGTGGTCGAGATACACTCATGAAAGTCTATGATTCACATTTTGACAATATATTCCTTTTAGCAGGGCGAGAATCGGCCAAAAGCTCAAGTTTAATGGTATTGATGCTACACACGCTGTTTCCATTGGATCTCTAACATTATCTATGCAAGGCTAGTTCAAAAAATGGCTTCCGGCAAAAACATTTGCTTAAAAGTGCTGGTTTGTCACACTGGGATTGTGTGTGGGTGACGAGTGTATCAGTGTGTAGGAGCTGTACATCTTCTCGTAATTTATTCAGGAATAAGTAGAAATGAAACACAGAAAATAGGCAATTTTCTCATGAATGAAAGATGCGACTTCATTTCTTCAGCTCTCTTGGTGCACCTCCACTGACTGTTAAGAGATGAACCTTCAGGGTTTCTTTGTTTTTTTAAACAGTATTTTCCCCTTGGTAGAAGTGCACTCCATTAGAGATGGCCCAGTGGCTTTCATGTATGATGATGCAGACAAATGGCATGAGGGGTAACAACCGCTGTCAATTTTTCGATTTCTGTATCTTACCTTTATCAGATCAGGACAGTTTCTACAGATCAGATTATTTTTTTCATTATTACTGGACAAAATGGAAATGGAAGTTCCCCCTGCTGTGGGAAGGAGTCATTCCTGTGGTTCTAGTGCAGTGACGTGAAACCTGTTGGTGTTTCCCACTCCTTCACATAAAGCCATGAGCTAAATGTGAGTCCAGGGAGCTGTCCTCCATAACATGTGCCCCTTTTTGACCTTTGAATTACAGCGAGCTCATACAGAGCGCTCCAATGTTGGTGCGGGGCTGAAGAACATGCATTGATTTGTTTGTCAAAGGGGGTGAATAATTCTGATGAGGTATTGATTGCTGTAAATCAAGACATAAGTCACCTTGGTTAAGGGCAGCAGAGGGTCCTGCTGATAGATTGTATGATGTATATATGATTATTGAACCTTGAAACAAGGCTTTGAAAAATGACCACTTTGCTGACTGGCTGTTAAAGCTCATCATTCACTGAAGGATTTTATTGACACGCTCATGGGTGCTGACAAAAGAGGCAGAAAGTTAGTTTCACACTCTGACATTATGCTTTGCATTGGCGGCTTTATGGCGCTACAGCAAATCAGACTTTGTTTTCAGATGGGGAGGGGTATTGGGGGGGTATTGCCTAATCAGCATACCATGAGCAGTCGACTGTGCGAACGCCAGCGGCTTGTGAAGCATGGTTATTGTTTCAGAAAGCGACAGAGTGAAACACGGGGAGGGCGTGAGAGAGCAAGAGGAGAGCGAAGGAGGAGTTCAAAAGGCAGAAATAAAAGGGACGGAAACTTGACAGCCACGATGAAGCAGAGCGTCGAAGATTTAAACAACGAGAGGAAACAAAGGAGAGGACAAGACAAAACTGCAGAGAACGAGAGGAAAGTGAGAAGATTACGGAGGATGACGGAGTCGAAGAGAGATGGAGAAAGTTAGAGAATGAGAGACAGATAATGAAGAAGACTGATAGCGAAAGTGAAGGGAAAGAGGAAGAATCCGATCCAATCCAATTATATCTGCCTTCAAGAAGCCAAACGGTCTCCTCATATGTGTCGGCCATGTTCTGGAGCTTTGGTAATACAATGCTCAGACTCACCCCATCTGCACTTTCCTCAAGTTTATGCCATTAATTTGTCAGGGGAAAGAGATAAACCAGATTTAGATAAATCTTACTTTTCTTTCACTTCTCAGACATCACCTGTCAATCAGTCATAGCTGCCTCTTGCTGCTCCTTGTTTCCTGTTGCAGTATCATCAGCGTTATGAGACACACCTGGGCCAGGTGTTCCCGTGTGCATAAGGGCAGGCTGAGCATTCAGTTAAGTTGAGCTCTCCTCTCCACATGCTCTCCTGTGGCTTCTGTAAGACCGAGCTTTATTTCTTGCCAAGAAAACACATCCTCCATCATCTATTATTTCTTTTGTTTGCTGAGTTGCCGAGGTGTTGCCTCATCGGGTCCCCTGATGGGGCAGGAGTCCATGAACTGGAAAGTCCCTGGTTCGTGCCCAGCTAGGAACCTTTGTTGCATGTCAATCTCCCACTCCCCCAATTTCCTGTCATCTCTGTAAAGTCAGCTGTGACATGAAAAAAACCTTATTATTCCATGCTGCTGTGTCTCAAATGTTTTTCCCTGTCATAGAACTGAGCTGTGACAAAAAACCAGGCAGGACTGTAACGTCTTCTTCAGATTCTCTTTTGATGCAGTTTGTGTTTCTCTGGATGGATTTTTTTTTCTTTTCTTTCTTTGCCTGCTACACTATGTTGGCTGTTGTCCATGCCACTGAGCGTTGTTTTATCTCAAACAAACCGTTGTTGCTGCTGCTAGAAGCAGCGAGCTTTATGCTGTGTGAAACAATACAATGGGGTAGCAAAGTGGACAGATTGCACGAAATTCTTGTTTTTTTGCTTTAAAATATCAGCAAAGAAACACAGATTTTGTTGTGTTTGATCGCAGTCTTTACGTACACATAGTGAAAATCTAGCAATCAGGCCCTCACAGGACATATCATGCTGTCAAAATAACTATAAATATGTGCTATAAAGTACTTTTCAAACGTTCTTTTTAGTTTGGAACTATGTCGCCGTGGTGCATGATTAAATGTCACATTGTGCGAAAACAATTATTGCCGCTTCCATGAGTACTTTCATGCATTTGTTTGCTCTTAATTCCCTGGACTAATACTACATGCAGAGAGCGAACTCGTCCAAATCGATTGTCCAAGCGGGTATGTGACTTTAAAGTCCATTATTTGTGTGTGAATATGAATGTGCATTTGCACTCTGTGTGTGTTTATGCATGTTTTGCGCTCTAACACTATCACGTTCTGCGGCGTTTACATGAAAGGGGAAATCACTACCGGCTTCCAGACAAGAATTCTCCCTGAGCCGCAGAGAAAATTAAATGAGTCAGGATGTAAAATTTATTCATTATTTGATTTCCATCTCCTGACGCCGGCCACTGAATCCCCCGCTTTAACCGGCTCAGCACAAGTGCCTGTGGCACATGGCTGTAAGTGCACAATAAGATCGGCGTATCATTTTAATGCAGATGTTCCCAGCAGAGACCGTTTCAGTGTCGGTCAGAAGCTGAACATAATGTCAGTCAGAACTGAAGCTCTTGTTTAATGTTTTTTTTTCTGATTTAGCATTATAGCCACATAAGCTGTGTTTACTGACTGGAACACTGGCGGAGTATGAATGTGCTTTTGTAATGGTTCAATGGTAATGTATCTGTGTGGAGTATACATGTTTATTTCCATGAGTGCGTGAGTATGTGTGTCAATGCACAGTTTGCTCCTCTTTATCTTTATGTGTTTGTTTTATTGTTTGCTGGAGGGCAGAATTAGCCGCAGGGATACACAGGCTGAATTGCAGAGGCCAGCAGTATGTGAGCTAATATTGACTGTATGAGTGATGGTCATATTTACCTGTTGAATGGATGGCTGCTTTGACTAATGACTGCCTGATTTTTCATTTTCTTAACTCCCGATTTTGCAAGGATGGTTGGCGTAAATTAAAAGATACCGAGGTGGAGGGAGGAGGCAAGCAGAGATGAAAAATGAGTAATTATTGAAAACATCCACAAATCCTCGGCGGGCATATTTCAAGAGCGAGGAGAGTGTTGTCACAGCAAATAGTTGTGTTTTCTGTAGCGAAAGTAAAATCCCCCTCTCGCTCTCCACGCCCACCCTGTTTCGCAGTATCAATCTCTTGCCATTCCTCACTAACACAACACTGTCTGCACAAGCTGAGGTGTCGCTTGAATGCCATTCAAAGTGCATTTCATCCGTTTTATCCATCGTGAGCAAAGTCAGGAATGTTTTCACGCCTGCTGTCACTTCCTGGGATCGAGCTTCCTGAACTTATAAAAAAGGGAAGTATTTCTAGTGTTGTTTTAGTCAGCAGACAGAAGCTGCATGAGAAAAGATCTAATTAATTTAGTCAGCTGAACACCAAGAGTCTGATGGGATGGGTGAAAACTGTGTGACTTTGTTGTCACAGAAGGGTTGGCTTGGATCAGGGTTGAGGGAATTGAAAGAGAATGAACTCAGCAGCGATTATATCACATTCAGGAGTTGATGTTTTTGCTAATGTCCCACTTTAGCGCTGCAGACACTTGGGAAACTACCCAAGAGAGCAAATCAGCCTCACCGTGGTGTGCCAAGATGAAAATGATATTTACAGTATCACTTCCCACGATGCTGAACCAAAGAATGCATTTAAAATGAATGAATCCTAAACAAAACCTGGAGGTCTCTCGATTCACATTTTAGGTGATACACCCACCAAAATCTAGCTTTACCTGAATTTAAAGTTAGCGGTTACTAGCTTGACTGTGACTTATTTGTAATAGCCTCACTATAAGAAGTTGAAAAATGTTCATCTGGCTGTAGAGAGTTCGTCAGTCGTCGTTATGACATCGTCAGCTGGTTATTGTGAATTTACATACGTTTCATCACTTCTGCCGTTGATTCGTAAGCATTTTCATCACTTCTGCTGCTTTCAATTAGTTTTTGTCACTCGCACCCTTGAGGCCACTTTCCCCACATGATAAATGGCAATTTCGTGTTGTGAAAAATGAATGATGAGTGTAAGACCGGGGAATATGATGAAACATGGCTCTGTCCTCATCAAATCATGACTATTCGAATCAAATCGGCTTTAAATTAATTAAATCACTTAATAATTTATGGCTCCATTTTTCATTCCACATTCATTTTTTTTATTTTATTATTATTGAATTTCCACAGCATGGGATAAATAAAGTCCTATCTTATCTTATATTACCTTATCTTCTTTTTAACCCACTATTTTTTAAGGTCCACTCCTTATTTATGCATCCTAAAAACTGACACTAATAAGGACTCCAGTCTCCAGAGTGAAAGTAATATCAGTCTTTGTAATGGAGTGGATGTCAGCGTGGAGACGTCTGGTCATGACTATTTCACAAGCAAACTGACCAATGTATTTACACTTATTTTTATTTCCTCCTGGGGAGTATTACCACTGAATGGTTTCTGTGCATGGCTACACTGCCATGTTGCCCCCCTGTTATAATCCTCTTGTCCCCTTTGGATATTTGCTCTAATGCCTACAAGAAGAATCGGAGGGACAATCCCCTTTATTTGTCACATAATGTTACATGCACATGCACACACACGCCATGCAATTGGTGAAACTTGTCCTCCGCCTTTAACCCATCCTGGTCGTCCTTCCTCCGCGGCAGACCAGGAGTGGTGGGCTGCCATCTTACCGGCGCCCGGGGACCAGTTCCTGTTTGTCACCATTGGTCAGGTGGTGATCTTCTTGCATGTTTTTAATGGGGGTACATTTTATGGAGGATACCCCAGGTGAACACGGGGAGAACATCCAAGCTCCACACAGAAAGACCCCTTTCCTCGAGCAGCAGACACTGAAGGCATGGTGGAGGACACGCCACAGTGCCCACAGCGGGATTTGAACCGGGACCTTCTAGCTGTGAGGCGACAGTGTTACCACTTGTGCCACCATGCCACAGTGTGTACAGAATAGACAGACATAAAACTACAGTGTGGATAATCAGAACGAGAAACGTATAGATAGATCGTAAACACCAGTACTCAAGAGGCAAAACTTGTGCACACCATTCACACAGGAGGCAGAAAGCAAACGCCCAGAGCTACCTTCAGTTCCTGCATCTGCTACTATTTGCATTCAAATATTAAAATCTGAAGATATTTTATGATTATAAATGAAGCACACATAAAGTCTGGCAGAAAGTTAGCTTTTTTGTGTTTGTGTAATTGTGTCAGACATGATGGGAATGCAGCAGGACTCGCCCTGGTGTCAGCAGTCCTCTGGCCACAGCTGGTCTTGTGTAATGAGCCTCTACCCCAGATTTTTCTGATTTGTTTCCCAAAACATTCCCCCACCTCTCTTTCCACCTGGCTTGACCTGTTTTTTCTCTGTTTCCTCTCAATCTGTTCTTTCTCTACATCTCTCACTGGGTTTACCTGTCACCATTCTGATGAATAGTGATATCCAGAGCTGTGTGTACATGCATTTAATAGATAAATGTTGTATAAATTTGCCAATTTATGCCACTCAAGGTAGCGGAGTGACCAAGCCACTGCAAGTGCTCAGTCAAATATGACAACCCAAGGTCTGATAAATGCTAGCGTCTTGAAAATCAATGCATTTAATGTGTGATGTGCTGCATTGAAGTATTTCCTGCTGAAGCAGACAGCACAGACATACCTCAGAAAGGTATAACAAGGTTTTTAATCCCTGCTGTGCAGGCGTGCAGCATGTACACAATAGCAACAATACTGTATTTTAGCCTTCCTTCCCACTGTTTTATATTACCTTTAAAGTATTCAACAGGGAAGGTGCTTGTACATTATCAGCATCCCCAATGGTGGGTTTTGTTTGTCCCAGCATCATTTATACCAGCGCTGCAGGAGGGTTTTATGTACAGTAGCTAGCCCTCTTTATCCTAGCTTTTATGCAGCCCAACTGATGTTACTTTGGTGCAATAATCATACATACAAACACGACATTCCCACCAAATACACAACATAAATCCACATATGAAGGTTATTAAGAGCCTGGCTGACTGGAGCGCCTCTCAAACAGTCCTGTAAAAATCTAAATATGTCCCCAAACAATTCAAAACAGCCCACAGACGGCTTTCAGTGACTCTGAAATGGATAAAATGAGATGGATTGAGAAAATGAGAGAAAAAGACGAAGATAAAATAATTTTCTTGACAGTTGATTCTACTTGTAACAAGTGCTGTTAAACAGTTAAGGCAACAGAAACTACTTACTTTTATAGATGAACCAAGCTGGCTAAAAACAGAAAACAGGTGAAAAGGTAAGAATACCCCATCAGGCCTATTTTTGTCTCAAAACTCAAATCAAATTTTGGCTCTCACCTCACAGATATAAAGTCCTGAATTCAAACTCAAACTGAGTTTTATTCTTCTAAATCATATGGTGAAGGAGACGCTGCTGTCACTGATATCACACAGCGGTCCCAGTTAGTGGTGATACGTTGCGTCAGGCTCTTGTCCAGTGAACTGGAAAGTATTTGCAGTAGTGTGGCAGCTTGCTGTCACATGCCATCAGACACACTGGGGTCTGGGTGACCATTCACTTGGTCCTCACTACCGAAACAAGCAGGGTTTCTCCATCCCTGTGAGTCGGCGAGCCTTTCAGCTCTGCAGCAGAGGATTGGCCACAATCCTCCTGTTTTATCTTTGCGTTTCTTTTTTAAACACTACAAATCTGTTGTGGGCTGAAGAGCCGCTTTTCTTCCTGCTAAACAGAAGACAAGCATGACTTAAAATCATGTCTTATTGAAATGGGTTGCATTTTGTTTGTATGTGTGTGTGTGGGGGGGGTGGGTGGGTGGATGTTTTCTGACAGTAACAAAGCTTGTAAAAATCCCCCTTAATGTATCTGTCCCATATTAACACTACAGGCGCTTCACTCTTCAATGTTAAAATTAGCATTTAGCTTAAATACTCAACACATTTCCTTGTAAGTTCTCATGAATAAAAAAGAGGAAACCACGATTTATCCGAACACTTGAGTGTAGTGGTATATCAGAAGAAAAGATAAACGTCTCTGTGAGTGTGTGTTTGTGTGATTGTTCATCTGTGATCTCTGGGTAAAATTAAATCCTCACAGGGACATTGAACAGCGATACAAATATTACAAAGCAGGTTATGCAAAGATAGAACACCTGCAAGCCTCCTCATACGTGTCTGCAGTGCTATCTGGATAAAAGCACAAATAATGAAAGCACAGATAAGAGTCTTAAGAGCAAAATAGCAAAAATTACAAAACTCAATAACTGTTTGAATTGACTGAACGTTGCAAATAATCGTTGAAAGTGTCAAAGTGTACGAGGATCCTTGTGAGCGTCACCTTCTCCACAGGGGAAACGCTCCTCTGGATGGGTTGATCCATTCCACCTCTCCACTACAGGCCACTGAATATAGCAGTGCTTCAGAAAGAGCCCTTATTTAAACACTCCAGCACTCATTTCCTCCTCTCATGGCCACAACACCAGCGCCTGTACGCTGCCTCTTCTGACCTGCACAGGTGCTCCGGTCGAGCTCTCTTGCCAAAAAAAGCTAATTTTGACTCGAGGCTCTTGCTTTGAATTTTACGACGTGGAATTAAAAGACTGAGGGAGGGAAATAAAGTCTTGGATTCTAATTAAGGGAGTTTTGTGCGTCCCAGAGAGAGATGATTATGGAGAATAAAAGCTTTTAACAAGCATGGCATAAGGTAATCCACTGCTCTCACCCATCACATCCCCCATCTGCAAGACAATGCAGGCAGTAAATGATACCCAAGGCATGTCAGATTGATTGGCTGGAATTCAATAACAGCACAATCAAACTGAGAGGGAGGACCGTCAGCCACTGCACAGGATCTAGTAAAGACTAAAATACATTTGAAGTAGTGGTGTGTGTAAGATATCTATCATATATCCCTTTGAAACATACCACACACATTGCTTTTAATGTAACCTAATGTTTGAGGACATGTCAGGCTCAACCCTGACAGACTTCTCAACCTTAACTAGTGGCAAGCCACTATGTCAATCTCAGCTATGAAACACAAAGGTGGTAACGGTGACAGTCAACAATCCAGGTCTGCAAAAGTATGACTCAGATCACCTTCAAGTCAAAATCAGCATGCTTTTGATGACGTTAAAACTGTTGCATGGCTGCTTGTCTACAATAAAGGCAGGAATATGATGTGTCAGTAAACTTGTCTCTTCCAAATCATTGCAGAATTTCACAATTTACTTTAGGATTTGGGAAATAATGTGGATTGGACCAAGTGTGGAGTGTCATCAGCAAATGTCTGTATAGCGTTTAAGCCTTTAGCACGTATGTGCTGCACTATGACTGTTTTTATTAATCCTTTATTTAACAAGGTAAAAGTCTTGCTGTGATTCAAATCACTTATTTAATAGGGTCCTGGCTAAGAGGCTACCATAAAAACAGCATTACAGCAATAAAGGCAACATAAACGGGGCAATAACACAGTCACACAAGGTATTAAAGAGCATAGTACTCATGTATTTTTAACAAAATAATCACTATGTTTCTCAAGTGTCCCTTCAAAACCATTAGGACCACAAAAACATCGCACTTGAATTCTAATATCCAGTTACAGCTGACTTGAGCATCCATTGTGGAGTTGCTTTGATAGCTTTTTGATGTTTTATTTCATTCTCGCTGCAGGTTTCCATGCTAGCAGCAGGTGGATTGTCGTGCAATTTCCAATTCAACCAGAGGAAAAAGGTTATGAATCATCCATTACGCCTCATTAGATGGTTATGTAATGCTATCTTCATGCTTAAGGCCCTTTTTTCCAGACCAATATATCCATGTAGGATTTTATTTAAATGCGTTGGTGTCAAAGAGGAGGACTCGCTGCTGGTGACTTAATAACCTCCTTTAGTTGTGTTTGATACCTGTTTTCTCTCAGTCATTTATCTTCAATGAAGTACCCATTTTAGATCAGTACTCAGCCTCACTGTTCCAATAAATTGATCTTTGTTAAGTCGTGGCATTTTTTTTACAGGGAAATTATATATTTTTCCACTACAGCCTTTTAAAGCAACTGCACCCAGCCAAATAATCTGTCTTGCTGTGCCAGCTAGTGTTAACGACATGCTTTTTCCACACACCCTTTGCAGCTGTGATAGTAGTTTTGCACAATACTATGCCGCTACATCACATTTGGCCGTGGGCAGAGTACAACTGACCACACCTAGAGGTTTGACTGATCGAGGGTCAGGGCAAAAAAAAGCTGTCATGTGTAGTTCCCTCTTAAATTGTGCAGAGTTTGAGCATCAAACTCCTGGAGCAGTTTATGTGATATCATCTCGCATCAGGAATTTGCATACACAACACAAAATACGCATATTGTTATGTTTAAATGAATATTGCATGAAGTAATTATGTGGGTGGCCTCTGCAGCTCAAAATGACCCATGCTTACATTTTGCTTGTAAGTTGGGAGGTCAGGACGGGTGGTTTTGTGTACAAAATGCAGTGCCAACGAGTGCATAGTTTCTCAGCTTGTGTCGCTCACGAAGGGGATAAGTTGTTAGTTGTCGATGCCTAAAGTTAATAATTTAACCCTGCGGAAAACCCTCATTTAATTTTTGGAGCACAGACAAAAACCCTCTCCTGCTGTTTTGTTATTAAGACTTGTTGAAATGAGTATATTAATTGGGATTCCCACAGTCGCTGTTGATGTGTACGCACACACACACACAGTTTTTGATGCAGTTAAGGACAGTAGAGCCACTGTTCTGGCTGCTGTAATCCTATGGAAGAGTACTGAGACTTTTATGTGCCACTGTAGATAACAGCATCAGAGGGCTCACTTCATAAAAAGCGCGCAATGAAAAAGGGACTCACCAGACAGAATTGTAATGCAGAGGATCCAACCTGCCCGACGTCGCTGTGTTCGAGTGGTTTTATTCCTTAAAAAATGTGTTCTGCTAAAGAAGAAAGGAAGAGAGCATCAATGATGGCGGCCCTCTGTTCAATGGATGTTGGAAAATAAACGAGTTAGGAGCTGAATGGCTCCTGACTTTCATTTGTCCTTCGGCTGGAGCTGATTCGTAAATGAAGCTGTCGGCGGTCCACGCCTGATGCACGAGGTTGTACGTGTGTTACAACCACCGCCTGTTTCTGTGCAACAAATGACCTCGCAAGCAAAGAAAATCCACCAAATTAGATGGTGTATCTTGTATCTCTGGACCTGTTCGGTTGTTTATTAGTAGTGTTTTTTCCTTATTTCTATGGATACCTGGGGAAGTGTAAAAAATTAAAACACCGAGAGAAATATCTTTAGTTCAAAGCAGATCCTCCACAGAAAATTGATCATGTTGTATTTTTGCCCGAGCACATATTGTCTTTGAGTAAAGTGTAATAATTTCATTTTTTTTTTTTTTCTCAAATTGAAAAAAAATCTCCCACCGTTTTGTCCTCTATGGCTGCTTAGAAGAGACAAATATGTGCACGAATGCAACTAGTTCATCAAAAAAAGTACATGACAAACAAGCTCAAGTAAAGACACGTCCAATACTTTGGCCCACAGTTCTGTATCAGAGAAGAAGAGGAAGTTTCAAACACGGCCACACAACTGTTTGGTGTGAAAGTTACAACATGTTGTGTGAACTACAAGCCAAGTGTGAGGCCTGCGTCCAAGAGTCAGGCATGTAGTGGAGAGTGTTAAGAGGCTGAATTAATGGTGTGAACGAAGGCCCAAAGTGTGAAAAACAAATGTGTGTGTGTCCTCTGCAGATCAAGTCATATTTGTGTGTTACCTGAAACTTTCATTTCTGTTAGGGAGGTGAAAAAGATTTCAAGAATGTCATTTTTACTGACTTTAGTAATCTGCCTTGTTCTGTGGACGAATTATTGTTGCTGCAGTCGTCGCAGTTTATCATAACCTGCAGGTGAGGTGTCCTTCCTTTTGTACGATTTTACTGAAAATGCCCCAGTTAAGGCTGGTTTCAGACCTTTGGCATCTTGTGGTGTAATCTGAACAGCTAAGCCAATCAGATCTTTCTATGCAAGCTTAAAAATGTAATCAATGTGTTTTCTGTGCCAGAAAAACACATGAAAACGCCTCAAATCAACATATTTTTATAATTGACTTTGGTGTTTTAGAATGAAAAAAATGTAAAAGAACACGTTTTGCAGGTCTCTGTCTTTCTCCCAAAGGGCTGAACAGAGCTTTTCCTCCCCCAATTATGTTGTCACATATGAGAGAAGCTAGTCCTCCCTCATCCAGCTTTCACTTCTCCACGTCTCTCTCTCTGTCTTTTCTTTCACTTTCTCTTCTCCGCCTGTCTGCTGTAGTTCCTCCTCAGGCCAAAAGTCCATTGAACTCCTCTTCATCTCATCCCGTCTCTCTGTCTTCCTGTCCCCATTATTGGCTGTTCCTTCAAACTTGACAAGTGTTAAATCATCTGCAGGACCTTCAAAGTTACAATATGCACATTTTCGCCTCGAGACGGGAAGGGTAGCACAGGTCCCGCCCTCTTCTGCTTCATTCTGTAAAGTTTTCGACCTGTCACTCATCGTGCCGCTCACCTTGATGAGCTGTCTGCCTTCAAAGCGTGTCGCCTGCAGCTGAGCTAACAAGCATCAGTGAGGTCTCCACAGGAGCTGAAGAAGCAGCCAGTCTGCAAGAAACAACAAAGCGGATGTTTAATGTTGTTGAATGTGTCTTGTCTGCAGCATGCTTAGCTCATCTCGCAGCTGCTTAAAATGTTTTTCGTTGGCAGCTCTGATGGGCTTGATGTCTATATTTGGGAAGTGCTTGATGTCTGTATAACAGCTATTCTCACATAAATGGTATAAGCATCAAAATGCCAACATAACGGAAAATGTTTGGAATCTTCTCGGTGTCAAAAGGAAAACATTAATGAATCATTCGGTCCAGTTTCTTCAAATGTGAATCGTTGCCTAGAGTTGCAAATTTGGCAACATTTTGTGAAAATGTGTTAAAACTGTGAATAATGGCTGCCATGAGCCTGAATTCGATGGAGACTTTTCTGTTCATGGATGTTGTTATCAGACGTAGCAGGACATTCTTATACCTCCACATAACCTGACGTTTAGGAATAAGTCAGCAAAGTCTGACAATGACCATCACGTCGCAGTATACAGAATCTTTGAAAGACAGAGACAAGCTATGTTGTCCTGCTGATAGAGGAGTCAGATTAGAGGACACTCGTGTTGTTGTGGAAGACAGTGACAAATAGTTTGGAGGACTTGCCGGTTAACCCTGTTATGGACGGGCGAGCTGTCCAGGAACCCTGCCTCTCCCCCAGTGCATACTGGGATAAGCTCCAGTCTAAAGACAGCTTGTCTTAATGTGTCTCAATGATTAATTTGGGGTAAGCTACTTCAGTTTTCAAACTGGGTCTGTGTTCAATTAGACCTCTTTTTCCAATTTTGTTTTAATTAATCAGTCCTCAACTAAATTAAAGAAGGCAGTAAAGAGGTCTTAAATGGTCTTAAATGTGTCTGTCAGATACTGTAACATCCTCCGGCTTTGTCCAATTAACTCTGTCTTTCCAGACTGTTGGCAAAACTGCTAACAGTCCACTGCGCCCAGATAAAGGTTAAATGACACTGTGAAGTTTTCCTGACTTAGGTATGTTTTATTAAACCCTTCTTACTCTTGACTTTGCATTCCTCAAAGGCAAAATGTCATTCATTAAAGCCTTTATGGGCACTGAGTTTTTATTATTTTCTTTTAGTGAGCTTCTTGTCACTCTTGAGAGGCATAAACAAGGCCATGACTTGATCTGTGTGTTTGTGTGTGGGCATGCAAATGTGTACATTTTCAGCTTAAGGGCGCAGTTACCCTGCACCTAAATGTGTTTGCACACTCTTTACAGAGCTGCCATGACCTTCAGAAAACTATTCGACCGTGTGAAAAATCGTTCTGGGTCGTGTTTGACTGAGCTCACTCACAACTGAAATCAGCTGGCAAAGGTGCTGAGCCTGATATGCGTTCCCCCGTCTCGGTTTTCTTTATGGATGGAGGCGGATTGGTCAATCAAAAGTTCGCATAACTCAATTTTTCTCATTTCTCCCAAACCCTGCCAATGTCACATCTGTGTTAAGCTAGTAGTGAAGAAAGCAGCCTTCAGAATAATGCTGTTTTGTTCCAGGCTGGTTCCAGACCCCTGAATCGACACCCAGAATGACACCTGTGTCAAAGCTTTAATGAACGTCTGCTTCCGCAAGTGGAATGACCGAGCCAATCGAGCTACAACGTACAGACAAAGCCATTTTCTTTTTTTTTTCAGCATGCAACCATAAAATAAAACAAATTCAACATTTTCATGAGCTCAGTCTTAAAACAAAAAGCAAACACGCAATAGTTTCACAGCAGACCAACAAAAAGTCACGACATTTACAAATTCTGATAACAAAAAGTGAAGAATTTGGAACCAGGATGACTATGAAGAACTTCAGATGTCACCAGAGTCCAGGCTGGCAACTGGCAACATTTTTTTTACCAGGAAAATCTGTTTAAGTCAGACATATTTAAATCTCTCCTGTCATTATTAAATGTAGTGCTGCAGTGATAAAACATAAAGCATCTCACTCTTCAGCACAAAGGTCCATCTCTGTAGGAAGCATTTCAGTTATGTTGTCAGACACTTAGAATACCAATCTGAGCCTGTCAGTGACAACAACAAACACTTTTAATGGACGTACATTGACGGTGTGCAAACACCTGTGGGGATTACTTTACAGCTTGTTTGATGGCTGCAGCGCTCTCGTTCAATCCTGAATCAATTTCAAAAATCATTGTCCCCGCTGGACATTTGGACACAAAAACATGGGAGAATAGGGTCCATAAATATTTTACTTGAATTTCTCAGCTTGTCCTGGTCTTTGAAATCTTCCAACACATGTGGAAAAGTGAAGCAAGTCAATTATCCAACAACACGTTAGAGGACAGTGTTTTATTTGTTTATTTTGTAATGTGTAGGGATGTAGATTAATATCAAAGACAGGGTTATGTTTCAATAAATATACATGTCTCATAGTGTTGTTTTGTCCTCTTATGGGAATAGTAGGCAAAAATAGATATTCAAAGCAGTTTTTTTTTTTTTAGAAGGGATAATCAAACGTCATTTTTGGCCAGTTTTGACAGTCCTACAGCAGACTGGTTGGACCTGAGCCACATGACTGCCTCTCATCTATGGAGACTTGGGTGAACAGACCAAACAAACACTGTACAGCTTTTACACAGAGAGGAGAGTCAAACAAACACACGAAGGGAGAAAAGACATGATGGCATGCAATGAGGAAGAGACATGATGGCATGCAATGAGGTAGAGACATGATGGCATGCAATGAGGTAATGAGAGCCATGAGAGAATCCTGAGTGAAAAGAGAGGAAAGGGAAAAGGCAGCTGGATGCACACAGCTTGACAAGGAAAGTGTACAAACCATACATGTTTACACACTTATGGGAAAAACAGCAAGCCGTTTGGATTCTTTTTTCTCCTCCTCTGACTGCACTTACAATGTCAGTTTAGAGAACCTGATTGCTTATGTTGAAGTCCCAGTTGCAAATAGGATCAAGTGTACGAACTAGCATGCTAAAACCTGCTATAAACCTGGACTCATTCAAAAATATGAAGCTGAATGTTGTTGTGATGTATTTTTTTCTTATGGTTTATGTTTTAATTCCGTTTGCGTTGTGTGTTTGCGGAGCATAGAGCCTATTTGTTGCTTCATCACAAGGTTGTTGGATTATGAATGTAGGATAGATTCACGCCCCGATCATGTGTCATTACCCAGGCCAATTCAAAAGCACGACTATGTGTCGAGTTTAGATGTGAAGCAGGTCAGGATGAAACAACGGCATTATGCACTTTCAGCAAAACCTTTTTCTGGAATACTTAACAACCAAGCAGTAAAGGCTATACTTGCTAGCTAAAAAGATATAAAGATGGAGCCTATAGCACTAAGGCCAGACTAAGAATATATGATAATGGAGGCAATGCAAATGAATTACTCCTTTCCTATTCATCAGTGGACACAGGCCTCCAAGTGAGGACAGGAACCATTACAATGACGGATATGAACCAGGGCGGTGCACTCATCGCACCCCGTTGCATGCTGGGAGCCAAGCAGGCGAGGCGGCGGGTAAAACCTGGGCCGGGGGACCTCCTGGGGAAAACAAATTATCACTGATGGAAAAAAGCGGAGAGTTTCTGCCTCTCCCCTGACCACATTTTTACGATCACATTATATCATCTCCACTGTGGGTTACCGCCATGATGGAGAAGAAGCTTTTTTTTCGGCAGATTTAGTGGTCGGAACGGTGAGGAGATGTATATTCACTTTATGGTCATTAGCCAGCGAGAAAAGTGCACCTTCGCTGCTGGTGCTTTGGCGCCCGTCCCAATTGGTTTGAAAACGATAGCATGGCCCTCGTGGTATCATTTGAAACCCTGTAAATGCTCTCCGCTATTAGCTTAGCCTCTATGGAGACATATGAGCTTTGCTGATTATACAACACATGACATCAATATTAATAATCGCTGCACAGCTGCAGCCTGGACAGTCTGCAATGATACATTCACTATGGATTACTGTGATATATGATGGATGGTTGTATGATTTGTTTTCATTTTGGGGAAAAATAAATAAATTTTAAGTTTGTAGCCTTTAGATATTGAGCCCTTTTTTATTTTTTGCAGACTTTTTAGTTTTAATTATATATATATAGATGGGTATTTGTGTATCTTTTTTTCCCAAACAGTGGACTTACACCTTTCTTTCTCAAGTCTGTCTAATAATTACTGTGCTCAGTTCACTGGGGCAATGCTCCTCTGTACAATGATGAGGAATGGCTGATGACTAGACCTGAGATACATGACCAAACACATGCAAGTTAAGCATGCATACATCAAAACCCCCACAGTCACACCCATACAGATTTACTTACATGCATGCATAAACACACACATCAGTGATGCTGCAAACTTGGTAATTAGACCCCAGTTGTCTTTTTGACTCTGTCAGACTCACCTTTTGCAGCCTTGTGAGCTATGTGCCTTTTTGTCAGAGAGATACACAGAGGGAAAACAGCAGTAAGGTAACTAGGAGCTGAGTTATGTGATGCATAAGGAAGGATAAGGAAAAATGATTGACGAGGAAGAAAGGTAAGGAAAAGAGGAAAGAATGAAAAAAGGGAACAGAATCACCTTGTGAAACATTTCACTGTCAAAAGCTGCTCAGATTTATCAACCCAGTTTTCTGTCTGCCTCTCTTCAGATAATTGGAAGGTAGTGTCTGCGTGCACAGAGCCACAGGGAGACAAAAAACATATTTTGGCAGGGCTTGACAGGTTAGACAATGGTGGAAAAAAAAGAACAAATGCTGTCAGGAGACAATAGCAAGGGGACTAGAGGAGGGCTGCAGCGCATACGTGTTTATGAGCACGGATCCACAACCCTGGGTAAAAGTATGCATGCTTGCATGTTTGTGTGTGTGTGTGTGTGTGTGTGTGTGTGTGTGTCCTTTGATGCACCTTTCATGTAGTGTCCCTGCCACATTGAGACCAACAGACTTTCTGCTGTAAAAGGTCACAGTTTAATTATGGATATTTAGTCGACCACTGCTGTCTCCTTTTGTCAAGATGGACTAAAGACGTGTTTCCACTTCAAAGAACAAGTGCTGGAAAAAAAAAAAAAAAAATCAGGTTGCTCTGTGGCATTCAACACAGCAATGGTGATTATATGTGGGTCCGCAGAGGTAGGTAAAGGTTGGAAAAGTTTATAATTGGAAAGTTGTCGGTTCAAATTTTGGGTGGCGAGATAAATCTGCGTGGGGAAAGTGAAAAAGTCTTACTCGCCCCTCCCTCATTTCCCCTGAAGTGATGCCCATAAAGCCCATAACCCCATCAGCTAAAGTGGAGCTCAGTGGTCAGCTGGTTGGACTGTGGATGCACCCGTCAGCTTCTCGGTTGTGAAGTTTAGAGTTGGTTTTGTGTTACTTGTGATTTTTAACTTTAAAATGAACCTTTCTTCCCCAAAATAAGAATGAGGCAATAGACACAATTAGCCTGCGGGTTATGAATTTACAATGATGATGAGCCAGTTATGTCAGCCATGCAGTTATCCAAAAATAATGTACACCCTCAGGCCAATTAGATTCAAATATTCACCATGGTTATAATACAACAAGTGTATGGGCCCTATTTTTGTGGCGGTGCACCAAGCATTGCAAGTAAAAAGGTTTGGTATTTTCCTGACCTTGAAACTGCCCTCTGTGGGATGTTTTGGTGTCCAGAGCACAGAGTGTACAATCCACTGGCGGACAGAGAGGCACATACAGGCGGAGGGTTCACTGAAATGAAGCAATGCAAAGCAAGTTGTTGGTATTTTGTTGGAAATTATGTATTAGACCACCTCTGTTTCTAGCACGTCAATCTGCTGCCACTATGGCGATTTTGTCAACAAGATCAAAAAGAATTACTTGGAAAAAAGCCACAGCAGCAACACAATAATGCTTTAAATGTAAATTAACTTCTTCAATTAAACACTGTCCAACCAGCAGCAACATCAGTAAAGCAGTCTGCTTTAATCTATATTTACTCAAATATTGTACCTAAGGAAAAAAAAAAATCAACATACAAAAAAGGCAATTCACTATATAATATTATACTCAAGAAATAGTAGTTTGGCTTCATATCTTTATATTGAAGCCATTCAATGTATTCATCACTTCAAATTGTGCATAAAATCATCACTGAAATTCTTGATTTGAGGCGTCCAGGGCTCTAAATAATCCACTGAAGTGATATTTTGGCATGTTCAGAACTTCACTGGCTAATCAATGTGTCAATCTTTTGCAAAATCGTCTGTGATTGGCTTGATCTTCACACAGAAGAAGAGAAGGAGGCCCTTCTGTTCATCTCAGACTGTTATTGGCTCCTCTGGTTGGTAGGTTTCAATTGCCAGATTGTGATTGGTCATTTCAAACCTGAGCTTTCTGAACAGGAAGTGCCTGAAATTGTAACAGGGCAAACACAGAAGACAAGCAGAAGACCAGCACATGGTCTGCCAATTTGAAACGAGAAACCATCTTTGTGTGGATTATTTTCATGTTTTGGACCAAATGTTTTTACTGCCGTGGATCATCTGGACCTTTGTCGATGTTACCAGCCCGTTGTTGTCGAAGCTTTATTGGATCTGTGGATCACCGAGCAGCATAATCGGTGAGTTGCCTCAATGTTACCTCAGTTTTAGAAATGGCTGTTTGTCTGCTGTTGGCGTTTATTGTGCCTTCTGATGTGATTGTATCTTGAAATGGTTATATAGTGGTGAATAATGTGAGTAGAAATGTAGTCATAGCGTGTGTGTCAATAAATGGGAAGAAAAATAAACAGCAAGAAATGCTCCTACAGCCCGCAGCAGGGCCGTCGAAATGGTAATGTAAGGGTACATTTTGCTTGTAATACTTGAGATTTACTTGAGGATTTGAATGCAAGACAAGAGTGCAATGAATGAAAAGTGTGGCCTTGTTTTATTAGCTGGCATTAGTATTACAGTGAACAGGCCTCAGGCCTCTGCTTTCATGTTGGACAGGCCTCACTCCTCTGTGACAGATTGATACTTTCACAATGGCCCAGCGGATTACCTCTGACAAATAATAGATAAACTCACCATGTTGTTTCAGAGCTGCTGCAATATTTTCACTTTTGAGTCATATTAATCGCTCAGCAGTGGTCTGATATGGATGAAATGCTCTATTGATTCATTTATCAACGTAAAATTAACACATTTTGATAATCAATAAATCATTCAGCTCATTCTTGAATTGAAAATGCCAGATGTTCGCTTGTTTGAGCCTCTGAAATGTGAGGATTTGCTGTTTCTCTCCTGTTTTCCATCATTAGAAACTGATTTCTTTTGGATTTTGGGCTGGAGTGTGAACAATGAACCATTTTGACAACATTAATTTAGGCTGTGGAGACTTGTGACTAGTTGCAAAAGAAATAATCAATAGATTCATGGATAATGCTCATTAATTGCAGCCATTGATAGAAGGATAGAGATGCAGTGCACCATTAGCAGTGGATGGTCAGTAGGATTGCACACTGGCTCATCAGTGAGTGCTGTTGACTCGGTGCTGCTGATATTATTTGACATTGAATTTGGCTCTGGCCTGATCAGCTCCAACTTGCCCCCACAGTGGAAACCAGCTGATGTTTTATTCATCTTGTCTGAAATAACCCGACCCGACATAAACCACATCCAGCTGTTGGGGGGTCCTCACCTACAATAGCCGGGAACAGGCCGTCTATGCACCCTAATAACGGCGCCCTCTGGCTATCTGCATTAATTTTCAGCTCCCCCACTGGCTCTCTTCGCCGAGTCCGAGCGTCCGGCCTCATGAACGCTCCGGGAGGTCATCATTTTGGCGTGCTTGCGGGCCCAGATAAAATGAGAATTACGACCTCATTTAATGGTGTCGTTTAAAATCCTGCTGAGGCCTGAGATAGCGTGGTGCCTCCCAACCACTCTGTCTTCTCCTTTTCTCTGATCTCCAGTAACATGTTGATGAGCTCGGTGAAACCAGCGGGCCAGACACATGCACACAACTGCTAGAGGGCCATAGATGTTGGTTTTTAAGATTCGTTTAATGGGGTTTTGCCTGTTTTTAGATAGTGGAAAATGGCAGAAAATAAAGGAGGAAAAGGTCATTCTGACTGGCCAAAAGGATGAGGACATCTGAACATCACAACTATAAATGATTGTTGAACAGTCCTTCCAGAACCATGACTATTGATGTGCTGCTATAACAGCTTCTGTGATGCTTCTCCACTTGATTTGGACCTGGCTTGGCAGGGATTTGCTCCCGTTTGGCTACAAAAGCATTCGGGAGTTCAGCCGCTGATGTTGGGACATCCCAGTTCATCTCAAATGTTAGGTCTAGTTCTTCTACACCAAACTGCAACCATTCATTTGTAGAGCTCGTTTTGTGTGCTGGGGCATTGTCACAAAACGAACATTGGAAGCACGGTCTTGTCTCACTCATCGTTGCATTAAGATTTCCCTTCACTGGAACAAAGGAGTTGAGTTCAAACCATCAGAATCAGGCTGAACCAGTTGAATTAAAGCAGATCAATGCAATAAGATCAATAAATAAGACACTAGATTATAAAAACATTCTGTAAGGTTGAGTGTTCTGTACTTTAGACACTAAAAAGCAGATTTGTGTTTCATTAACTCCTTAATTAAACCCAATCAAAATACAGCTATTGTAATTTTGTTTTGAGAACCTTTATCTCAAATTTTGGAGGTTTCACTGCTTATCAAGTCCTATTTCCAGTGGTTAAGGTCAAATAGTAGATGGGCAATCCATCACAACATAATGCATTTTATTAAATGACGTGTTTATTCATCAATTTCTGTTTAGCTGTGACCAGTTTGTATTTCAGATGAGCAGCAGTAAATTCGGCCACCCTCCCCACTTAACCCACATCTATTGGCATCATTAGCATCACCTCCTACTTCTCAATTCAGCTCAGCTCCTTCCCTGATTAAAAAAATAAAGAAAACACAGTTTGATTTATACACTGCCACAGGCCAGCTGAGCAATCGTCCACCCCAGCGCTGGCTATCAAGGGCATCTCTGATCTGACTATAAATAATCAATTATTTCGGCTAATGACCCTACAAGATCCCCTTTGGACGAGGTCGAGCTTCCACTTGGCAGGCGCCCCTCCGCCCCCGCAGAGTCGACAAGCTACCCGACATTAGCGGGCGCTGACACATCCTCCCAGTCTCCCTGATGGACTGAAGGACCAGCTCTCCTCTGCTGTGACAGGAAACGCTCGGTCCAAACACTCTGCTGTCTTGTCAGCCCGTTTGTCTTCCCAAACAGCCAATCTGCAGTGTTTTTATACCAAGGGTGCTGAGCTTAATTAGACGCTGGCAGGAAAGATCTGTGTGAGCGATGTTGACGCGCCGCAGGTGAGGAAATGATTGTCAAACTGACATGTAGTAAGAATATGATCAGCATATTAGCCTGCTGGGTCCTTAAGGTGGCAAGGAGACCTATCTGACCTGGTCTTAATTCCTCTTTTATCCCAATTTTTCAACTCTGTTTGATGACTTTACTGTGAGTATTTGACTGGTATCATTAGGATTGCACACTGAACGCAGGTGTTTTGCTGCTATAGCCTTGCTTGGTCTGGTATGACCACTATCTTGTGGCGTAATGTTAGCTTATGGTGAACTTTAAAATATTGCTGCATAACTGATATTTCTGGCGTTTGCTGACTCTCTGACTTATCTCGACTTGGCAGAAGCCATAATGGTCGCTGATTATCAGAGCAAAGTTATATTGTCATGCTTGAAAATGACATTGACGTCAAGATAAGTTCACGTTTTATTGGCTTTTAACAATAAATCATGACTCGTGACTTTTCTTTTAAAGTCTAGTGAGCTACACAAATTCAAGGTGATTTTCCCCTCCCATAAACAAACTCTTATTTCACCCTCTGTAGTGATTTTTATTTCAGTTTTTTAGTAGTGTTATATGTTTTTCATACATGTCTTACAGCTTCATTTGGCTCTTGTGTGTTTTGTTACTGAATAGTCATCAAGATATACGGTATAACAGACTGTCAGTAGACTGATCACAAGATCCTGTTGGATGGAAATTTTATTTTTTACTGAATGTTGCAACATTCTGCTAATCCCAGCTCAGAAGACAAAGTCAGCTACAGAGCAGCCACTATCAGAACTGATACTTATTGATTTAGAAACTGAGCGCACGTCATTCAGTTGAGTTCAGCTGTCATTTATTTATTTATTTTTTTTTTTTGGCGTTTCAGCAAATGCCATAATCCTCTGCTATTACATGGACCACATTATTTTAATGTGGTCCATTTAATTGGCTCGCCTCGGTGCCATTTTGTGTCTGGCACACAGGGCTGCGCAAGTTAGAATTTTTGGATTTCCTCATTATGTTGGATTTGTATTTGTAAATCTTCAGCATGGCCTGCTGGGACACGAAGCAACATTTCGTTTTCAAACAAAAAACATGGTTTAGCCGCCGTCTGGTCCGGTTGTGTGATTTTGTGTTTGTGTGGTGGTGTTTTTTTCATCACTGTTACAGAAAAAAAACTAAACAAAACAAAACAAAATGGAAAAAAAAAAAAAACAGAACACAGTATTCCAACAGGGAAATGAATTTCAGATTCAACACTGCAGAGCATTGCTGCGCCCAGCTCAGTCTCCAAGGTTCAAGGGAGGGTTGTTTTCCAATCGCTTTATTTTGCTCTCGGCCGTTGGGAATGATAAATATGCTTGTTTTACAAAATGATGTAGTTTGAATACATAATCATGTGCTGTGCTCCAGAGTCAGCTTCAGTTTCTGCTGTTGCCAGCCTGGGAGGAGTTGGACTGTAACTACGCTTTTTACGTTTACGATTACGAAAACTTTATCGTCCTCAATGTGAAATTTTGCCCTCGGTTTAAGACGTGCCATAAAAACATTCATTAAAACATGCGTTCGCCATGAGACATGCTATAAAAACATACATACAGCAGATGCAAAATGCAATAAAGCAACTCAACAATACATATTAATAAGAATACAATTCCCAATACAAGCCTGTATTATACACAAGTGTTTAGGAAATGAATTGACTATGCAAAATCCAGGAGTAACATAGTTTAGAGTGTGGATCCTAATTTCATTTATTAACTTAGCAGCAGTTATTTCTATTAGCCGTTGGTCACCTGAAACGCCTCCATGAGGGCAAAAGTCCAAACAGTCATTTATAATTCAGTTTGCTTCATTTCTTAAGAGCTCTTTCTACATACATATCTAATTTTCCTGCCTTTGTGGCTTCCCTATGAAAACTGAAAAGACAGCTAATTAAGCACAGCTGGATCTGATACGCTAAGACGCTAAGATCACACAAATCTACAATTGCTTTATCCAGTTGCTGCACCTGTTCTTGTCTTAATCTTTATATTTTCTGCAAAGGACAGTCTACGGTGGGTAGCGTTACAATGAAAGCAAACAACATGCAGCGGTGCTTACTGAATTACGTCTTCACAACTTTCCCAACAGTCTCACGCTGCTTATGGCTGAAACATTAATTTGCTCTGCTATTATCCACGTCTCTGAGAGAGGCATCAATTTTACATGGGAATGTCACACAACAGGCATGTGTCTTAATTTGTTTATCAAGTAAGTCTTGAGTGAATTAAAAAAAAATGTAAATGTGAGCTGCAGGGATTGGTTGGCAGAACTCCTGCTCGTATCACTCGAGCCTGTCTTCTGTCGCTCACGGTAGCAATTTGTTTTGAGGTTGAACAAAATCACGAAGCTTGTTTCTTTCTCTTCTCTTTCTTTTTTTTTAAGTACTAGGAACAAGAGGTAAATCAGAAAAAATGTCATGCACACTCACAGCAGCGCAACGTCTCTATCAGAAGACCTGTCATATCCTCTGGCTGACAAGGAATTCACGCAGGGGGGCGGACATGTTCGTCTTGTTTGAATGCAGAAGGGGAAACAATGCGAGGCAGCTTCCTTTCCTCTTGTGTTTTCCCCTCCATCTATTTCCCACAATGAGTCATCTGCTAAAGCCGCCTGCATCGCTGATGAACGGTGTCCTTAGCCCTTTGTTTACAGGCACTTCTCTGTGTTATGCGCAGACTCGGCCACACTTTAATTTCTGCTGAAGTTCCATTAAAATGAGAATTCATCTTTAGCAGGAAAAATACCACCTCTGTCAGTGCCATGCCATTGTTCCCACGGCCCATTATTCTAATTCCCTGCGTTATTTTTTTCACCTGTGCTTCACAAAGACCAGCCATTAGTCTGCCTCTGATTGGCTGTCACCCTGACATTTTTTCTTTGGGCTGTTGGGGGTTTGGATCAGTGGACAGCCCCCCCCTCTGGCACCGTCATACTCAACCTCTTCCCTAAATTTCAACTTCCGCCCACTTTGACTCACTGTGTAGATTTGCAGACATGTCCACAACAAAATTAAAAGTCATATCAGCGTCCAGCAAGGCTTGGCTTGACACAGCCTTGAATTAGGAACTGTGGCAGCTGGATGAATCATTCATGATTGAGAAATTGTTATATTATGAAGCTTATTCTGGCAAATTTGAGGAAAGAATACAACACACAAATATCAGCACGCGTTGAGTGACTGTTTTGAGTGTTTTCAGTGCTGAAATTTGGTTTATTGTACACGTTTTAATACCTCGCAGGCATTTCACTGTTGAAAAGAATTTAATATTTACGACATAAAAATGTAAATTTTAATGACCTTTATCTGATTAAGTAAAGGGAACAAAAGCGAGAACCAGAACAAAAAAGGAAAGGAAACTCATAGTGGACCATTAGTGGAGTGAATTTGATTACAGTAAAAGCTCTTTTCATAAGAACTGACTGATATGTTCATGCAGGGGAGACAACATGTACGTGCATTCACTTGCAGGGAAAATCCTGAAATGCATTGACTGGTTTGTGAGTAAAAAGGTTAAACGGAAACAAACTGGTTGTGCTAAAGGCTGTAGAAACAGATTGGTCATGCAGTATGTAAGAAGTGCGTGAGGCAGCTTCACTGTTCCTTTGAGTCAGAGTTCATGGCGTTGACCTCAAACCTCATCAACTGAAATTAGAGCAGGATGTGATTTCAGTAAATATAACACAGTCAAAAGTATTACCACCTATATGATTCATGTAAGTGGGTTAAATAATTCCCCATCTCTGACGCAAGTGATGCACCAAGCAGATGATGAGGATGGGCAGTGGAGGTTCTAATGGTTGGAAAAAGCACGGCTAACAGTAATTGCACCACTGGCTTCACTGTCAGTATTTCAAAAACATTTGTAATTATCTTTTCAAAGATCAGCAGATGAAGACGTACAATGACATTTTACCGTGACATCCTGGTGGGTCATGGCGCAAAATGTGACATTTGATGTCAGACCTTGAATTTTATACTCAGTTCAAAGGGTGGGCGATATGATTTCCAAAAAATCTGGGACACTGTGTAAAACGCAAATAGAAACAAAATTTGCTGATTTGCTAAACACTGAAACCCCATATTTAATTGAAAATAGCACAAAAGACAACATATCAAATGCTCAAACAAGCATGTTGTTGGCATGAAATTCTGAGAGGACATAATTTTAGAAAACAATTTCTCATTTTCTATTTGCGTTTTACACAGTGTCCCAGTTTATTTGGAAATGGGGTTGTATGCCATTTTATATCACAGCAGAGGTAAATATCATGGTACAGTAATTACTTTTTCTGTTGATATCGATACTGAATACTAAAGAAAAGAGTACGAAGCAGCTAAGCAGTGGAATATCAACACGGCCACTTAATTGCTGTGCAGCAGGGTAGCAGTGCATGCACAGTGAATGACGGTGTGTAGGTCCCACGGTGGAAATGGCCAGCTCAGATTTACTGGGTTGAGCCCAGAGGGCTTTGGCTTGGGCTTCAGAGGGCGGCTCATGTGAGGCACTGAACCCCTGACTGCTTGGAGGGCCTGATGATGTGGCAGCCCTTTGTCTCTGAGTAACAAAACTGAATTTCCCCAAGAAGGATTAATAAAGTATTTCCTTAAAAGTAAATCTGTTGTTGTTTTAGCTTTTATTATTAACAAGAATTCCCCTGAACAAACTAAAACTCAAACAACCATGGATTTATCCTGCTGACTGTGTAGCCACAGCTGCATGCAGCTTAAATGCCTGTGTGCCATCGAGCTTTGTTGTTGTTGTTGAGAAAAAGACATGAGAGACGTAACGTTGCACTGTGTCGTAATCCTTCATGGCAATCAACACGGTACATGTGGTGTGTTGTAGTCGTGGAGTTCAAAATAAACCACGTTTGCTGTGATGTAACTGCCCATCATGTCATTTACTTCAGGTCAAATATTTTCACTCAGCAAGAAATCTATAAACCAACCCACACATAAAGCAAAGCTTTTCACTGGAAATACAACATTTCTCTTTCAAAGTAAAAAGTGAGGTCAAAGGAATTTTTTTTTTTTTTTTTTTTGCAATCTCATACATGGGCCTCATACAAGACTGCTTGGTATGTAGACAGTGTCAGAAAACATATCTAGGACTGTTAGATTTGTACTTATTTGACGCATTTCTCAGAATTAATTGTTAATTAAACAGGTGGAAAGTCGTTTTTCTTGGTCAGCATAGTGTTCATTGAAATTCTTGGTGCCGTTCTCGTTCTCCACCTTTTAACCTGCACAAAGCTGAAGTCACTTCATCCCGCCATTGTTCTGTCTCCGCTGCAAGAGATGCGACACTCGACATGACAAAGTTAATTTCAGTCCAGCGATGACACAAAACAGACCTGACAGACAGACAGACAGACAGACGGGCTGATAAGATAACCCACGGCCGGTCACTGGCACAAAGAGCCTGGGTTGTCGCCACAGCAATGGAAGCTCTCTGTATATCAAGTAACAAAGACAGTCGCAAGGAAATGAGACGGATGACAGCAGAGGTGGAGGTTAGACTCAGAGAGAGACGAGATGGTAGTCGTCTGAGTGTGTGGTGGTCTGTGTTGAAGTGCGCCGTCCTTCATTGGCGGGCACCATTAAAAGATTCATTCAGAACAGTGGAACATCTATTATTTTCTGTTGTGTCGACTGATGAAGCATGACCATTATAACCTCAATAGTTTGGTCCATATGTCCAGCATAATATCATCTTAAAATGACGTACTAGACATTTGTCACACACCTGTGCAGGCCCTGTCTGTGGCAGCTGGCTGCTTCGTGTATTGTAGAATCTTGATGGATTGACTGGCTAACATGATGTGCAGGAACATATGCAGTCACTCCATAATTACGTAGCCTCTGATGTGTCTAACTTGCACCACTACAACTAATAATCAAACTCCCTGCAGGACAAATGAAATGCAAATTAACTTCCAGACACTAACTTTCGGCCCCGTTGCTCCTGTTTGTCAGTGGTGTCGGGAGGTGACCTGGAAGAACTCCGGCGACCCCTCAGCAGCTCTGACTCTCCGTCGCCGAGCGCTAGGCGAATCTCAGCTGCAGCAGCAGTGAGCGGCGTCAGCCTTGGCATCCATTCCAGCCTTCTGCCACCTGTCCCACTCTGTCAGTGTCAGAGCACATTTCATGAGCAGGCCAAAAGCCATCGGCTAGATATAGCTACTGGCTCACAGAAGGGTTCCTTCATGGGTCATTACGTAGCAGAATAGCGGGCTGTTTACGAAGCCATTACTGCAGGCGCTCGGGGTGTTCTGTGGTTTTTGGGGGTCTGTTTGATACCAGCGGCTGAGTGTTGGGTATATTTAATTATATCTTATCATCTGGGATCATGTAAGAGCAGAATGTCCAGTTGGATGGGGTGAGGGCAGACTTGGCGGGGAGTCAGAGGCTTCCTGTCGGACCCACCATCATTAAACGTGGACTTTTAAAAATGTCCTTCATTCTCCAACAACAGGGCTGCAGTCGAGGTCAAGGAAAAACTGCTGTTCAAGAAAATCTATCTTCAAATTCTGGTACAACAGAACGCAACAATACAGCAGCGCTTTGATTACATTTTTAACGAACAAAAGAGGCACAGGAATGAAGTCACTGGCTGTCATCTGTCAAGAAAAAGGACATTTTCACTCGACTTTCCTGCTTCCTGAGGAATACCTGTGTTCTTGGATAAATGGTGTAGAAACATTGACAAAGACAATATCTTTAAATTTCACCACCTGCATAATTTCACCAGGCCTTACTGTAGGCAGGTGTTTCACAACCCTGGGCTCACCACGAGGCCACAGAATATATTTAAGAGGTCAAAAGGTGTTTAATGGGATAGTGAAGCAACATTTCAGCTTTTTTGTGACAGTTTTAATTTTGATTTTCTTCAGGTCTCTTAATTTAATTAAGTAAAAGACTTTGAATAGGAACCATCCCTTTTCTGGTTGACATGCTCACAGCCCATTGTATTGTGCATTAGGGCTTACAAGCAGACAACACAAAGTGTGAAAACCACTGATCCAGAACACGATGAGCTGCAGCGCATTGTTCATCCTTGTGAGAGCTACATGTGATAAAAAGATGTTTACTTTGCTCTCAGGGATAAAAGGAAGGAAAACCTCTCATTGGCGTCATCTGATCAATTCAGTCGTATGATCACTGCTCTCAAAAAGAAGACAAGCGGTGAGTCAGTGTAGAAGAAAAGAATAAAAGCCTCCTGGATTGATTACCTTTTCGTCTGAGAACCATTGATGTGGCTGATTAAGACTGTTTCTCAGTATCAAAAGCTATCCTCCTTGTCCTAGCATCTCTTTTGTAACTTCAAATACAGGCCCTCTTACACAGGGTCACTCCAACAACCCTAAACTCTGTTTGAATGAAGACATTCATCTTTTTGCTAATGCATCAATAAAATTGCTCGTATAAGTGGACACTCCAGTAAATTTTGATTAAAGACCTCTAACACTTCGGCACCTGATGGTCGTCTGGAAGGAAAGCCCCATGTCATAAACCCGTTATACAACCCTCAGGATGAAATATAAAGCACCGTCCATTATCCTTGCTTATGTCTGTCCCCAAACTGAGCAGCAGTGTGTTAAATAATAAGTTCTAAAAAGTTAGATAAAAGCTTGGGTTCAGTAATTTATCTAAAATGCTAATATTTTCTCAAGGCAAAAAAAGGCTGAATAATTTAATACAGTTCAACTCTGTTACATCCTGGTCCAGTGATAAGGGGGAGTTATCTGCTGGTGCTGTCCTTTTGAATGCTAAGTAGTGTCATTTTTTAGTGGAGTGAATTATCTTCAGCTGTTCCATTTGAGGCCCTGCATAAACACAGAGGTGATAAGGACTTTTTGGACTCGTGTCACTTCAGATTCCAGTTTTTAACAAGCACTAATCTGCCTCAAGTGAAAACTTTGAACATTTTTGCATATTCCAAATACATTTTTGTAAATGAAGGGTGTAAAGTACAATGGCGGATTTCTACAGATATTTATTTATTTTGTATAGTGTACAGTGTCAGTGTACAGTCTTAGTTTTCAGTAAAGCAGAGTTACATGTTTAGTGACTGAAGTCACACTTTGATAGACTCACCAAGTCAGCTTTATTTCAATACATTTAAAATGTGTATTGTTTGAACCACTTTTGAAGTTTGTCTTAAGTAATACATTAGATTTTTTTTTTTTTTTAATTTAGTGTCATTTTAATGTTTTAATTCACATCTCTCTGCAGCTGTACAGCATTCATTAGATATAAGATATTAGACTTCTGCATATGCTTCCATGTGTAAAATCAGCTAATGACTGATTTTGTTTTTTAATTATGAGCCAAAACAAACATCAGACCCGATCTGAAGCTCCAGCCTCGAGCGAAGCAAAATATCGAAACTCATTAAAACTCATTTAAAAGAGCAAAAGTGCAGCTGTAGGTAGGAGGATTCAGTAACATCTGGGACTTGTACAGTGGCTGCGTTTGCATATTCCTCGAGCCGAGCTCAGGGTTTATTGTGGAAGTTAAGCAACTTTTGTTGAAGCTTCATTTCTCGTATTTCTCTGGGGCTCAATGCCGCACTTTGCTATGGTGCAACTACTGCTTGACTGAGAACTGTTTGTTACATTTTGTCTTGTGTTTTACAGTCAGATCTGCACTGTTTGAGTCTTCTTACGTTAAAAAAGCAGAAATTTATGTGTGATATCTAAAAAGTTTCTAAAAAGTTAAAGACAGATGCCTTAACAGTATAAATCAAATGAAGGCAGGCTTCCTCTGATAACCGTCCTTCTCAAAAGACATTTTCCTCCTCACAGCATAACCCTTGCTCATGTTCTTTGTTGGTTCTTTTATTGTCAGCGGGGAGCGAAAGCCTCTTCCTCATCACAAACTTGTCTTTTGAATTAGTCGCTTTTTGCCATGAGTTCTCTGGAAAATGACTTGTGCTGACATTTCTATGCAGGCGATCAGTCTTTGTTGACACTGTTTAATCTTGCCTTTTCCCTCAGTGCATCTGCACTCTTCAATCATTATAAAGTCAGTGGGAGAAACCTGTAAAAAGCTCAATTCAGGTTAGATGGAACATCTCTGTTCTTTATTTTGGTTATTGTTGTTTGCCACTCGCTGTTGTTGTTGGTTTTTACTGTCCTTCATCACATCATCGTGGCTCTCGGTGCTCTTTGTCTTCCTCCTGAGCAGAAGCCTGTGGCTTTCTTTGAACGTAACAATGAACGCTGGCTTTGAAAAGTCAGATATTGACACTCGGTACAATATGTGGGGTGAGTTTATTATGATAATGCAGCTGGTCAATGGATGTGCAGCCATAAAAGCAATCATTAATTCCCATTTTTCAGCAAAAACCGATTGGGTTTTTTCTTTGTGATCAATAAACAGGCATCTGGCAGTTGATGATCAAAGATCAAACAGTTACAGATGCACACGTCTCACACTGACAGAGACTGATTACAGGTTGCTTGAAATTGATGCTGCAGAGGCTCAGGTATCCCACCTTTCAGTGGATCAAGCTACAAATGTGCTGCATCCTACATTTCCCACAGTGCAACGGGTGGTGTATTTTATTATACTGCATTCATGCCATAATGGGGGTGCTTTAAGAGAAGATAAAACCTCATGTTATTATGATTTGGGAGCTTTTTATTCATTATTCCATCGTAATCAGCCTGTCATGATGACATATTAGCCATTACAATTGGTTCGTTAACAAGACCAGATAGCTCATTTTTAATTGGCTAAATTGACTGAATTGGAATTATTAGGAGCCATTTTGCCACCAGTTTATGGACATGCTATTGTGCGGCAGTCAGAAACTCTCTGACTCAGAATGACGACTACAGTATGACACTTCACGACTCCTCATTATTACGGTCTGAATTTTATGACGTTAATGTGTCATTAGACATCCCCTGCCTGGTTAATGACCACATCGTTCGAACTCAGCGACCCCAGTTTGTAACGCAGGCTTTCTGTTAATTTGTTGCCTGCAAGCTGAAGCTGAGATAACCCTGATGACATCACTATGATGTCATCAGGGTTATTTTCTCAGACAGCAAAGCTCCTCCACAGCAAAAGCTTTCACTGGCTGTGTAGTAGGCCTCATGACTAGTAAAGGACTAGTGTGCAGATTGCAACCAACTGAATACCCTTCACCTCAAACCTCTCTTTCCGAGCTTGTAGGCGAACTGAAAACTAACAAAACATGCAAAAGGCCCTCTCTAGAGCCACTGGTTTGTCCGTTCTGGGCTACTGTAGAAGCAAAGCAACATGGCGGACCCAGTGAAAGAAGAGCCGCTCCCTCTGTAAATATAAAAAGCCCATTCTAAGGTAATGAAAACATGATAATGTTTACTTTCAGGTGATCACATTAATGAAAACATACTTACGAAAATTCCATCTCTGCCATATTCTAATAATCTAACACACTGGTCCTCTAAGCAGCCTCTGGAAAAACACACCTCTGACACTGAAATGTAAACGTCATCACACTTGAATGAATGCTCAACCGAGATCAGGACCTAAAATGCGATGCTTAAATTTTCAATCTCAAAGCTCCCGTGGAAAGCCTGTTTTGTTTCCTTTCGCCTCAGGCTGGACTGAGAAAGAGAGGGAGGGGGGAGAGGAAAATTTAGCTTCATGTCATTTTCAAAGTGGGAGAGTCAGAGCATTTGCTATGGAAGAGGAGACATGGCTGCTTAAAACCTAATCTTGCAAGTAAATGAGTATCTCCTCTTGAAATGTGAATTTATGCCAAAAAAAAAAAAAAAAGTGATGCACATGATTAGCCCAGTTTAAGATGCTGGTTTGTAGATAAGACAGCATTATACCCTGATGAGCTGATAGCATCGTCCACACATAACTTCAGAAGGAAAACCAGCTTCTACTGCTGTGACAGAAAGGCTCACATTTTCACCACTGCTGCACTGTTGCTCGACTCCCAGGAGCTGATCACATCTTTTTGTGCTCTTTCAATTGCCGGAAGGCACTGAGGCAATGAACCGGCAACCAGTGGTTTGAAAGGCTTGAGTTTTGTGTAACAATATGTCTGTTGAGGTCTATTTTGCAGCATTATGGGAAGTAATAGGTTTCAGCGGCGGCTGCTCCTGTGCTAATGGGACACACAATATATGCCGGAGAGACTCTGGGAAATCTGATTGGTTCTCATGGGTCCCTGCAGTTCTGGATTGCACAATATTACAAACATTCAAATGTAATTCACATATTTGTGAAGCATTCGAGATGTCCAACTGCTGGTGCCACAGAACAAATATTTATTCAAAGAACACGCTCTTTGCATTTGCTGAAGGATATCTACAGCGATTAGTGAAAGTTATCATTGCTCTCCATCCCCAGTTACCTCAAAATATGTCTACATACCACTAATTTATTAGGCTTTTTTATGATCAAAGCAATGTTACTGACTGGATTATGTCCACTGGCAACAGGTTTTCCAATCCATGATATTCCTGTGTCACAGGGTACAAACCACAGGACGTTGACACCAGGGTTTTCACCTTGTGCCTATCATGTTCTTACATTTTAAAAATGCTGGGAAAGATGTTGGTTTTGGTAAAAGTCACGTGAGTCAAACGTGATCATAAGACCACGATCTCTCCCTGAACTGCTTTTAGATACCTAAGCAGTAAATGTGTTGCAGTCTGATGAAGAACAAATAAATCTTTTGTATTCTAGTTTTTAGTTGTTACACAGCTTTCCATGTTTGTGTAAACCACTAATAAGAGACCAAAACACTTTACAGATTTATATCAACAAGATAAAATTTATTCTAAATGATACTGTATGATGATGATGATGTATAAATAATGTTTTGTATAGCAAGACCTGTAATTTACCATCATGGGCAAATAAAGAAAATGTTTGCCAGAAAACATTTAATATTTCATGAATGTCCTTCGCCCGTCACGTCCCTGTTTAAGTGAGGAAGTGATGACATTTTATATTCGTGCTACAAAAAGTTTCCATACATCCCTGAACCGAGCCTGGCTGTGACCTCTCTAAGTTGCTTTTTGATGCCTTGGATGCTCACATGACAATGAATATTGTCAGAGCTAAAATGGCACATACTGCTAATTGGTATTTAACTTGATACAACTCATTTGTAATTGTGATTAGAAGTAGCTGCTGCCTGAATGAACTTATAGTTTTAAAGTTGAGTTAGAAACACTGCAAAATGAAAGGCAATATAAGAACACTGTTCAGAGATCAATGTTCTCTTACTAATGCATGTTGCTTATCAGCTGTTAATTGAATTAGGGCCCGCATAATATTGAAGTACAGTTCAAATTAAGACCTCTATTAACCTACATGTCTCCTCACAGTGTGGTGCCAACATACAGAGCAGCAAGCTGAGCTTCACCAAAGTGTCTCACTGCTGAGATCCACAAAAGCTAACGATGTGATTGTCCACGTACTGAAAAACTATATGTCCTACCTAAACAGCTGAACAGGCTGAATGCCACTGACACACAAAATGACATATTTGGCCGTCGGGGTGTACTGGACCTTCACCGTCACATGGTTAACTTTGTAAAAGGGTCGCAGTTGCCTGGGGTTTAGGTGCCAAAACTACATGGTTATGTTCAGGAAAAGACCAGGAAGCTGTTTGTTGCAGATGTTACGTAACTTCAGGATGTTATTTAAGTAATTAAAACAAAGTCGTTGACTTTTGGCTTCACACGGGACACAAAGAGCTGTCTCCTGGGTGAGAGTCCTGTGTTTGATCATCCACCCCACCTTCACCATAATAACTATGGCCACTAGAAACAGCAGCGTAACAATGAACACAAATGTGGGTAACAATACGTGTAACCTATTTGCTCAGATGACCTACACGGCTGTTCTTCCGGTGAGGACGGGCTATGTTATAATAGGAATCTGTCCACAATCAGTCTCATATGACATGAACACTATACACACGTTTGGCTTCCATGATCAACATATAAAGTAACAATCTTTAAATTAGGAGGTTGTGATTGATTTCAATTGAATTTGAATTCATCTACATAAATACATTAAAAAAAAAATGTCTGAATAAACAATGAGTCACTTCACTACTGCCTGCTCGAATGAAACTCATAATCTATGTGGGCTGCAACTTTTTTTCTTTTTTTTTTTAGTTTCCTTGATGTTGGTCGGCTCACATGACTGCCTGTTGTAGGTGGTTTCCTTTAATCCTCAGTGTGGGCTTGTATTTTTGGTTTTATCTTTGTGGAAGTGCTTTGAACCAAGTGAGACACACTTGTAAAAGCTGCAGGTTTCGTTTTGTTCTCTATTCTTGAGGACCGCATTGTGTGGAAAAAATAGTGGGGGTCACCTCTCAGGAAGTGTGAGGATAAAAAAAAAAAAAACAAAAGGTTAGGCCTCAGAGGCTCTGTGGATTCCTCTGCATACCCCTGTTAGATCATGGCATCACTTCACACATTTATTGATGTTTTTTTTCTTGATTTAAGAATCCAGTCGTCACCAAAACACACACAGACACCTGCATCGAATCACATCTGATCCCACAACAACACCACCCTCCTGTTATCTGTTGCTGTTCTGATCCGACTTCTAATATAATGATGCCACAGGATACACGCTGCCCGGCTGCTGGCAGCAGACAGGCAGGTCATGATGCAGAATTAATGACTCTGTGGTGTGGCGAGCGCTTTCTCCTGGGACGCTTTATTTTCTAACACGGAGCTCTGTGCAACACTGTGGATTCACATCTCCCTGCGGTCGTTTGTCTCCAAACCTCAGCTACACTTGGACTCGGTTACTGTACCCTTCTGGATTCATATACTGTAGTTTAGAAAAGACCAAAGCACAGCATTTTACTTGTTACAGACTGACATATATTCATAACACAATGTAGATTGAATATTCTCTACTTTTAGCTTCTAAAATAGCTTACGGCAGAAGAAGGTTACTATTTGTCCTCATCAGCTCTTGTGCTCCAGACCTTTAGTCCCTCAGGTTAACAGCAGACCCTTTCCAAAATGCAACAGCTTTTTAATATTCCAAAAATAATAATTTTACTGTTAGGAAATATACAGATTTCAATAAAGGTACATCCAGAAAGATGCCCTTGAGAACTGTTGGTTTGACATTAATCATTTCATTTGATCACTCAAAAGCAGAGGCAGATTAGTGAGCACGGACTCTCGGACACAGCGAGCGAGGACTGCTGTTCTCCACCCACAACTCCTTCACCCACGCAGTTGGATCTGGAGGCAGAACATGAGAAAGAGGAGTGTGGTTTGGCATCAACCAGGCTCTTTTGGAAACGTATACAAAGTTTTTGCCTGCTCACATCCAAACATCCGACCTCTAACCTATCATATCACCAGATCCACAAGCTGCTGCCGCCCACATGCTAACAAAGTCAAATGCAGTTTAATGTGATGGCAGCTTAAAGTCTATAAAGTGTTTTAATACTTGCAGCATTTTCATGCAAATTCATCATCATCGTCATCATCACTGGAACCAAAGCCTCATACTGATTATTGGGAAATGTCAAGCAAAGCTTTGTCTGAAAACACAATGAGCTGCTTGACTTGGCCCAAATCACATTAACTTAATGGGAAAGCTTTGATTATGAAGCCATTAAATTAAATTTTAATGGAGTAAATGGAATTATTTAGCTTGACATGGATTTCTGAACGTTTGGGCTATTCTTAGCACACACCTGAGCCTGCACTGTGGATGAAAACTGCACCTGGAAAATACAAGAATATAGCAAAAAATACAAACACAACAAGTAAGCAAACACTTCATCGAGTTACTAAATGTTCTAATTACATTTGAATCTCGGTAAGTTTAACCTGTACAGCTGCATGTCCATTAAATACAGAGTCAAACAGTAATCTTGTGTCTCTTGGGGGTTCAGCATGCTTAAACATGCCATGACAATGCAGTCAGATTTGGGTACATGGGACTGATTTTATTCAGCAGAGCCCACAAACACGTCACGTGCTGCATCTTTATTTGACGAAACAATGCTTGGCCTTCCCAGCATCCCTCAGCATCAGTGCACAGATCGACGAGCAGTCCTCCCATTCAGCGATAGCGCCCTGAATTTTACTGATGCTAAGCTAACAGCTATATGCTGCTGACCAGTTCTCTTATCAACCTCCAGTCTGTGATGTCCTGAGCTCGTTTCAGCTCAACTTTGCTACTGATGCTCACAATCATGACACTGACTCTCCCTCTGCCTGAGCAGCTGCAGGCCTTATAGATTTATCTGCGCTTCACAGTCGGAGACAGAAGGTTGTGAATAACCCACAGCAGCTGGAGGGGCTTCTACTGTATTTTTTGTTGTTTTGAAGTTGTGGCACATGGTCTGTGTGAGCAGATGCTCTCATCCCGCAGGCCTCCTCACTTTTTGGCATGTTATTGACTGTTTTATTTAATTATTTATTCATGTGCAGGCTTCCTCAAATTCAAAGAAATACAAACAGTTACCAAGAGAACAGAAACTTACTCTGCGTGTGCAGACAGCTGTCATATGACTGATTAGGTATTTTTTCTAAATATTCTGCCTCAGATAATCAGTTTGATCGGGTGTATAGTTGATGTATTCACTTTAGCTAACTCTGTCAAAAAAAAAAAACCTCAGGAAGTGGACCATCCCATTTTTAAATATGCTTTATTAATATATGGATTTTGCGAATGACATGAAGCTCTGAAAATCAAATGAAAGTTAGTGTGTGAATTGCTCTACTTCATATTTCTATATTTTTTTTGTCCTTGCAGTATCATTTAAAAATGCATGCTCTGTACTCTGGCTGATGTTAATGTGTTTTGTGGGTATATTTGTATGCATGAGTTGACCGAGATAAACTTCCAACAGGAGTGGGAAAAAAAAAAAAAAAACTCAATCAAGTTGCAGAAACAAACTCTGATTAATCATTAGTTGATGGACAGAAAGCAAAGATTCCAAACATTTGATGGTCCTGCCGTCTCAAACATGTCTTTCTTTTGCATTATAGTAAAGCGAAAAGCTTTGGCTGAAATGATTAGTGGTAAAAAGATGGTATGGCACTTCAAAACACAGTACTTGCCTCTGTCTCACCGGGTCCATTCTCACTGGAAGTTTGCTTTCCGCCTCTATTATCAAACTTTAAGTGAAGTGCTAAAGCATAGTCTTTGAACACTTTCATGCGGCTGTTGATCTCTGACAGCAATGAAAATTTAACATCTACGTGTGGGCTTTAACCCCAGACGTGCACAGTAGCCCATGGCTACACTCTGTTGTTCAGAAACATCAGAGATCTCCAGAAGAATCCAGGGCTGCACTCCACCTGCCCGATTCTGCTGCTTTTTAGGTGTCCTTGTGCTGTAAACTATGAAACTTAAATTTCTGAGGTTTCTTCAAGTACTAAAATGTACATTTCAAATATCACCTGGTTGTTTTGAGCTACGCAATTCCCAAAATTCAGTTTAGGGGTTTATGATGGATTTTATTTCATGCATTTAAGCTTCATGCAGGTCCCACTCTGAACTGAGCATTGATGCACTGAATGTCATGTTTTTTTTCTACAACTTGATCTGACTGCACTGGCACCTGTGACCAATTGAAGCGATCGGTCATGATTAAGAAAGGCAGCCACCTGCCGATATCAGGTCCTAGAGATCACAGCACATTAGAGGAAAAGAAATGAGCAGTGGAAAGAGAGGAAATAAGACTAAAGCCCTGGAAACTCCTGATAGTTTAGTGCACATCGAAGAAGAGGGACCAAACTTTTTCTAGAAACGTGGCCTCTCAATCAGACCTTCAGAGCTCCTCTGCTGAAATGGCAGCACTCTTCCAGAAGGACCACCACCACCAGCACCATCTCTGCAGCGCTCTGTCAGTACACTGGCCGGGAAGAAACCGTTACTGGGTGACAAATGACCACATTTTGTAAATTGCTCTGAAATGACTCTGAAGCTCCATGATCTAATGGAACAAAATGTTGACTTTTTGACCTGAATGACTAGTGGAAACAAGGCGCTGTCTGCTAATACTGTAAACTATGGCCTTGGCAGCCACATGCTTTTCACAGTGCCCATGAAATTGAGGAAACAACTGCAGAAAAAATCCTGCATTCAGCCTCCGACTGGTGAAAGGATTAACATTTTGTTGTGACAAAATAAGTGGAAGGACGCAGTCGAGACAACGCTGAAATGCCTTTGGGACGTGTCTCAGAATATCCTTGAGGGGACAAACCAAAACCTGGACTTCAGTCTCATTGAAAATCTGCACAGAGGGCGATCGCTGCATGGATCCAATCTAAATTCGAAGAACAAAGCGGAGGAAAAACAGCCCAAAGTCAGGTGTGTGGTGTGTAGCTTGGGCGGTGTGTTAGCTTCAAGTAATATTATTGCTAGTCTAGAATAGATGGTGAAGATGTCAGTGTTTTATTAAAAGGTTCTGGATGTGTACCATTGTTCATAAATTTCCTCCTCCTGATTTCTTAAAGCATGTCTTTGCCACGTCTCTGTGGGCTTCTCAGTGAAGGTTGATAATGGAGTTGCATCGGCGCTACAGTACAACCAATACTCATGTACTTTGGCATGGCATGTAATTCGAGGTATTGTCTGTCGATAGAAAAACTCTTGTGAGAGGCCACAAAACAGATTTGTAACCCGTCTGAGCTCATTCTTTGAGCTTTTTAAAGCAGAGCCTCTTTTGCATCTGAAGCGATGAGATTCTTGGTGATAATGTTTCAGGTCTGCAGTATGAATAACGATTATTGTCACCACACTCGATTCCACGGCTTGCTAACGATAATGAGATAGATGATAAATTTAAAAAAGCACTCATGAGTACTCAAAGTTCTAGGAATTTGGAGCAGTTTTATTATATAGCACATCATACAGTAATGTGAAGTTATCTGTTCTTTCTGAAGATATTTAGCCTCAAAGTTTCTGACTTTTGCTTTAATTGTTTATCTCCGAATCGTCCTTAAAAATGAATCATTTGTCTTAGAGAGCCTTTACGGTCTAATCTGTTAGATTTATGAATTGCTGCTACAATAGATTGTCGTTGTGATGACAGTGATTGTTTTTTGTCTCTGAGTGAGCCACAGGGCTCAATACTCCACGTTTTAAAATAGGTGGATGTTATTCATTGTTCCAATCCCTTTGTTGCAGAACGAAGTGGTTGTTAAGGTGAAGAGAAAGCACTGCTTCATAATCAGCTGACCCTTTAGTGAGCCACAGATCGATGTTTGCAGGGTTTGAAGCTGTGTTTGCTTTGTCCGTGTTCATGTTTGTTGTTGTTCACACAGAACCAGGGGACTGGAAGGAGGTTGAAAACGGTGTACTTGTTCCATTACCTCTTATTCTCTTAATCTTTATTCCCTATCAGATTGATGACAAATGGCTTAGGTTAGAGCAAATAGATAGTACCTTTACCCTTTGCTTGATGCAGAACTGGTGTTTTTCAAAGCAGGTTAACAGCAAAAACATTTGTTTTTCTTGTATCTAGACCAAAAATGAAGTATTTTACTGTTCAGTCGCTGTTTGTGTCTTTCTCATGCTTTCTTGCTCTCAGATACAGAGGACAAAACAGAAGGCAGAGGTCATGCGTTGGCCAAAAAATAATTCCACACTCTTTTTTGAAAGTCCTCCCGAAAGCACAGATTATGTAGTGATTAAATTTTCTGTAATTGCTCACTCGTTTGAACTCAAAGCCTCCAGTCAAAAGATCTCAGCTAAAACTCAAGAGGTATGACCACAAACTAACAGCGTTAGTTGGGTCAAATCCCAATTCAAAACCCATCTGTCGTGATAAATCTGAAGCCCTGCTGCTTATGTGTAGTCGTTTATTTTTTATGTTTTTGACAGCACTTAGGCCTTCTAATCTGTTATATAGAATTCCACTTAACTTGGAAATGATAGCTCAAGAGAGATCGCTCTCGCCAGAGAAACAGCAGTCAGCATTGATCATTTGCTCATGCACTTAAAATTTAGCCCCTTCCTGGCAAGTGACACTCTCCCGGTCATCAGAGTAATGACTGTCCTCAATAATGGACAGTTGATTGTTGAACTGATTATAAATATGATCTGTGACGACAAATTGGACCAAGTCTGACCTGATCAGTTCCTGCTTGGGAGGCTTGGTGCTGACAGTTGGGAGGTCATAAAATACTGAAGTGTAATGTTGGGAGCTTCTTATAGTTTGTCTCCATTTTAGCTGCTTTCATTACAATCATTTCAACCATGGGTGTCCATTTCTGTATTGGTTCAGGAGCTCAGGCCTTCGGCAGAGTGACTCAGCTGTGATTGTAGCCTACCGGTCATCCAGTGTGTTGTCTCTGTTGTCTCTAAGACGTTCAGTATTTGCCCTTTTGTGACTGCCTAGATAAGAAAGTCAGTGCATGTTGGTTGAAAGAATAAGTGGAATATCTACTCCAGTATGTTTCAATGATCTTCTGTTCCCATGTGAGACAGCAAAGGCACCTGAGAGAGCAGCAATCGATGGTTTGCAGCTGATGTCCTGTCTTGTACCAGCATGCTGTAATTTTCTTTAAACCCCGGGGGGCTGTCGACTTAAAACATGCTGTAGCTGAACCAGTAGGACCTGTTGTATGTGTATCCAAAGATGAAGCTAATTCTCGTGTTGGTCCCATCATTCACACTTTGCCAGTTGTTACTATTTTGTTGGCAGCGTTCAATAATTCACATATATTTGTTCCTTACCTCTTTATAGCCCCGAGGCATTAAAGTTGATACTCTGAGACATCTCATGACTTTCTGTTACATCATTAAATTTAGTGCTGGCTGACATACAAACAGCTAAGGTGGAGGCGCTGGGGGGAAAAATGGAAAGGGAAAAAGATGGCAAAGTGTGGTTTGAGTTTCATCAGCCATTCGTAAAACAGTTTGTTAAGCTGGAGAATAAATAATCAATGAATATGCAGAGACAGTTTTTCTACTTTTTCACCCTACGGTAGGCTTCTATTCTTTTTTTTTTTTTTTTTTTTTTCCCGTAGCCAAGCATTTCTCTTCCGGTCTGCAAATAGGCATAATGAATAATTTAATCCCCATAGGTCTGTATCATGGGGAGGAAAATATATTTAGCATCTGATGGATATTGATGTTAATGGTGCTAAGCATATTTGAATCCAATACAGTTGGTGACAATGCAATCTCCCACAAATTTATTACACACACGCGCACCACACAAATATGTGCGGTTGTTTTTTTCCTGCCTGAAATCAGCAGCGTGCTCATTCAGTAATCCTCAGCATATTGGTTTGTGACAAATGGCTCACTCGGAGTCAAACGAGGAATGGAAAACATTTGTAAACAGCCAGTAGCATTCTTCAGCATTTATTACCGACACATTAATCTTGATCCATGGTAGCAGAGACATTATAATCGTTACGTGACCCTTAAGATTTTGTTTAAGTTGTAATACGACAGCCATGAATCTGAGTGATTTTGGACCCGTGTGTTAGCTTAACTGTAGCATCTGGTCAGCTGTCCATTTTCTTAAAACCATCAGGTGTGAAATGCTCATTTGGGTTTCCGTTGTGTCAGAGAATAACAAAAAGAAGGAGTCTCCTCAATTGATTACTATACTTTAAATATTACCTGTGAAACATTATTTATTATTTTAATTGATATAAGATGTAAGAAGTCTAAAGAGATCAACATACACAGCAGGCTGAAGTGCTTCATTAGTTCATTCAGAGAGAAACACTGTAATCAAACACATTAACCTCACACAGCTTCATCATCCTCTAATATGCAGTTGGTAAAAGAATTATCTCTCCTTTGATATGATGTATTATGTGTTGAAACTAATTCTAGGAGCACAACATAACCTGCTAACAAATTATTCTGTAGTTAACTGACTGTAATGTCAGTTTCAGACAGAAAGGCTGTGATGTTTTTGTTGATAAGACGTCATTTTCATGCCCGTTGGTGCTTTTAAAGAAAGCATTTTTAACCTCTTACACTGTCCAAGTCCAAGTTTTCAGAGTTACAGCGACTGTGCACAGGAATTCTCTGTATAAATATCTGCTCTCCTCTTCCTTTACAGCTGAGTGAAATGGATATTGAAATAACTTTGTGAAATTCTAATCCTGATCTAATCTCTTCATGCTGCCTTGGCTGGAGCTGATATTCATTACTCAAAAGGGACAGATAGTCCGTATGAGCGTTAGCATGTCCAGTCTTCCAACGCAGACTGTTCCTGTGACCACGCTGCCGCATGGGGAAAGAATGTTCTGTCATCCAGCGGCTTTAGTGTTACAATATGCTGATTTAATGCTGAGTAATTTTGCAGACATCTGCAGAAAGCGTGTCATTTTCTGTTGGGATTGAAAATGGAAGCGCGAGAGGCTTTGCCTTGGTGACACGTTGTAAAGGGGCTTTTATATGCTTTATCACAATGGGCTCACATTGGAAGTGGATTATTGCACCTGGCTGCTTGTAATGGCGTGCTGTCCTGCAGGACCACCGGTACACTGGAATCCTATAAGACTAGCAGCTAAGACCCGGTTGGGACCCTGACAAATCCACAGGCTTACACTGCTGCCTTTGAAGGGATAGAAATCACTACATCACTACTGGAACAAGGTTAGGCAGTGGGAGTCATTGTACAGGCCCTTGCTAATGCATTCATCCTGCTGCTCTCCTGGATTACTGCTGTATGCTGTTTTTTTTTTTTGTTTTTTTTCTCTTAAAAGTTACACAGTGGTGTCAAGTTTTCATACTGTGAAACATAACTCTCATATCAAGCAGGAGCTCATAGCCATCTGGAGAAATTCAAACATACCATTTGGACAGAAAAAGGGCAGAAACATGGTGACGTTCTGTTCCACTTCCAGCCAGTTATTTTACAATATGGAGACCTTGTTATATCACAAATAAACCAATCAGTAATGGTTACTCACAGGGACTTAAATACCTGCCTTTTTTCCCCCAAATCCGCTTGATGAGATGGAAATCTGACTGTGCAAAATTAGAGGAGGATAAGACTCGGCCTTCAGATTTGTTCTGCATCTTCATAAGCATCATAGACAGTTCTCACATTTCTCTCCCTGTGTGTTGGATTTTCTCAGCCAAATATGCAACGAGAGACCAGCATGAATTCATCAACTGGGTTTTAGAGGTAAGTTTTACTTAAATGATGAACCATATGCATTAAGTTACCATTCCATTCCTCATCTGTTCACCTTATACACAAACAGGGTACCACAAAAGTACTCTTATTGTGTAGACAGTACCACTATCACTGTTTTAGCCTTTCATATATAGTCGGCCAGCTCAACCAGAGAATAAGTTTCAGATGTGCTCATTAGAGTCCAAAAACATGAAATCCTGAAGAACCTTTTCATCATATCTCAACATGACCAACTTTGAAATTACTGAATGAAGCGTCTTCATTTCCAGCTCTCTCAATACATCCATCTGAGTTCAAGGATGATAACTGGCAGCCAGACATATTTGACTGAAAGCTCAAAGCAGTGTAGACGAAGCTGAAAGTGACCAGATTTCATTACCGCACTTTGCATTTAAATTTGAGCAGGTGGAATGTGATATCTGAGCCATTGACTGGGACTGAAGAGTTCTGCCTTTGTGAGCTTCTCCTTTGCAGCACTGGGCACTCTGACTTTGGGTATTTGCAGACATGACAGTGTGAGTTTTGTCTGGAGGGGGCATCTCATTTGCTGCTTTGTGTTCATCACCTGAGAGAGAGAAAAAATGTTTTCTGTTTCCTTTCTTCCTCCAGCCGTCCTCTCTCCTCCCTTTTCCTCTTCATTCCTTCTCATTCTCTAAGTCCGTCTTCTTCTTCCTCTCTTTTTATTCACTGCCTCTTCTTCCGTCTCACTCATCACGCTCTCTTGCATCCACTCAATCATTTTCTCCTTATACTCCATCTTCTGTTTCTCTGAACTCTCTCCTCTTCACTCCGTACATCCCTGTTCTTCTTTTCTGTTTTTCACCCTCCTCCATTTGATCTGCAGATATCCTCTTTCTTTTTCATTTGCACCTCTTCTTGTCTTTTCCTCCACCTTCTCTCTCTCGCTCTCCCACCTTCTGTTTCTGCTGCTGGGCTGTGTCACTTCAGTATGCTTGAACAGGCTCTTGGAAGGCGATGGCTGAGAGAGGTAACTTCACGGCGAGCCGGACCGACTCTCAAAGAGTTTCAATTTCCCTGAGTCGACTGCAGTATGAATTATTCCCTCGCTATATTCAGCACTGTGGTGGCACACAGCCGGTATTAACTTGTATCTTCATTTTTGACTTTAAATCTTAATGCAAAATAGAGCTGATAGAGTTGTAGAGTGCGACTCATGGGAGGCACTTTCACTGCAACTACGAGAAATTCCAAGGGGAGAAGATTTTTTTTCCTTACAGTATATCCAGTCATTTGCAGGTAGAACCACACTCTTTCCTTTTTTTCTTCATTCATTCTCTCCCCAATTGACCAGAATGTCTCCTTACTTCCCCTTTACTTCCCCCCCACAACTGCTTAATCTACTTCTCCCTCCATCAGCAGAGCTCTCTGCCTTTTTCTCACTAATTTCTATCAGGAATTCCAGTTAGAGCTGCTTATCAATTCAGCTCGCGCCCCCCCTTCCTGCGCCTGTAGAAATGAGCAAGTGAGTCGGCAAACAGGGAAACAAACAGTCAAATAAATAAAAGTGAAATTATATAACAAGATGTAATTCATCAAAGCACAATCAAGAGCGGGGGGGGAGGGGGGAGCAAAGTCAAACGCAAAGTCAATCTGCAGAAACTGTAAGACAGCAAAAGCCGGAGCAAAAGGAAAGAATTCAACAAAAGGACATTCCCCAGGCGCATTTGCATGAATTATGGGCCTAAAATTGAGCAAGCGATGATTGTTAGTCTCTATTAGATGGTCTGTCTCTTTCTCTCATCAGTGTGGAGCAACCCGCTGAATAATCATTTGTTTCAAGGACAACAGTGCGTCTTTAGCGAGCTCGCAGCAGGCCTGGCAACACTGCGAGAGCATCACCCACTATGGACCTGCTCACCCGTGGGTGCTAGCATTAATCTCGGTCACTTCTCACAGCACAAAGACCTTCCCACTGCAACCTGAGCCCTCTGGTTTACTGCCCGTACCAGCAACCCCTGCCAGTGCGCCATCCCATGGGTTCTGTGCCCTTCCTCACCAACCCAGAGCCTCTTCACCCGCCTGCAGTGTTGTGCACGCCTGGGTGAGGTCGGTCAGTCGGTCGGTTGGTGGGCGGTGGTGGTGGTGAGGCGTTTAATGCTGTTATCACGGCCTCTTAACTTCCCTCTAAGCCCCAAACTCTGCCTCTCTCTCACTGGGTGTGACTTTCAGACAACTTTGAACCACTGTGCAGGAAAGGATGTCCTTGATGACGGTGGTGGGATGTTGATGGAGCAGAGTGAGGATGCTTCTGCAGAGGGTTTGGCGTCGCTGGCCGCTGCCTTGTGTTTTATTAGGCGGCGGTCACTCAAGGCCTGCGGTCAGACGAGGCGTGAGGACAGACAGGTGGTGATATTACATTAGAGCTTCGGGCGACTGTTACTCTACAACCTTCTCCTGCATCTTTAGGACGGTCTGTCTGTCCGTCTGTCCTTCAGGACGCTCAGGGCTGATTTTCTGTCTGGACTTTTATGCAGCAACCTCTGTTTGGCAGTTTAATTTTTTTTTTTTTTTTACTTTTATTGTGCTTAGTTTCAGTGGAACTAAATCATCCTGTCGAGCGCTCGCGACAGAACACACTTTTTGAAGTAAAACAGAGGGTGACCTTCAAACTGAAGTTTGAAACTTCCTCTTGAGGAATAATCTAGTTTGAAAATTTGAAACATTTGATTTTTATGCTCATTTTTCTGTCTGGATGTTACAGCCTCTCTGCATTCAATACTAATATTTTGACTTTGATTCTTTATTGTACCTTTTGAAATGTTTTGAACGGTAATTTGACCTTTCGGGATGAAATATCAGGTCAGGCGGTTGTCACTGTTTAACAGTCGCAGTGTTCTTCAGTTAGGTTTTGGAAAAGATCATGATTTTGGGTAAAATAAGCACATTACAGTTGCGTACATGACATAACTCAAGTACAATCTGTTAAGTTAAAATGCTTTGCTTTCTCACTGGACATGAACGGCTTTCTTCTGTGTTAAAGTCCTATTTTAGTTGAAGCCATCCGACCACCCCTCCTCCTCCATATGCAGACTTTCTTGCTCTTTATACTAAGTCACCTGACTTCCTCCTTTGCTCCTGTCATAATAAGTATGGCCACTAGAGGTAGCTGCCTAACAATTAATAAAAAAACTTCTTTAAAAAACTCCTCTGTCCTCTAATCCTATTAACTGTTAACAAACAATACATAAACATACTGTGTTATCATCAGTTAGCTGGCCAGTAATAGTGATAAGTGCTGTAAGAATCTAGTAGATGAAAGATGAGTTATGCACATATACAGGCAAACGTCAGTCTGAAAGAGAACAGTAAGACAGAAAATGCAAAGCTTGTAAATGGGATCAGAAATGAAAGGAAAGAGGAGCTACAGGGCAAAAGAGAAAAGATCAGGCAAAAACCGCCTCCTCACCACCGACAGGAGCACCAGCAGCAATCCCGGTCACCATCTGTGTGTGTAATTATTAAAGCACAGCCAGGCAGCTACCAGCATGGCTGAACTCGATGGGAAGCCTCTGTTACAGTGAGCAAACATGGCGGACAGGAGGCAGCTAGTCCAGGTGTGGCAGCTAGGGACCACTTAGCCAATCAAATGGCTCTATGTCTGCTTGGAATTCAAAGGTTGCTAGCTGCACGGGGGGGGTGGGTGTGGAAATGTGTTTCAATGTGTGCGGACAGTGTTTTATCTAATGGAGTTGTTTTCTTCAAATACAAGTAGTTTTCTTTGAGCATAAAGAGATAACATTCATGTAGAACAAACACAAAGCAGATATTTCCTCATTTTCTAAATGGGATCGCATTAGTTTTGTAAGTGCTGCCCTTGTGAAGATTATGTTTAATTCATTTTTCATTTCTGTTGTCAGAGCAGCGTTAATTCAACTAATTTTCTTAAGATTAATTTTTCCAGTGTTTTGTTGAGTTGCACTATATTGCACGTTGGCCGTGTTATCGTGCTCTAATGGTGTTATTGTGCTGTGCAGTACTTGGAATAACAGGAACACTCTGCACCTATTTGGAGCAGCTAGCAGTGCTAGCATCACTCAGTACCTGTCTGCCGTGTTGATAGCACTGAAAGAATAAATCCACTACATTTTAAGGCAGAAACGGCTTTTTCAGCTCAATTGTGGAAACTCTTTTAGAAGTCTTACAGCTGATGTCACATTTTAGCCACAGTCATTTTGCCATGCAGCTACTGCAGGTTCCTCAAGAACCAGTGTAACCATGAAATCATCCATTTTAAAGCTGGATTAAATTTGTATGTGTTGTTTAAATATGTTTTTATGGGACAATTTCAAAGTAATGACCAGGGAACGAATGAGAATCTAGAAGTAGTGTATGTACACAATTTGTTTTACCTGATTTGAGGGATGAAGAGAGGGAAGCACCAAAACATGTCAGATGTGATGTTATTGACTATATCGGAACAATTACAGAGCCGCTGTCGACCTCATTATTGCACAAATCTGTGCATCCATCAAGTCTGAGCTTAGTCTAATCACATTAATAGACTTCGCTAATGGCGGACATTTTGACTTTTCAACCACAGATGTAACTACTGACATCAGTGATTAGTGATCCATGTTTCAGCTCACATGCCCACTGGGACAATACAATGGACAACACTCCCTCATCCCAAATCATCAAAATACCCTGCAGCATCCATGTGCAACACGCAAGTCCTTCCTGCCAGACAGCCTTTCTAACGCGTGGTTAATACTGTAAAATGGTTGCAGCTGTGAAACGCTTACGTTTCGATTAGGCACCAAAACTACTTGCTTAGGTTTAGGAAACTGTCCTTGACTTTTGGTTTCACCTTTTGCTTCACAAGAGACACAAACCGCTGCTCTTGCTACAACGTCGGGTGGAGCAGATGCTGTGAGTGGCTAATGTTGCCGCAGATGGGTTTACACTGGAATTAGTTGAAAGGTGCATCTCATACAGACAATAAAGGGTACTTTGTGCGCCTGTCTGAGACCCAGAGGGGCGTGAAAAACATTGGTATTTGTCACCCTGGGAATGAGACTGGGCTCAAATGGAACAGAACCATCATTAACATTTAGTTTTACTAGCGTGCTTCCTGTTGTGATATGCTAAAAATGTCACAGCACCAGCTTGACTTCGTGTCATTCCCCATTTCCAGCAGCAACAGGCAGCTGTTTCCAGCCAGAAACTCACTGTACCCTGCCTGCCCGTCGCCAAGAAGCAGACACTCCATTAACAAGTCGCTCATGAACATAGTGGAGCTGATTAAGAGCCGGAGCTGGTGGAGATGAAACCAGAGCTAAAAGCAGAGTGGATCCTGGACTTAGATGTCAGGTTGCCAGAAATGAAAGCTAATGTCACTTTGGATGAAATGGTAAACTTTTGCCTGTATGTTTGCTGTAGTTTTACGAGGTGACAGTGTATGTGCTGTTCAACTGCCCCCTGCCCCCAGCTCCAAGGTATGTGTTAGGTACATTCCTAATGGCTCTGGGCTCTAATTAGTCACCACTGAAATAGACTTGCACCATAGCATTAAAAAATGACTCAAACATAGTGTTATAAAGTTCATACTGTTCCAAATCAATGCACACAGTATGTTAAATAGCAAGAATCCATAGCAACAGTACTTCTGCTTCATACTGCGTTACTAATTAACTCACGCTGATGGAACAGACACTTTTCATCTTATTAGCCACGGTACACTTTCAAACATTCCCGACATTTCCACATATAAATTAAACCTCCACTGTGTATTGCTGCATTCTAAAATGGTCAACAACCATATAATGAAAGGTAGGAGCACAGATTTCATAGACTCTAGTCGAATACAGGATCACAGTTTACGCAGCGTTCAGCGCATTCTGAGGCAAAGATGAAGTGTTAAAAACATTAATTTCTTCCTCGGAGATCAGCGGCATTACATGGAAAAAGCCTCCTAGCGCTCAGATGCTCGGAGTCCTGTCGGCCGCGAGCGTTTAGAGTCAGCGGGGAGACAGAGGCTCCAGTGTGACGAGAGAGAGGCCTTTCTGTGCTGTGACTCAGATGAACACAGCAGTTGTTGGGGAAAAGGTCAGTGGATTTTGTTGGTATTCTGCAGCCGTGCACTTTTTGGCAGGACACTTGACGGCGCAGCGGGCACTCGAGCTTGAAATGATGTTGCTTCCTCCGGCCAGGAGGCGATGGCTCCCATGCCACACAGCATACGCAGGACGCCATAAATCCTACAGTGTAAATAAAGACCCGCCTCGCTCCACCACGTCTCACTCCTTCTGTGTCCTTATTTTTTTGTAAACCCTGTCTTGTCTCTTTCCATTTTCACTCTCCTTCCCTCTCATTTTTCTTTCTTGTGTTTACCCCTCACTATCTCTTTCTGGTTATTTCCTTTCCCTTTTTTTCTTTTGCTCCAGTGATGTAGTGGTAAACAAAAAAGTGGCTGATCTATGACTCCCAGCGTGTGATCTTTTTAAAGCTTTGCATCTACCGGCGTCAACTGAGATTTCAGGGAAACAGACATATATTTTTGTTTTCATTATAATTCACAAGTTAGGTCGTCTCTTTGTGTCTCTTCACTTTCTTCTGCTTGTCTGTGAAGTCTTCCCTTTCTTAGTCATTACATACAGCATTATCCTCATTTTCATCTGACTTTGCAGCACTAATATGCAGTTGGTGGCAGATTGTTATGGAAAAGAAAAGGAAGGTAAATCTCATTTAGTCACAGTTTGACTTTATTAACTGCACAGCAGGCAGTGACAGAGGTTTATCCTTTGACAGATGTTGTGAATGCTGCTTGCGGTGTTGGACTGCTAACCCCCCGCTCTCTCTCTCTCTCTCTCTCTCTCTCTCTCTCTCTCTCTCTCTCTCTCTCTC